>OX103973.1:9417253-9487764 GCA_944470395.2 Schistosoma turkestanicum | reverse complement strand
CAAGTGATCGGAAAGAAATTGACTGATTCCAGTATGATTTCACAATTCAGGCACGCAGATGGCTTCAACTGAGTGAATTTCGAGTGCGAGAAAGCATAATTTGTCATCTGTACACATAATTAATTAGAGAGAAATATGCAATAAATGAAGAAACACCACAATACACAACACGACCACGTATGCACTATTACAAAGAAAGTGGTAACTTATTAAATCATATTTTCATCTCTGTTGAAGAAAGATTTATGTTTGATGACCTCAATTGCTTGTAGGAATGCGTTATCACATTATTTCTAAGTAGATATGCGTGATTGTGTTCTCTATTGTGGTGTTTCTTCACACATAATCGATATCACTAATCAATCATACGTGTACTTGACCCACAATCGCCTACGGAAGCAGATCAATATTGAATGATACCTTAACTACACTAAGGTATGTTTTAGAATAATAATATTTCACTGAAAGAAAATATTTTAGCATGCACTCAGAGAAATTTAATTTTGGCTATGTAAAAGTACTGTACTCATTTGCTGTGTAATTGTAAGTTGGTTTAATGGCCTTTTTCTTCAACACTGGACCGGTCATTATATCATTCGTGTAACGACTTGTGAGGCGCTAACTGATGAGTCTTCACATTAATAGAAATGATAAAAATATTTCAATCTACATCATTTTATTCTTTTACATCGAATCACGATGATGGATATACCCATTGAAGTTGAAATGGATTACTTGCAGTACAGACGTTCATTTAAAATCTAAATAGGTAATTAGTGATTTCTCATATCAGCAGTCTTTGACATCCATTTTCTGTTCTTATATATCATTTTGTCTTCATTTAATCGTGTTCAATTAGAATTTGTATCTACCGATGTTACAAACCATGAACGAGGTGGTTTAATGGGAACGAAACGAAAGGAAACTTACAGAGTATAATGATAAATAAGTATGTTTGATAATCTAATTTTTTAACGCAACTCCTCCTTCAGTATTTTTTAGTCATTTAACGGTCCAACACCTGTAAAGTCTTCAACAGAGTATTGTTAATCAGAATGAAGTACTTCGCACGGTGGACTGCAGACAGACCCGTTCGAGCTGAAGACCGGTGTCTGACAAGTTTGCTTACTCCCACCCTTTCTCTTTCTCCTGATGATCGATTGGATTATGGTGACATCAACTTCCGGAAGGAATCACGCTATAAACAGAACGGCCAAAATGAAGCTGCATGAACTGAATAACACACAAAGATATCATTTCTACAACTGAACAACATCTGGAACTCGAAACAACTCTCAACCAACACCGAAGTCACAATTTCCACAAATCTCAACATAGTTCCACTGTATGGGCCGGAAACTTGAAGAACTACCAAACTCATCACCCAGACTAAATAGCTATCTGATAAAAGTTGTTAATGCAGGATCTTGAAGATTCGTACCCCAGACACCATCAGCAACAACCTACTATGGGAGAGAACAAACTAGATCCCATTGGGAATGGAAATCAGTAGGAAGCGCTGGAAGTGATTAGGACACACATTGAGGCATAGAATATCTTCTCAGAATCATTTGATTTGCTTCAATATGTGACTCAAACATGTTGTTTTCCTTGTGACGAAACTAATTTCAAAAATTGTGTGTTTGAATGTGTACTTCACGAAACAACAATCAATCGGCACTCATTTTTTTTCAAACAAAAATGTTTCGAGAAGGCTGTATTTTCAGTGAAAAAAATATTAGAAACACAGAAGCATAAGCCAACCTCTTTGTCTCAGTGAGTGACTTCTTAGTATATCAAATCATCAGGGGTTCGACGGAATGCTGTCAGTTATTTTGCTTAGGCTAGTGAATTGGCATCCGATTGTTTACATTTGTAAATTCAGTCAGTTCAGCTTATTGAGATCATTGGTAATTGTCTAAGACATGTTCATTTTCTTTTTCCGACGGATATGAAGTTGATTTGTATGGATTGTTTTGGCAATTTCAATGTACTATAATAATATTATTCATTTCCATCGTCCACCTGAGAAAAGATTCAATACTGAAAACTCTCTATATAAATGATAATTTTCATTACAGATTTGTGCAGACTTTCGAATTTCGTTGAAATTAAGAACCTCGAAGCACTGAACATTTGTTTCATCTTAATATGGGACTCATCAACAGTCAGTATCCACGATCCACACCAGCATGAACTCTAAACTATTAAACAACTAAGGCAATATCTAATGGTGTTATTGTCAAGTTATGATTAATATTAGATTTTTCATAACCTCACCCATTGTCATCAGTAGTTATAGCTTACACCAAACATGGTTGAACTATACTAGTCAATTTCGCTCACCAGAACTCCGGTAGATTTCCTCATGAAATTAATCACTAGTGAGTATTTACTCTAAACGGACACTCTCCATTTAGAATAAAATATAATTTGTCTACAATCGATATAAATAATATTTCACATGAAGTACGAACTCCTTATGACTACTGACATTAAAACAGTAATCATAGTATTGTTGCGCAGAAGTTATTTTCAACTGACGTTTTCAGCGATGACTGACATTATAGTAGAAGGACTGTCGGGAACCAAGCTACCTAATTTAATATAATTTGAATTTCTTGAAATATGATAAACACGTGAAAATTCTCATGAGATCTCGTTGACATTGCATGATAATACTTAATTTTGTCAATTAGTCACTTTTGAAAATGTTCCATTACAGTTCATTAGTTGTAACCTATTGAAACCTATTAATCTGTTACAAAATGTTTCATCGCTATTATTTCATCTACTTTCGATTGAAATCAGTAGTATGATACTTTTTATTGAAAGGAATTAATTTTCGAGAATTATTTTAAAAATCTATTTCTGAACTAAATTTAGGATTAAAAGCAACTGACTTCTTTTACTCATTCAAACAGATATTTAATTTGTCGACTTAATCGAGCATAAAATTTGACATTCATGAAGAATTCTACTAACAGCAAGGTGCCTGTTACTTTCTTTTGATGAGAATAAACAGGAGAGATAATGAGCAACAATAATTATGTAAGATTATTGCATACATCGATTACATTCATCTTTAAATAGTCAATTCAGTATTCATAAACGACAACACATAAACATGTTTGAAAATTTGTGTTCTGTTTCCCTCTGAGTTCATCATCAATTAATACACACATCTACCGTTGCAATATGAACACACCAATCTGAAACAACCTTACACACCTACAAATAGACGAATACATCAATTCACAAAATGTTTGAAATATGAAATATGGGGTAGAGTGATGTTGAAGCTGAAAGGTGTTTATGAAAATGAAACTGCATATGGAGGGTGTATTTTATTCCATCAAAAGTATCCTTATGAAAGATGTCACAGAGATGAGAAGAAGAATATTACGATCATTATTATTATTATCATTGCTTTTACGATTAGACATCATTGATTCATGTTGCCCACCTCCTTTATCCCTCTCTGTCTCACTCTCACTCTCGTTATCTCTCTCTCTCACTCACTGTGTATCACTTTCCTCGTTGTCATTATTACCGCTATAGTTATTATCATAATCACTACTGTTGTCCATCGATAATAGAAATTAAACTTATATTGAGCTAATTGACTGAATGACTGAGCGAATGAATGAATCTAAGCGTCGATGTGATAGCGAGGGCACACAACTAATCAGTTATCTAACTTACACTAAATCTCATTCACAAAGAGTAATAAACAGCAGTCAACATTGAGGCATAGATCTCTCATGCTCACACATCCATCCACACTTTCATTCATGCAAACACACACACACGCACATGTACGCACTCACATACATACATGAATACATAAAAACTAATCACAAACAATGAAGACGATTTGATTTTATGCCACAGTCACTATGTTCCGTATTAATGTATTTCTCTGCCATGTCCTAACCGTTCGATTCATACAGGTTAATATAAATGTTGTCTTCCCATAATGATGAATATAAATTCTCTCATAAATATTATTTAGATAAATAAAATTTCCGTTTTATTGAAATCCCTTTTTCTTTACGCAATCATGTTAGATTAGTTAAAAGAGAAGACAGAGGATGATTAAGAATGAAAGTTTGAAGAATTCAAATGATAATAAAAATAATACAAGTAAATTATCAATTCATCATTGTGATTGTTCGTCCAACTAACAAATGTGATATAGAATATATGATGCCGAATTGAAAAGAAGACTGGCTATCTGAACTCAACAGTTCAATCAATGAATGATAAATAACGCATTGAGTTCGAGTCTAAATCTGTGGTAATATATGGATGTCACAAGTAAATCCCTCGGAAGAGTCTTAAAAATAGGACAAACCATACATTCTATCTGTTCTGAAATTGTGTGGCAAAGTTGAGAAGTATGTTTGAGAATGTATGAAATAGTCAGGTCATACAAAAGTGAATATGTGCAAGTAAGCAATCACATGCTTTAGCTTTTCTGAACTATTTCTCAGTCATATATGAAACCAATCGTCTGAAAGGATGTATGTATCGATGGAATGACAAAACATCGATGTTATGAATAGCATGATTCCAAGTACAGTATATAAAATTTACTGATTCTGTTGATTTAATTTCAACATGTCTACTACTACTGTAAGTGACTTTACATCGCCTACATTAGGTTGATCGTGTAAGTTGTTGGAAATATTCAGAAAGAAGGCCTTCTTGCTCTGCATTCACTGTACATCATCTTAGAATAATCGCAATGTTGAAGGAACTAATACTATGAATTACGTTGAAGACTATGTAAACATTACATTGATCATTACTCAGTAATCAGTCAATTCAAATATTTTAATTCTACAGTACATCATTCCTGGCTTAAATAGTTAGTTCACGGATAACATCTCGAACTGTGATGCTTGATAATGCGTGTTGAAATCCTACCGGACATATGAGTTCTCCCACCATTACAGGTAACTCTTACTGATGAATGTAAACTATCACAAAGTCTCAATCAAACAGAATTTACTGACTACTGTCTCCAATCATCTAACATCAGTAACCATAAGTTAAGTTCTTTTCGTTCGGCTCTCAGAATTCCAACGGAGGAGGTTTCATGTTCTGCAGAGTATGCGATGTGAACTCTGTCCACCTTCAGGACTTATTCCTAATATAATCTTCAGCTGGAAGGTGGCATTTTCTCTATCACAGTACGGTTTTCGCTGATGATGTCTGGCTAATGCACGCTCTGTATATTGCGCGAACATCTCTTAATAAACACCTGCATCTTGTAGATGCCAACTGTAGTGGTTCTCAAAGTTCGCATTTCAACTAGCATGAGAGAGTTATTTCTGTTATATCCTTTTATTTCTGACGAAAATCATGAAGTATTGACTAACAGATTGAAGTCTGATTCAATCTCTGTTAGCATCTTCATGTTCAACTGTTCTAAAAGTTATTAGTTATATGAAGAATTATTAAATAGCTAAGTCAGATTGTGAAATCGAGAACAGGTGTTTTGTGTTATTCGGGTCACATCAACTGGATGATTTTATATTCTGGGTGTTGATAATCAGCATTTACATGTGAATACAATACCTTTGAATTCACCAAGCTGCTAACTTAATCACTTATTCACTAAAGTATTCAACAATTATTGTCAAAATTCATTCTTGAGTAGTACAAACTGAATGATATAATTGTGGAATAGTGGATTGCAAACATCTAAAATGATATGTAAATTGATCGTTATGCTGGATTACATTTAAAATTAGTGATTCATGAATAAATCAATGATATTTTAGAGTGATTCACTTTGTCTCAAGTCAACATAACTGTTTCATCCGGTTATATTGAATAACAGGGAGCAGTTATTCCGTGATCATGCTGCATTGTCGTACTATTTGCAAAAAAAAGTAAACTGTTCTAGTTACAATACTGATACGTCAGTTCTCATTCGGTCCAGTGCAATTAGAAATAGATGTATGATGAATGTACATTCAGGTGAAAAGTCATGACCAGGATGTAACATGTGTGTTTTGAATTCTACTGGCACTAACAAAACTAGTTTTCACAATCAATCTCTATTACATGTGTACAGAAATCGAATCAACAACAACAAATAAGTGTTATTCTATATATTTTTAGATAGAAAGGATTGTTCGAAAGATATGGTTCGGTTCCTTTATAACACAGAGTGTTTATCATTTGGGAAGAGTGCTTCAATTCACAATCAAAATGCACAATTCCATTCAATGCAAACAACAAAATCAAAAGAGGAACTAGACAATATGGCTGACGCAAACACGAAGTACCACATAAAACACCAAAAGCGCATTTCAGGAAGAAACGTATAATCTCAATAAAGGCAAAATATTTGAAACTATAATAAAAAACAAATGTAGTGCAATCACAATTGGAATCGAACAGACTAACAAAATGTTCAACTGAATGAAACAACAAGAACAAATTACAAATGTCCAAATGTACACACAGGTAAGAGTCGGCCAAAATATTCGATACCAATTGGCGCATAATAGAAATGTCAATCCAAACAAATGATATCACAATGTTATGTTCATTTTGAATATTTCAGAGACACTGCTGCATCTGGATGGCTGATGCAGTAGTGTGTTTGGTGTTTTACTTCCAAACGTTTTGGAGTGTGAAGGCAAGTGTGAACAGTTTACTGGCTTCGATCCCGAAGATTATGATTCCTACAGAGAAGGAAAGTATCGGCTAGATGCGGCAACGTATACACAGGCTTATCACCATTACAGTTCTCATTCAATGCGTCATGAACAACCACATTCAGTCTGCGATGAAGATTTCAGTCAAACAAGACGGCACTCTCGGTAAGAATTCGACATTGATTTACAGTGGAAATAATGAGCGTGAATGTGAATTAACAGATGTGAAATTCAGTAACCCCCATTGAATTTTGTAGTGAATGTTTCAGTTCATTGTTCTAATGATATTGATAAGTGTTAGTTGACTTATTCTTACACATATTTCAAACAACTGTTCGAAAAATTTGACCTGATTATTATTTTCTGATGAAATCTGGTCACCGAATAATCATGCATGTTGTGTCATATTGAACAACAAATGTCATGTTATTTATCTCCTACATACTGAAATCTCCGTTCTTCCACTTTCATGTTATTTAGACATAATGAAAATGATATATCCTAACGGAAAGATATCCATATACTATGAGAATGAAAGCTGCAGTTTTGATTCGAATAGACTGATGTAATGGGTGTTTCTGTTGGATTGACTCTCCCTCCCACTGCAATATCTGAAATTGCATTTCATTTTGTTCAAATGTGTCAGAATTTGCTGATGTGTTAATGGATTACAGGAGAATGATTTCGATTACTTTGAAGCGCACTTTGCTCAACCACTGTTAAACCGATGATGTGGTGGTTTCTAACAAGAGTTTGTTGTTTACTATTCCTGTTCAGCCTGGTCCAACTAGTGGACTATTGAATGTTTGTCTCAGTTGGCAAAATGATACTTTTACAATTGAGTACACGATGAATCGTAAAGCACTTTTATCTTCACTGTAAATCTTGCACTGAGATATAACACTATTACATAATGAACGAAGCAAGTTAACTAACTTTAATAAATTTCACGTGTTAAGAAATATCCAACGTTAATTTTGTAGAATATGGTCACTTTGAAATCTTTCCAAGCTACTTCGATATGGTAGTAAATATTAAACATTGAATGTAATTGAAACAGTAATTGGTGGAGAATTCGTCAACTGTGATATTTCAAAGGCCAACGGTAATTACACTGATTAACGTTTCTTTCTGAAATTTCAGTTTGAATCAATAGAAAAATCCAATTAGTCATGTGTATTGTAATCGGTTAAAATATTTCAATCCACAATTCGCTACATTTACATGCCATTAGTTTAGGCTTCATTCTAATGTGTAGGTTGAGATCCAGGCTTTTGAAATATGTATTTTATTTCATTTAAATAATCTTCTTTTAGTCAAAGCGGATAAGTAGAACAAGATACTTGTATTCTAGTGTTTAATGGCACATAAACCTCACCTCACCATCGTCAGATAATATCAGTGAGTGTGCAAGTAATCTCACATTGCAGATTATATATGATAAACATGCAGATTCACCGTTAGGCGGCGAATCAATGACACATTTAACTAAGAAATATAAATCTTGTTAAATTCTTTTATGCATTTTCTCAGATTTAATCACCGAACACCAATGCTACCTTATTACTGGTAATAAATGTTTATCTCAAGATTATGAACTGTCTGCCAGTGTGTGAGTTACTCACTCAAATCAGCAGTTTTACCATGATGGACATGCAGATTCACCGTTAGGCGGCGAATCAATGACACATTTAACTAAGAAATTTAATTCTTGGTAAATTCTTTAATGTATTTTCTCAGATTTAATGACCGAACACCGATGTTACCTTATTACTGGTAATAAACGTTAACCTCAAAATTAACTTCAAGTTTCCACTGGAAATAATCACATCACAATGAAATGGTCAGACATCGGTTAGGAAAGTAAACATCGTCTTCATGCACCATTCGATTAATTGTGTTCTCTGACAAACATTTCGCTTTGCCTTGGCAGATGATACGACAGAGGAAAGACTGTTTAAGTGTAAGAACTGTCTGCCACTGTGTGATCTACTCACTCATATCAGCAGTTTCACCATTGATAGCAGTTGAAACAGGAATTTGCAAGTGTGGATTGTGAGACTAAATGTCAGTGGGATTTACACAGGATCTATCTCAAACCATTTGTGTTGGTAGTGACAATGTTGACAGCTATGGAATGAATGGTACAGATAGTTTGATTGTGATTGTCTTCATTACCGTGATACAAATTTCCCATGAATTCATCACAAACATAAGTCAACTTGAAGACTAGGTTATACAATGCTTCTCAATGCATCCATTCAAGAGTACTGTGTTAACAGAGTTTGTTTACAAAATGCAGTTAGACAGTGTGTAGTATAAAAATATAGGAATAGTGTATAGTTGATTCTTACCAACAGCACAATTTCATCATCATCAAATTTGCATAAAAATGAAATGTCATAAATCAAGTTGATATAAAACTTACAGTTTGTGAGAAACTGATTTGATTTACACACATTACTAAGAATAATTGAAACGTATCTTTCTGTGTGAATTATCTGTGCACTCGAGGAAAACGTAGGTTTTCGCGTTCTCGTCATTCTTGTTGCTTGTCGAAGGTATCTAAAAAGAATCAAAGAAAATATGAGTTAGGATTTGTCAACGTTCAACCAACGAAAACTACTTAATGATGTCAAGTGAGTCATGTGATGGTTCAGATAATCACATCTCAATACTATTAATCAAACTCACAGTTAACAAATTGATATGCTCAGTCATTTAAAACGTGTTTCACTCAATCGACATAAACGGTGTGACTCAATCTAGCTTTCATCTTCAGCGAATTGTATGAACCTGCCGACATTATTGATATGATACAACACACTGTGTGATGCATATTTCCATTCTCTTGAAATATCATGTGTGATTCTGCTATTATGAAGTTGGAAAATGTGAACATGCACTGTTCCATATATATTTTATCTCTTTTTGACCGATTGACGCGGAACAATTCAAGACTATGTTAGTGGACTGAACTTCACACTTCTAATATTTTACAACCTACACAATGTTTTCTATTGACTCATCTGAAACCGCATTCTGTACTAGTGGAAACTATGGTTCTCTACGAAGTTTGTTAGCTGTCCACTGCCGAACAAAAGTTTCAATATGCCGAATTCATATTTCCTGTAAAGTACCTTCGAATGCATCATTCACTTAAAACGCTGATGCAAGATGACAATATATTATACTACTTACAATTGTTGTTTGTAAATTTCTTGTGAAATCCTGTTTGATAGACATCATCTGTTTCACAGTGGTTGAGCAAAGTGCGCTTCAAAGTAATCGAAATCATTCTCCTGTAATCCATTAACACATCAGCAAATTCTGACACATTTGAACAAAATGAAATGCAATTTCAGATATTGCAGTGGGAGGGAGAGTCAATCCAACAGAAACACCCATTACATCAGTCTATTCGAATCAAAACTGCAGCTTTCATTCTCATAGTATATGGATATCTTTCCGTTAGGATATATCATTTTCATTATGTCTAAATAACATGAAAAGTGTAACAATGGAGATTTCAGTATGTATGAGATAAATAACATGACATTTGTTGTTCAATATGACACAACATGCATGATCATTCGGTGACCAGATTTCATCAGAAAATAACCGAGTTATTGTGCATGACCCTGTTCAGCTTGATAATATTTGAATCACGTTCGAGTCGATTGCAAGTAATCGAAACAATAATACACACATCCGACTGAATGACAGACGTTTCGTTTTCGAACTTCCATTGCACACTCATATTCAAATTCAAATAAATACATTCTTGCTGATTGGAAGTGGAGATATTTGTGTAGGTATGTATACCCAAAAAGCACTTGAGCGTTCCTCATAAACAAATGACAACATGCTCACATAATATGAGTGCAACCGCAACAGAAGCACTTGCTTGTATAAACAAAACATTCGGTCAACTGACTGTGTTCATGGAATTTGTGAAGGAGATTGTGTCAATCACTGATCGTGAATAATCCATATTTCAACACAGATCGTTGAAGCATTGTCTTAATTCGGATGGATAATCTCCACCACAGACCATTTGATGAGTATGAGTACGAACAGTCTACACGTCAAGCTTCCTCGGCTTCCGCTAACACAAATTTATTTCCGAATTCATTCATCTAAGTGAAGTGAGACTTCGGTGAACGTAGTTCACAGTGACGAGTTTAACACTGAGGGAAGCTCACAGCATTCCGTCATATCCACAGTTCTCTACGTGCTTTTCTAATAATCAAGTCAAATTTTTCGAACAATTGTTTGAAATTTGTGTAAGAATAAGTCAACTACCAATTATCAATATCATTAGAACAATGAACGGAAATATTCACTACAAAATTCAATGGGGGTTACTGAATTTCACATCTGTTAATTCACATTCACGCTCATTATTTCCACTGTAAATCAATGTCGAATACTTACCGAAAGTGCTGTCTTGTTTGACTGAAATCTTCATCGGAGATTGAATGTGGTTGTTTATGACGCATTGAATGAGAACTGTAATGGTGATAAGCCTGTGTATACGTTGCCGCATCTAGCCGATATGTTACTTTTCTGTAAGAGTCATTTGCATAGATTACACTTTCATAATCTTCGGGTTGGACGCCAGTAAACTGTGCACACTTGCCTTCACACTCCATAACGTTTGGAAATAAAACACCAAACAAACGCAATCGTATCAACAATTCAGATGCAGCAGTGTCTGTGAAATATTCAAAATAAAATTTACGTTGTGATGTCATCTGTTTGGAGTGACATTACTAGTATGCACCAATTGGCATCAAATGTTTTGGCCGACACTCACTTCTTATTCTTGTTCAAATCAGAAGAATAATGTTACAAGTACACACAGCTTTAAACAGCTTTGGAATCCGATTGTTTATTTCGGATTGGACGGTTATAAGGCACCAATAAGAAGATTAAATTAAAAAAAGAAATTGGTTTGTGTTGTCCATACGTGTTGGTAGATAAACTCATCTGCAGCCAATGTTCTTCGCGGATTTCGCTAGATTTTGAGTACATGTATCAGATTGCAAATGATGATTGGCGTTCCCAACATGTATGACTCCACTAACCATCTTTGGATACAGCGACATGGGAACTTACTTCGAATTCGAACAACAATGCAAAAGTTCACCATCTCAGTTTTCCCGTTCCATTTGAGATCATAATATATTTGTATTTTATTTTAGTTTCTAATATTTTGCTGTCATTGTATTTATACGTTTCTTCCTGAACTGCAGTTTTGTTGTTTTATCTGGTACTTCGTATTTGCGCTAGCCATTTTGTCTTGTTCCTCTTTGGACTGAACATTTCGATTTTGAATAGAAGCAATTTTCTCGAATGGGAAACACTCTGCGTTGTAAAGCAACCAAATATTATCTTTCGAACAAATCCTATTTTTCAAAAAATAGATATAATCGCACTTATTTATTTGTTGTTTTTGTTGATTTGATTAATTGAATAATTGTTGGTGGAATAACTGAGTGGTAATATTCGTTCTTGTAATGATGTACATTTATATTTATGATGAATAGCAGAACCGTCATTTACATATTCACTTGTTCTGGTTTCTACTTGGCAAAGCTCTTATCTAAACCAGCTGAACAGTTATTCTTCAGTCTAAACCTTTGTTTGGATTACACACTTATGTCTCCTAGTGTAGATGAAAACTGTGGAACCCGCAGACATTGAAGTTCAGTTGCATACATTTATGTGTAGCATGAAGGTGAGATCTGCAGGCTACTGATGAAAAGAAATGACAAGTTGAATACATGATGAAAGTAGGTGAAGAACACATGGTTTTTTATGTGGTCAAATGAATTCTCATCACTCCTCTGTGTTCAAATTTGTTCTTCATTCTGTCATTTTCAAGGTGGACAGTAAGCCTGCGTTGTGTGCTACTTAAACGAACGATTTAAGTAGTATAAGAATGGACATGAAAGTAGAAGTCTCACGGTCAGAAGAGGAAAACGGAAAGCAAATGGAGCAAAAGCAAGGAGTAAATGGAGTACCAACCGGAAGGAAAGGAAGCAACAACAGGAACGGGAGAAGTATGGAGTGTTTTAATTCACGACTCAAAGATGGTGTGCAAATAGAGTGTTGAATGTAATGTTTTCGTTTTTAACTGACTCATAGTGTAAGAATGTCCAATCTTCCTCGCCCTCCTCATTCTTCTCACGCCAACGGAGACAATGATTTCACTAAAATAGCCTTTACTGACATTTTTCTCACTCGATGGAAAGTCTGTGCTGCAAGTCCTCATCTTCAACGTCGTTGAAGGAAATCGATCGGCATTGAGTACTGCGTCACGAATAAGCATAAGTAGCTGTACACATCAGTGAACAGTTAGTTCCGTCGTCTATATCAACTAACCTGGATCCATAATAAGAATATTGAACCTTCCGATTCGTGTGCGAACATCCGACCTCTAGTTGTCAGGCCGGTATTCAACAATTCTGAATTCTAGTTTGACTGTTATTGTGATGTTAATGAGGAGGAACTGAACGTTTTTGAAATGAAGATAGTGAATGTGTAATTATTTCATGCACACATTTCGTGTTTTATTAACGTCCATAAGTTGTGTCTCCAATTGCTTTAATTCGTTTATCATACTTCCATATTTGCAGACATACAATGCTAACTGTTTTGGCAATCTTCTACTTTGAAATAGCTTCTAATTCTTTCTTTCCTGGAATAATTTTTAATGCGTTTATTGCTACGACCTTATTCTGAAAAACGAACTGTGATATAGAAATCTTAATCTCTATTCTCATTACGTTTCCGTTACCATTCACTTCATACAACTGCTTTCAATGCAACTAAATGTCAGTAAATGTGATCGTTTTTAACAAGGTCAAATGTTCAACAAGACTAGTTCCACTGATAGGGAAATGCTCATGATGAAATATTATCATCTACTAGTGAAGGAGATTTCACTTCTGTCAAGTCATGCAATCAAACATAGAAATCTCATATATTGCTAACAACTTATTACTTTCCAACTGAGTTTATCTACAATAGAATAGTTTATAATTGTAATCTTTAGTTAATCATGAAGACTACTGACAATTTGAAAAGACTGTCAGATATGCTTGTGTCAATCAGTATCAAAGTTATTCCTGAACGATTTCTACTTTTTTCTGTCAATCTCCGATCTATTGACCAGTTTACTTGAAATAGTCAAATCATCGAGAACATTATGAAAAGATAGAATTAGGTAGGTAATCAATCATCACTGTAAATCACTCTTATAGTAAAATTAACGAATGTGTTCCTTTACGGTGTTGTGAAAATTGTCTAAACGATGAATCATTCAAGGATGAAGAAGCATTGAAAAAATAAGGGCACTGATAGGCACATGGCTCGTTACCGAAGCGAAAATCTGTGGAGTTGATTTCGAGTGATCGGCAAGAAATTGACGGATTCCAGTAGAATTCCACAGGTCAGGCACACTGATAGCTAAAACGGAATGAATTCCGAGTGTGAAAACGCATAATTTGTCATCTATACACATAATTTAAAACAAAGAAATATGCAATAAATGAAGAAAAACATCACAATACACAACACGACCACTTATGCACTATTAGAAAGAATGTGGTCACTGATTAAAATATATTTTCATCTCTGTTAAAGAAAGATTTAAATGTGATGACCTCAATTGTTTGTAGAAATGCGTATGATGATACTATGTTTTCTTCAGTTATCACATTCTTTCTAAGTAGATATGCGTGATTGTGTTCTCTATTGTGGTGTTTCTTCACACATAATCAATGTCACTAATCAATCATACGTGTACTTGACCCACAATCGCCTACGGAATCAGATCAATATTGAATGATACCTTAACTTCACCAAGGTATGTTTTAGAATAACAATATTTTATAGAAAGAAAATATCTTGGCATTCAATCAGAGAAATTAAATTTCGGTTATGTAAAAGTACTGTACCGCACTGTACTGCCGTATAATTTTGAGAGAAGGCGAACATTGTAGCAGCAGCTTATCTGAACAAATTTAAAGAGTAAAGCGTAATCTTCTGATACAGCACAACTTGCGTCTACCAAATCACACTTGCCTTGGATGACGTTAACACCTTCACATATCTGGGCAGCACCACTCGCCAGCAAGGTGGATCTGATGCGGGTTCGAACACAGGAATGCAAGGATATCTTTTCTACCATTAAACAACATCTAGAACTCAAAACAACTGTCAACCGACACCAGAATCATAATATTTAATACAAACCTCAAGATAGTTCTACTGCATGTGTCGTAAACTTGAAGAGCTACCAAAGTCATCATGCAGAGGATATATGTATTTTATAACAGTTGTTTATGCAAGATCTTGAGGATCCGTTGACCAGAGATTATCAGAAACAACCTCCTATGGGAGAGAACAAACTAGATTCCAGTGGGAGAAGAAATCAGTAGGAAGCGCAGGAAGTGAATAGGACACACATTGCGGAGAGCACCAAACCGCGTCACAAGGCAGGCTTTCGACTGGAAGCCACAAGGTCACAGATGAGCGGAAGTCCAAGGAACACATTACTTCGAGAAAGAGAGACAGAAATAGACAGAATGAACAAAAGTTGGATAGAACCAGAAAAGCGGGCACAGCACAGGGTTGCGTGGAGAATACTGATGAGCGGCCAATCCTCCATTTGTATCGACATGCGGGAGTAGTTAGTAATTAATTAATTTTGCAAAATATTCTGAGATTGGTGAGTATTTAAGTCCATGTTCGTTGAATATTGGTCTGTGTTCATGCAAATGGATAAGCTTTCACCAACAATGAAATCATTAAATGCAATGGACTATATCACAACCAACTGCTTATAGGTTTCTTTAAAATCAAATGGAGACACTAGTAGCAAACATAATCTAGAAAATCTTGCATTAATATAGAGATTTAAGGAGTGAATCATTCAATAAAGAATGAGTGCACCTACGTCATTGTAAACGGTTGTGAGCCATGTCATTCTCGCGTGCCCTGACCGGCCAGTTAACGCCTACCAACATGGTTCAGTTCACTGGTCAGCGATTTCATGGATTTGCGCCATGTTTTGATTTTTCTGCCCCTAGCTTACTTCCATCCTATTACTACATCGCAACGCATAGCTTGACAACGCAATCGGTGGTAAGGTACACGCTACACATATTGTCTACATTACAATAGATTTCTGCAAGAGTTTCAACTGTCCGGTGTTTTTATCACTTTTCATTTGAAGAATCATTATTCACACAAAGTTAAATTGCTTCACTCGATTATTACAGCTGTTATCAATAAAGAAAGTGAATAGTATTTCCAGTGCTTATATTCTTCCTTATTTTTCTGATATTTATGCACACATATTTATTAATTATAAAGTGAAACTTTAAAATTCAGAACGTTTCACAAAACCCTTGTTCAAATTTTTATGGAATATCGCATTTGAGGTCGACTAATATCAAAAGATTCTGTTGGTTTCTTAAATTAGTTGTATATAAGAATATCTATAGAAAACACTGGTTTAAAATAAGTAACACCTTCACGTATGTTGAAAAAGAAATTCCAACACGCGAAGTGACTAACTCAGTTACCGTATATAAATCTAAGCATAGGCAATAACAAATTTGCCTTATTTGATGTGGTTGAACACAAAAAATTTGTGTCGGTGAGAAAGAGAACATTCCGTTTAAGATAAACCAACGAAATACTGGGGGAAATTATACAGCAAGAAACTAGTTACTAATGAGTAATATGGCATGACATTTATTAACATCAAATCAATATCCCTTTTGTTTTTCAAGTGGCGATTGATTGACAATATCATATGGAATTGCTCAGCATTGGTTTTTAGAATATCTTCTCAGAATCTTTTGATTCGCTTCTATATGTGATTCTAACCATGTTGTTTTGACTGCGAGGAAACTAATTTGAAAAAATTATGTATTTGAATGTGTACTTCACGAAACAACAATCAATCTGAACTCAGTTTTATCAAACAAAAATGTTTCGAGAAGTCTGTTTGTTCAGCGAAAAAAATATTAGAAACAGAGAAGCATAAGCAAACCTCTTTGTCTCAGTGACTGACTTCTTACTGTATAAATTCATCAGGGGTTAGAAGGAATGCTGTCAGCTATTTTGCTTAGGCTAGTGAATTGGCATCCGATTGTTTACATTTGTAAATTCAGTCAGTTCACCTTATTGAGATCAATGGTAATTGTCTCAGACATATTCATTTTCATTTTCCGACGGATATGAAATTGAGTGGTATGATTTGGTTGTATTTGATTGAATGGAATTTTCGAAACATTTGTCTGAATACGAAATCCCTATCAGATCTCAATACTTGGATTGAAGAAGTCAGCCACTACAAATCATTCTAGTAATTACAGTATTCATTCATAGTTTTCGAAAAAATATATCAACAATTCACATGATAAATAACGATTTGTAACCTAGCGTTTACATTTTTTTTAATAAATTATACTGTTAGTAAACTAAATAAGTAGTATCCTGAATAAAGGTAAACGTTTTAAGAATGAGTCTGGTTTAAGTACAGTCAATAAATAAACCGATTCTGTTTTGCTCCGATTTGATTGAGTCCATACTAGTTTGCCCACTACAATAACTTGACAATAATAATATGGTGATATAAGACTGGAACTTTAAAACTCTACTTACATTTAAAAGCAAAGGACGCAATATATAGATAACATAGTTTATGGTGATATTTAACCCCGCCAGTAGAACCTTCGGGGCTACTGCCGGTCCCAAGCCCGGGTAAAGGAGGAGGGTTGGACATGGGGTTGGCGGCCCCATTCCGTTGAAATCTAACTTGCCAAAACAACGCTAACCGGAAAAAATAACTCAAACCATTTTAACTCTGCCCTGGGAGTTGGAAGGAGAATTATGACGTCGCATGATAAAAACCGAGTTCCCTCGGAAGTCACGGGGCCGATGCCTTCTCTGACAATAAGACCAACCATTTTTTTAGGTACATAGAACTTTCGTACATTGTGGGAGACTGGAAGACTATTCCAAGTTGCGGTAGAAATGAAAAGATACAACCTCGAGGTGCTTGGAATCAGTGAAACGCATTGGACACAGGTAGGACAACTGACACTAGCTTCACGGGAACTGCTGTTATACTCTGGTGATGAAGCGGAAAATGCTTCACATACACAATGAGTTGCACTGATGCTGTCCAAACATGCACAAAAGGCACTAATAGGATGGGAATCCCATGGACCCAGGATCATTAAAGCATCCTTCAAAACAAAGAAACAGGACATTACAATGAACGTCATCCAATGTTACGCACCTACCAATGAAGACAATGACGACGTTAAAGATCAATTCTACGAAAGGCTGCAGTCAATCGTCGAAAAATGTTCACCAAAGGATTTGACGATTCTTATGGGAGACCTGAATGCTAAGGTTGGAATGGACAACACTGGATATGAAGACATCATGGGACGACATGGACTGGGAGAAAGGAACGAAAACGGTGAGAGATTTGCAAACCTATGTGCCTTCAAAAAACTGGTCATCGGTGGCACAATATTCCCGCACAAACGCATACACAAGCCACATGTATTTCACCGGACCACACTACTCAAAATCAGATTGATCATATCTGTATCAACAAAACTTTCATAAGGACTCTGGAGGATGTGAGAACCAGGAGAGGAGCTGATATAGCCTCAGATCACCGTTTGCTGATCGCCAAAATGAAACTGAAACTAAAGAAGCACTGGACAACGGGACAGACAACATCACACAAGTTTAATACGGCCTTTCTTCGGGATACTGTAAAGCTCAACGAATCCACGAGAGCCCTCACCAATAGGTTCCAGGCCTTTCAGGATCTACTCAATGGAGAGGAAGCAACATTGGAGAACAATTGGAAAGGGATCAAGGAGGCAATCACTTCAACATATCAGGAAGTTCTGGGTCACAAGAAGTACCATCACAAGGAATGGATCTCTGTTGATCGAAGAAAGGATGAACAAGAAGGCAGCAATCAATGTCAGCTGAACAAGAGTGGAGAAAGTTACCGCACAAGCTGCATACACAGAAGCAAACAGGGAAGTGAAGAAGAGCATCAGAGCTGACAAACGAAAATATGTGGAAGATCTAGCAATGACGGCGGAAAAGGCTGCAAGAGAAGGAAACTTGAGACAATTGTACGAAACAACAAAGAAGCTCGCCGAAAACTATCGTAAACCAGAACGACCAGTGAAAAGTAAGGAAGGCAAATTAATCAGCAACACTGAAGAACAGCGAAATAGGTGGGTAGAGCACTTTAAGGAACTATTGAATCGACCAGCTCCACTGAACACACCTAACATCAACGCAGCATCCACGGACCTCCCAATTAATATTGACGCACCTACTATTGAGTAGATCAGTATAGCCATCAGACAAATCAAGAGCGGCAAAGCAGCAAGACCAGACAACATTCCAGCAGAGGCAATGAAAGCAGATGTGGAAGCAACTGCGAAAATATTTCACATCCTCTTCAAGAAGATTTGGGATGAGGAACAAGTACCATCAGATTGGAAGGAAGGATACCTGATCAAAATACCAAAGAAAGGCTATCTCAGCAAGTGTGAGAACTACAGAGGCATCACTCTTCTTTCAATACCAGGCAAAGTCTTCAACAGGGTATTGTTAAACAGAATGAAGGACTTCGTAGACGCCCAACTTCGAGATCAACAGGCCGGATTTCGTAAGGATCGATCGTGTACTGACCAAATTGCTACATTATGGATCATTGTGGAACAATCAATTGAATGGAACTCACCACTCTACATCAACTTCATCGACTACGAGAAAGCATTTGATAGCGTGGATAGGAAAACACTGTGGAGGCTTCTTCGACACTACGGTGTGCCTGAGAAAATAGTCAACATCATACAGAATTCTTATGATGGATTCAACTGCAAAATCGTGCACGGAGGTCAGCTGACAGACTCTTTTGAGGTGAAGACCGGTGTCAGGCAAGGTTGCTTACTCTCACCCTTTCTCTTTCTCCTGGTGATCGACTGGATTATGAAGACGTCAACATCTGGAGCGAAGCACGGTATCAACTGGACAGTTAGGACGCAGCTGGACGATCTGGACTTCGCAGATGACTTGGCTCTTCTATCGCACACTCAACAACAAATGCAAGAGAAGACGACCAGTGTAGCAGCAGCCTCTGCAGCAGTAGGTCTCAACATACATAAAGGAAAAAGCAAAATTCTCCGATGCAACACAACATGCACCAACCAAATCACTCTTGATGGAGATGCCTTGGAGGAAGTTATTTCCTTTACGTATCTGGGCAGCATCATCGACGAGAAAGGTGGATCCGATGCAGATGTGAGTCACTTTTGAAAATGATCCATTCTAGTTAATTATTTGTAACCTATCGAAACCTATTAATCTGTTACAATATGTTACATCGATATTATTCCATCTACTATCTATTTGAATCAGTAGTATGAATCTTTTTATGAAAAGGAACTATTTCTTGCTACTTATTTAGATGTACAATTTATTTGCGAGAAGACATTTTAAATTTAGTTCAGAAATGGATTATTTAAATTAAATTCAACTGATTTATTTCACTAAATCAAACAGATATTTAATTTGTTGACTTAATCGAGCATAAAATTTGACATTCATGAAGAATTCTACTAAGAGCAAGGTGCCTGTTACTTTCTTTTATTGAGAATAAACAGGAGAGATAATGAGAAACCATAATTCTGTAAGATTATTGCCTACATCGATTACATTCATCTTTAAATAGTCAATTCAACATCCATGAATAACAACACATAAAAATGTTTGAAAATTTGTGTTCACTTTTGCTCTGAGTTCATCATCAATCAATACACACATCTACAGTTCCAATATGAACACATGAATCTGAAACAACCTTACACACCTACAAATAGACGAATAGATGAATTCACAAAATGTTTAAAATATGTCTGTCATTCAACTGGATTTCCAGTTTGAAGAGACTGTAAGAAAGAGGGAGGGAATTAACAAGAGCACAATGTTTCATCTATCAGAAATCAATAAATATTTTTCTTAACAAAGAAGCACTGGCAATTCTCTTCACACTCTTCGTTCAGATTATCTGTTTATTGTGGTTTAAGTTTCAGTTATTATTACTTTTATTTTTGATAAATTTTATTTCTATTCCATTAAAATAAGCAGCAATATACTACTCAAATAGATGAAAATGAGAATGAAAATGAGGTAGAGTGATGTCGAAGCTGAAAGGGATTTATGAAAATGAAACTTTATAAGAAGGGTGAATTATATTCCATCAAAAGTATCCTTATGAAAGATGCCACAGAGATGAGAAGGAGAATACTATTATTATTATTATTATTATTATTATTATTACTGCTTTTACGATTAGATATCATTTATTCATGTTGCCCACCTCATTTCTCCCTCTCTGTCTCACTTTCACTCTCGTTATCTCTCTCTCTCCCTCTGTGTTTATCACTTTCCTCGTTGTTATAATTACCACTATTATTATTATTATTGTAATCACTACTGTTGTCCATCGATAACAAAAATTCAACTTATATTGAGCTAATTGACTGAATGACTGAGCAAATGAATGAATCTATGCGTCGATGTAATTACAAGTGCACACAACTAATCAGTTCACTGACTTACACTGAATCCCATTCACAAAGAGTAATAAACAGCAGTCTACATTGAGGCATAGTTCTCTCAGGCTCACACATCCATCCACACTTACATACATGCAAACACACGCATACGCACACGCACATACATGAATAAATTAAAACTAATTACAGCGAATGAAGACGATTTGATTTTATGCCACAGTCATTATGTTCCGTATTAATGGATTTCTCTGCCATGTCCTAACTGATCAATTCATATGTAGATGTGTTCCTCAATGAATGATTGAATTCTCTCATAAATATTATTCAGATAAATAAAAGTTCCGTTTGATTGAAATCCCTTTTTCTTTAATCAATCATGTCAGATTAGTTAGAAGAGAAGACAGAGGATGATTAAGAATGAAAGTTTGAAGAATTCAAATGATAATAAAAATAATACAAGTAAATTATCAATTCATCATTGTGATTGTTTGTCCAACTAACAAATGTTATATAGAATATATGATACCGAATTGAAAATCTTACTGGCTATCTGAACTCAATAGTTCAATCAATGCATAATGAATAATGAATTGAGTTCGAGTCTAAATGTGTGGTAATATTAGGATGCTACAAGTAAATCCTTCGGAAGAGTCTTAAATAGGACAAACCATACATTCTATCTGTTCTGAAATTGTTTGGCAAAGTTGAGAAGTATATTTCAGAATGTGTCAAATAGTCAACTCATACAAAAGTGAATACGTGCAAGTAAGCAATCACATGCTTTAGCTTTTCTGAACTATTTCTCACTCATATATGAAACCAATTGTCTGGAAGGATGTATGTATCGTTGGAATGACAAAACATCGATGTTATGAATAGCATGGATCCAAGTATAGTATATAACATTTACTGATTCTGTTGATTTAATTTAGACATGGCTACTACTACTGTAAGTGACTTGACATCGCCTACATTAGGTTGATCGTGTAAGTTGTTGGAAATAGTTAGAAAGAAGGCCTTCTTTCTCTGGATTCACTGTACATCATCTTAGAATAATCGCAATGTTGAAGGAACTAATACTATGAATTACGTTGAAGACTATGTAAACATTACATTGATCATTACTCAGTAATCAGTCAATTGAAATATTTTAATCCTACAGTACATCATTCCTGGCCTAAATAGTTCACGGATAACATCTCGAACTGTGATGCTTGATAATGCGTGTTGAAATCCTACCGGACATATAAGTTCTCCCATCATTATAGGTAACTCTTACTGATGAATGTGAACTACCACAAAGTCTCAATCAAACAGAATTTACTGACTACTGTCTCCAATCATCTAACATCAGTAACCACATGTTAAAGTCTTTTCCTTCGGCTCTCAGGATTCCAACGGAGGAGGTTTCATGTTCTGCAGAGTATGCGATGTCTACTCTGTCCACCTTCAGGACTTATCGCTAATTTCCTCTTCAGCTGGAAGTTGGCATTTTCTCTATCACAGTACGGTTTTCGCTGATGATGTCTGGCTAATGCACGCTCTGTATATTGCGCAAACATCTCTTAACAAACACCTGCATCTTGTAGATGCCAAATGTAGTGGTTCTCAAATTTCGCATTTCACGTAGCATGAGAGAAGTATTTCTGTTATATCTTCTTATTTCTGACCAAAATCATGAAGTATTGACTAACAGATTGAAGTCTGAGTCAATCTCTGTTAGCATTTTCATGTTCAACTGTTCTAAAAGTTATTAGTTATATGAAGAAATATTAAATAGCTAAGTCAGATTGTGAAATCGAGAACAGGTGTTTTGTGTTATTCGGGTCACATCAACTGGATGATTTTATATCCTGGGTCTTGGACAATCAGCATTTACATGTGAATACAATACCTTTGAATTCACCAAGCTACTAAATTCCAATAATCACTAACTTATTCAATAATTATTGTCAAAATTCATTGTTGAGTATTACGAACTGAATGATATAATTGTGGAATAGTGGATTGCAAACATCTAAAATGATATGTAAATTCATCGTTGTGCTGGATTTCGTTCATAATTAATGATTCATGAATAAATCGATGATATTTTAGAGTGATTCACTTTGTCTCAAGTCAACATAACTGTTTCATCCGGTTATATTGAATAACAGAGAGCAGTTATTCCGTGATCATGCTGCATTGTCGTACTATTTGCAAAAAAAAGTAAACTGTTCTTGTTACAATACTGATACGTCAGTTCTCATTCGGTCCAGTGCAATCAGAAATAGATGTATGATGAATGTACATTCAGGTGAAAGGTCATGAACAGGATGAGACATGTGTGTTTTGAATTCCACTGCCACTAACAAAACTAGTTTTCACAATCAATCTCTATTACATGTGTACAGAAATCGAATCAACAACAACAAATAAGTGTGATTCTATATATTTTTGATAGATATGATTTGCTCGAAAGATAATATTTGGTTACATTATAACACAGAGTGTTTATCATTTGGGAAGAGTGCTTCAATTCACAATCAAAATGCACAATTCCATTCAATGCAAACAACAAAATCAAAAGAGGAACTAGACAATATGGCTGACGCAAACACGAAGTTCCACATAAAACACGAAAAGCGCAATTCAGGAAGAAACGTATAATCTCAATGAAGGCAAAATATTTGAAACTATAATAAAATACAAATATATTTCGATCTCAAATGGTATCAAACAGACTAACAAAATGTTCAACTGAATGAAACAACCAGAACAAATTACAAATGTCCAAATATACACACAGATAACAGTCGGCCAAAATATTCGATACCAATTGGTGCATAATAGAAATGTCACTCCAAACAAATGATATCACAATGTTATGTTCATTTTGAATATCTCAGAGACACTGCTGCATGTGGATGGCTGATGCAGTAGTGGGTTTGGTGTTTTACTTGCAAACGTTTCGGAGTGTGAAGACACGTGTGAACAGTTTACTGGCTTCGATCCCGAAGATTATGAAAGTGTTATCTATGAAAATGATTCTTACAGAGAAGCAAAGTATCGGCTAGATGCGGCAACGTATACACAAGCTTATCACCATTACTGTTCTCATTCAATGCGTCATGAACAACCACATTCAATCTCCGATGAAGATTTCAGTCAAACAAGACAGCACTTTCGGTAAGTATTCGACATTGATTTACAGTGGAAATAATGAGCGTGAATGTGAATTAACAGATGTGAAATTCAGTAACCCCCATTGAATTTTGTAGTGAATGTTTCAGTTCATTGTTCTAATGATAGTGATAAGTGTTAGTTGACTTATTCTTACACAAATTTCAAACAATTGTTCGAAAAATTTGACTTGATTATTATTTTCTGATGAAATCTGGTCAACGAATGATCATGCATGTTGTGTCATATTGAACAACAAATGTCATGTTATTTATCTCCTACATACTGAAATCTCCGTTCTTCCACTTTCATGTTATTTAGACATAATGAAAATGATATATCCTAACGGAAAGATATCCATATACTATGAGAATGAAAGCTGCAGTTTTGATTCGAATAGACTGATGTAATGGGTGTTTCTGTTGGATTGACTCTCCCTCCCACTGCAATATCTGAAATTGCATTTCATTTTGTTCAAATGTGTCAGAAATTGCTGATGTGTTAATGGATTACAGGAGAATGATTTCGTTTTCTTTGGAGCGCACTTTGCTCAACCACTGTTAAACAGATGATGTGGTGGTTTCTAACAAGAGTTTGTTGTTTACTTTTCCTGTTCAGCGTGGTCCAACTAGTGGACTATTGAATGTTTGTCTCAGTTGGCAAAATGATACTTTTACAATTGAGTACACGATGAATCGTAAAGCACTTTTATCTTCACTGTAAATCTTGCACTGAGATATAACACTATTACATAATGAACGAAGCAAGTGAACTAACTTTAATAAATTTCACGTGTTAAGAAACATCCAACGTTAATTTTGTGGAATATGGTCACTTTGAAATCTTTCCAAGCTACTTCGATATGGTAGTAAATATTAAACAATGAATGTAATTGAAACAGTAATTGGTGGATAATTCGTCAACTGTGATATTTCAATGACCAACGGTTATTACACTGATTAATGTTTCTTTCTGAAATTTCAGTTTGAATCAATAGAAAAATCCAATTAGTCATGTGTGTTGTAATTGGTTAAAATATTTCAATCCACAATTCGCTACTTTTACATGCCCTTAGTTTAAGCTTCACTCTAATGTGTAGGTTGAGATCCAGGCTGTTGAAATATGTATTTTATTTGATTTGAATAATCTTGTTTTAGTGAAAGCTGATAAGTAGAACAAGACACTTGTATTCTATAGAATAATGGCACATAAACCTCACCTCACCATCGTCAGATGATATCAGTGAGTGTGCAAGTAATCTCATATTGCAGATTATATATGATGGACATGCAGTTACACCGTTAGGCGGCTAATCAATGACACATTTAACTAAGAAATTTAATTCTTGGTAAATTCTTTAATGTATTTTCTCATATTTAATCACCGAACACCGATGTTACCTTATTACTGGTAATAAACGTTAACCTCAAATGAACTTCAAGTTTCGACTGGAAATAATCACATCACAATGAAATGGTCAAACATCGGTTAGGAAAGTAAACATCGTCTTCATGCACCATTCGATTCGTCGTGTTCTCTGACAAACATTTCGCTTTGTCTGTGCAGATGATACGACAGAGGAAAGACTGTTTAAGTATAAGAACTGTCTGCCACTGTGTGATCTACCCTCTCATATCAGCAGTTTTACCATTGATAGCAGTTGAAACAGGAATTTGCATGTGTGGATTGTGAGACTAAATGTCAGTGGGATTTACACAGGATCTATCTCAAACCATTTGTGTTGGTAGTGACAATGTTGACAGCTATGGTATGAATGGTACAGACAGTTTGCCTGTGATTGCCTTCATCACCATGATACAAATTTCCAATGAATTCATCGGAAACATAAGTCAACTTCAAGACTAGGTTATACAATGCTTCTCAATGCATCCAGTCAAGAGTACTGTGTTAACAGAGTTTGTTTACAAAATGCAGTTGGATCGTGTGCAGAGTAAAAATGTAGGAAAAGTGTATAGTTGATTCTTACCAACAGCACAATTTCATCATCATCAAATTTGCATAAAAATGAAATGTCATAAATCAAGTTGATATAAAACTTACAGTTTCTGAGAGACTGATTTGATTTACACACATTACTAAGAATAATTGAAACGTATCTTTCTGAGTGAATTATCTGTGCACTCGAGGAAAACGTAAGTTTTCGCATACAGGTAATTGTTGTTGATTGTCGAAGGTTTCTAAAAAGAATCAAAGAAAATCTGAGTCAAGATCTTTCCACAATCAACTAATCAAAATTACTTGTTGATGTCAAGTGAGTCATATGATGGTTCAGATAATCACATCTCAATACTATTAATCAAACTCACAGTTAACAAATTGATATGCTCAGTCATTTAATACGTGTTTCACTCAATCGACATAAACGGTGTGACTCAATCTAGCTTTCATATTCAGCGAATTGTATGAACATTCTACCATTATTTATATGATACAACACACTGTGTGATGAATATTTCCATTCTCTTGAAATATCATGTGTGATTCTGCTATTATGAAGTTGGAAAATCTTAACATGCACTGTTCCATACATATTTTATCTCTTTTCGACCTATTGACGCGTAACAATTCAAGACTATGTTAGTGGACTGAACTTCACAATTCTAATTTTTTACAACCTACACAATGTTTTCTATTGATTCATCTGAAACTGCATTCGGTATTAGTGGAAACTATGGTTCTCTACGAAGTTTGTTAGCTGTCCACTGCCGAACAAAAGTTTCAATATGCCGAATTCATACTTCCTGTAAAGTACCTTCGAATGCAGCATTCACTTAAAACGCTGATGCAAGATGACAATATATTATACTACTTACAATTGTTGTTTGTGAATTTCTTGTGAAATCCTGTTTGCTTGACATCATCTGTTTCACAGTGGTTGAGCAAAGTGCACGAAATCATTCTCCTGTAATCCATTAACACATCAGCAATTTCTGACACATTTGAACAAAATGAAATGCAATTTCAGATATTGCAGTGGGAGGGAGAGTCAATCCAACAGAAACACCCATTACATCAGTCTATTCGAATCAAAACTGCAGCTTTCATTCTCATAGTATATGGATATCTTTCCGTTAGGATATATCATTTTCATTATGTCTAAATAACATGAAAGTGGAAGAACGGAGATTTCAGTATGTAGGAGATAAATAACATGACATTTGTTGTTCAATATGACACAACATGCATGATCATTCGGTGACCAGATTTCATCAGAAATCTTCTGATTTGACTAGAATACGAGGTGAGTGTCGGCCAAAACATTTATGCCAGTTTGCATAATAGAAATGTCACTCCAAACAAATGATATCACAATGTTATGTTCATTTTGAATATTTCAGAGTCACGCTGCATCTGGATTGTTGGCTAGATGCGTTTTGTTTGGTGTTTTATTCCAACGTTTTGGAGTGTGATGATATGTGTGCACAGTTTACTGGCTTCCAACCAGAAAATTATGAAAGTGTAATCTATGCAAACGATACTTACAGAGAAGGAACATATCGGCCGGATGCTGCAACACATGCACAGGCTTATTATCATTTATTCTCAGACAATCGTCGACAAGAACCACATTCGTCTGCGATGAGATTTCAGTCAACAGGACAGCACTTCCGGTAAGTATCGATATTGATTTACAGAAGAAATAATGAGCGTGAATGCGTATTAACAGGTTTGAAATTCAGTAATACTCATTAGATAGTGTGATGAAACTTACCGTTCATTGATTTAATGATAGTGATAAGTATTATTTTCTCGCTGTCACCGTCTACTGAGACTTACGAATCATATGATTCTGTGAATCAAGGTAGAGGTGTGCTTTCACTGAATCGACTTCATCAAATTAATTGAAGTTACTGCAGATTGTTGATCATTTGTTTTATTTTGATTGATTCAACACAGGCCAATTTCGTTCACTACATCCTCAACATTCTCCATTGAGCGAAGGAACGATACAAATAGATGAAGACAGGGAGAGAGAAACGTTGATTACTAGTGAGTTTTCATTATTTATGTAACATTTTACTTCTTCTTACACATGTTTCACTCGATTGTTCGAATAAGTTGAAACGATTATAAGAATAAAACGTAGCGAACTGTGGATATGAACGGAACTACGTTAAACAAATCCTCACTTTACCTCAGTGAATGAATGCAGAAATAAATTTGTGTTCGCGGAGGATGATGAAACTTGACGTGTAGACTGTTCACACATACTGATAATCACACATGTGAAAACGAGAGTGCGATGGAAGCTCGAAAACGAAACGTCTGTCATTCAGTTGCATAAGTGTATACTCTTTTCGATTACTTGCAATCGACTTGAACAGGGTCATGCACAATTATACGGTTATCATCTGATGAAATCTGGTCACCGAATGATCATGAATGTTGTTTCATATTGAACAACAAATGTCATGTTATTTATCTCCTACATACTGAAATCTCCATTCTTCCACTTTTCATGTTCTTTAGACATAATGAAAATGATATATGCGAACGGGAACATATCAGTTTACTTTGAAAATGAAAGCTGCACATTTGAATAGTATAGACTGATATTCTGGGTGTTTCTGTTGGATTGACTCTCCCTCCCACTTCAATATTGTCGAATGTCTGAATTTGCATTTCACTTTGTCGAAAGAGGTCGAAATTTCCTGATGGGTTTATGGATTCCATGAAAATCCTATCGTTTCTTTTGTGGCGCGAATCGCTCAATCACTGGGAAACAGATAATATCAACGAAACAGCTTTACAGAAACAGTTTACAAACGAATGATACAGTATGTAGTTTATCATGTTATCCTGTTGCATTAGCGTTGAAAATGAATGCCGCATTCGAAGGTACTTTACAGGAAATATGAATTCGGCATGTTGAAAATTTTTTTTCGGCAGTGGACGGCTGAAAAGCTTCGTAGCAAGCTAATTAGAATGTTGACCACATTACTGTCTTTACTAACGTAACAATCACGCCTAAAGTTTTCACTAGTACAGAATACAGTTTCAGATGAATCAATAGAAAACATTGTGTTGATTGTAAAATGTTAGAATTGTGAAGTTGATTCCATTCACATATTCTTGAATTGTTGCGCGTCAATAGGTCGAAAAGAGATAAAATATATATGGAACAGTGCATGTTAACATTTTCCAACTTCATAGTAGCAGAATCGCACATGATAATTCAAGAGAATGGAAATATACATCACACAGTGTGTTGTATCATATAAATAATGGCAGAATGTTCATACAATTCGCTGAATATGAAAGCTAGATTGAGTCACACCGTTTTTGTCGATTGAGTGAAACACGTTTTAAATGATTGAGCATATCAATTTGTTAACTGTGAGTTTGATTAATAGTATTGAGATGTGATTATCTGAACCATCACATGACTCACTTGACATCAACAAGTAATTTTGATTAGTTGAGTGTGGACAGATCTTGACTCAGATTTTCTTTGATTCTTTTTAGATACCTTCGACAATCAACAAGAATGACCTGTACGCAAAAACTTACGGTTTCCTCGAGTGCACACATAGTTCAAACCGTAAGATACGTTTCAATTATTCTCAGTAATGTGTGTGAATCAAATCAGTTTCTCACAAACTGTAAGTTTTATATCAACTTGATTTATGACATTTCATTTTTATGCAAATTTGATGATGATGAAATTGTGCTGTTGGGAAGAATCAACCATACACTTTTCCTATATTTTTACACTGCACACTATCCAACTGCATTTTGTAAACAAACTCTGTTAACACAATACTCTTGAATGGATGCATTGAGAAGGATTGTATAATCTAGTCTTCAAGTTGACTTAGGTTTTTGATGAATTCATGGGAAATTTGTATCACGGTAATGAAGACAATCACAATCAAACTATCTGTACCATTCATTCCATAGATGTCAACATTGTCACTACCAACACAAATGGTTTGAGATAGATCCTGTGTAAATTTCGCGGACATTTAGTCTCACAATCCACACTTGCAAATCCTTGCTTCAACTGCTATCAATGGTAAAATTGCTGATATGAGTGAGTAGCTCACACAGTGGCAGACAGTTCATAATTTTGAGTTAAACATTAATTACAAGCAACAAGGTAGCGTTGGTATTCGGTGATTAAATCTGAAATAATGCATAAAAGAATTTACCAAGAATTATATTTCTTAGTTAAATGTGTCATTGATTCGCCGCCGAAAGGTGTAACTGCATGTCCATCATATATAATCTGCAATGTGAGATTACTTGCACACTCACTGATATTATCTGACGATGGTGAGGTGAGGTTTATGTGCCATTAATCACTAGAATACAAGTGTCTTGTTCTACTTATCAGCTTTGACTAAAAGAAGATTATTTAAATGAAATAAAATACATATTTCAACAGCCTGGATCTCAACCTACACATTGGAGTGAAGCTTAAAGTAATGGCATGTAAAAGTAGCGAATTGTGGATTGAAATGTTTTAACCGATTACAACACACATGACTAATTGGATTTTTCTATTGATTCAAAATTAAAAAAAAAAAAATCGATTTTTTTTTTTTTTATGTTTAAAAAATTTTTTTTTGTAAAATTAATTTTAGTAAAATTTGGAAAAAAAATTAAGCTCGTTGCATGAAGATTCGATAAAAGAAACTGTTGCTAAAACCCACCAAATTCACCTTTAAATTTCGTCGATTCAAACGTACTGCCGAGAAACGCAAATATTGACCATGTAAAATTCATTTTCACACATTCGACAATATTGAATTGGGAGGGAGAGTCAATCCAACAGAAACGCCCAGAATATCAGTCTATACTATTCAAATGTGGAGCTTTCATTTTCATAGTAAAAAGATATGTTTCCGTTTGCATATATAATTTTCATTATGTCTAAAGAACATGAAAGTAGAAGAATGGAGATTTCAGTATGTAGGAGATAAATAACACGATCGAGTGAAATCACACCTCTACCTTGATTCACAGAATCATATGATTCGTAAGTCTCAGTAGACTGTGACAGCTTTGATTGCGAGAAAATAATACTTATCACTATCATTAAAACAATGAACGGAAACGCTCGCCACAAATTTCAATGGGGATTACTGAATTGCTTACCTGTTAATTCACATTCGCGCTCATTATTTCCTATGTAAATCGGTGTCAAATATTTACCGAGAGTGCTTTCTTGTTTGACTGAAATCTTCATTGCGGACTGAAATGGGTTCTTTTCGACGGATTGTCTGAGAAAATTAATGATGATTAGCCTGTGCATGTGTTGAAGCATCCGCCCGATATATTACTTTTCTGTATGAGTACTTTTCATAAATTACACTTTCATAATCTCCTGGTTCAAAGACAGTAAACTGTTGACACATACCTTCTACTCCAAAACGTTTGGAATTCAAACCCATGAACAAACAACTGTATCAGTAATTCACATATAGCAGTGTCCCTGAAATATTCAAAGTGAACGTTACATTGTGATATCATTTGTTCTGTTTGACAATACTATTATGCACCAATTGGCATCAAATTTTCTGGCCGACACTCACCTCTTATTCTTGTTCAAATCAGAAGAATAATGTTACAAGTACAATTAGTTATTGGACGGTTTAAAAGAGCCAATATGGAGAGTAGATTAGAAAAAGAAATTGGTTTCCGTTGTCCATACTGTTGCCAGATAAACTCATCTGCAGCCAATGACCGCGGATTTTGCTAGCTCTTTAGTACCGTGTGAGGATGATCAAATAATTACCTTTGGAATACACAAACTGCCATACAGCTTCACGTTAATTATCTTACATGTTCATTTATATTGTTGTTATTTCAAATTGAGTGCTGATCGTCTTTCGATTTTCATCCAATTCTGCTGTTGAAATTCACTGAAATGTTCTGCATACCGTTTCTAATGCTATTCATAAACTGATAAATCACGATTTATTGATCGATGGTGTGTGGCGGAATTCACTGATTGTAAGATCCATTTTTGAACGTATTGTTTGTGAAAATTCCTCCATGTATACCTTTGTAACTTGTTCTTATTGATTTCTTCAGTTGAACATTTCGTTAGTCTGTTCGATTCCATTTGAGATCATAATATATTTGTATTTTATTATAGTTTCTAATATTTTGCCTTCATTGAGTTTATACGTTTCTTCCTGTACTGCACTTTTGTTGTTTTATCTGATACTTCGTCTTTGCGGCAGCCATATTGTCTTGTTGCTCTTTTGATTTTGTTGTTTGCATTGACTGGAATTGTGCATTTTGATTTTGAATTGAACCAATCTTCCCAAATGAGAAACGCTCGGTGTTATAATGTAACTGAATAGTATCTTTCCAAGAAATGCAATCAATCTAAAAATATATAGAATCACACTTATTGATTTGTTGTTGATGATTTGATTTCTCTGTCTTCTCTTCTAACTAACAATAAAACGGAACTTTCGTTTATCTAAATAATATTTATGAGAGAATTTATATTCAACATTAGGCGAATACAAAATTTATATTTTTGTGCAGTTAGGACATGGCAGGGAAACACATTAATACGGAACATAATGACTGTGGCACAAAAATCAAATCGTCTTCATTCTTTGTGATTAGTTTTTATGTTTTCATGTATGTATGTGAGTGCGTGTGTATGTGTTTGCATGAATGAAAGTGTGGATGGATGTTTGAGCATGAGAGAACTATGCCTCAATGTTGACTGCAGCTTATTACTCGATGTGAATGGGATTCAGTGTAAGTTCGATGACTGATTAGTTGTGTGCACTTGCTATCACATCGACGCTAAAATTCATTTATTCGATTAGCTCAATATAAGCTAAATTTTTATCATCGATGGACAACAGTAGTGATTATGATGATAATAATAGCGGTAATAATCACAACGAGGAAAGTGATACACAGTGAGTGAGAGAGAGATAACAAGAGTTAGAGTGAGAGGCAGAAATGAGGTGGGCAACATGAATAAATGATATCTAATCTTAAAAGCAGTAATAATAATAATAATAATAATGATCGTAATATTCTCCTTCTCATCTCTGTGGCATCTTTCATAAGGATACTTTTAATGCAATTTAATACACCCTTCTTATACAGTTTCATTTTCATAAATCCCTCTCAGCTTCAACATCACTCTACCCCATTTATATTCTCACTTCTATCTATTTGAGTAGTATATTGCTGCTTATTTTAATGGAATAGAAATAAAATCTATCAAAAATAAAAGTAATAATAACTGAAAGTTAAAACCACAACAAACAGATAATCTGAATGAAGAGTGATAAGAGAATTGCCAGTGCTTCTTTGTTAAGAAAAATATTTATTGATTTCTGATAGATGAAACATTGTGCTCTTGTTAATTCCCTCCCTCTTGCTTACAGTCTCTTCAAACTGGAAATCCAGTTGAATGACAGACATATACTTCAAACATTTTGTGAATTAATCTATTCGTCTATCTGTAGGTTCGTAAGATTGTTTCAGATTCATGTGTTCATATTACAACAGTAGATGTGTGTATTGATTGATGATGAAGTCCTGTTTATTCTATATTGAGTCAACGAACTATTTCTGAACTAAATTTAAAATGGCTTCTCGCAAATTAATTGTACATATGAATATGTAGCAAAAAGCAGTTCCTTTCAATAAAAAGCTTCATACTACTGATTATTTTGAAAGTAGATAAAACAGTAACGATAAAAAATTCGTAACAGATTGATAATTTTTTTATAGTTCACAAAAAATTAACTGAAATCGTTCATTTTCAAAAGTGACCAATAAAGAAATTAGGCCTTATCATACAGTGGAAACGAGATATCATGAGAATTTTTGAGTGTTGTTCATATTTCAAGAAACAATATTGAATTAAGTAGCTTGTTTCCCGAAATTCCCTCTACTATTATTTAAGTGATCGATGAAAAGATCAGTTGGAATGTATTTCTATGGAACAATACTATGATCACTTTTTTAATATCAGTAGTCAAAAGGAGTTCGTACTTATCATGTGAAATATTATTTATATCGATTGTAGACAAATTATATTTTATTCTAAATGGAGAGTATCCAATACCGAATCTGTTTAGAATAGCTACTCACTAGTGATTTGTTTCATGATGAAATCTGTCGGAGTTCTGGTGAGAGGAATTGACTAGTAGAGTTTAACCATAACGGGTGTAAAGCTTTAACCAGTGATGACAACGTGTGAGGTTACACAAAATCTAAAATTGATCAAAACTAGACATTAACACCATTAGATTCCCCCTTAGTGGTCTTGGAGTTAAGAGTACACGCTGGTGCCAGGATCGTGGATACTCACTGTTGATGAGTCCCATATTAGGATGAAACAAATGTTCAATATTTCCACGTTCTTAATTTCAACGAAACTCGATCGTCTGCATAAATCTCTAATGAAATTGCCACAACAATCCATATGGTTAGAACAAATCTTACATTATTACTACTATTATGATCCATAGGGTGGAATAACTACTACTACTCAATTCGCACACATTTCTGTTTCTCGCTATTTCCAAATATCACCATAAACTATGTTATCTATATATTGCGTCCTTTGCTTTTAAATGTAAGTAGAGTTTTAAAGTTCCAGTCTTATATGTCTTTAATATTATTGTCAAGTTATTGTAGTGAGCAAACTATATTTACTGTCTAAGATAGACTTGTTTTATACCAGATAGTGTTAGTTCCATTTTCTTTAATATGGACTCAATCAAATAGGCGCAAAACATAATCGGTTTATTCAATGACTGTACTTAAACCAGACTCATTCTTAAAAAGTTTACCTTTATTCAGGATACTACTTATTTAGTTTACTGACAGTATAATTTATTAAAAAAAATAAACTCGCGTTAACAAATCGTTATTTTTTATGAGTTGTTGATATATTTTTTCGAAAACTATGAATGAATACCGTAATTACTAGAATGATTTGTAGTGGCTGACTTCTTCAATCCAAGTATTGAGATCTGATAGGGATTTCGTATTCAGACAAATGTTTCGAAAATTCCATTCAATCAAATACAACCAAAACATACCACCCAATCTCATAATCGTCGGAAATTGAAATTCAATGTGACGTTGAAAATTACGATTGATTTCAATGAGCTGAACTGACTGAATTTACAAATGTAAACAATCGGATGCCAATTCACTAGCCTAAGCAAAATAGCTGACAGCATTCCGTCAAACCCCTGATGATTTGATATACTAAGAAGTCACTCACTGAGACAAATACGTTGACTTATGCTTCTCTGTTTCTAATATTTTTTTCACTGAAAATACAGCCTTCTCGAAACATTTTTGTTTGATAAAACTGAGTTCAGATTGATTGTTGTTTCGTGAAGTACACATTCAAACACACAATTTTTGAAATTAGTTTCTTCACAGGGAAAACAACAGGGTTAGAGTCACATATTGAAGCAAATCAAAAGATTCTGAGAAGATATTCTAGATACCAATGCTATCCGATTCCATATGATATTGTCACTCAGTGGCCACTTGAAAATCAAAAAGGATAGTCATTTGGTGATAGTAAATTTTATGCTTTATGTTTGTATTACTCATAAGTAACTAGTTACTTGCTGTAAAATTTCCTGCATTAACAACTTTTATCAGATACCTATATAGTCTGGGTGATGACTTTGGTAGTTCTTCAAGTTTCCGGCCCATACAGTAGAACTATCTTGAGATTTGTATTGGAAATTCTGACTTTGGTGTTGGTTGAGAGTTGTTTCGAGTTCCAGATGTTGTTCAGTTGTAGAAATGATATCTTTGTGTGTTATTCAGTTCATGCAGCTGCATTCTGGCCGTTCTGTTTATCGCGTGATTCCTTCCGGAAGTTGATGTCACCATAATCCAATCGATCATCAGGAGAAAGAGAAAGGGTGGGAGTAAGCAAACTTGCCAGACACCGGTCTTCACCTCGAACGAGTCTGTCAGCAGTCTCCCATGCGAAGTACTTCATTCTGATTAACAATACTCTGTTGAAGACTTTACAGGTGTTGGACCGGTAAATGACTAAAAAATACTGAAGGAGGAGTGGCGTTCAAGAATTAGATTATCAAACATACTTATTTATCATTATACTCTGTAAGTTTCCTTTCGTTTCGTTCCCATTAAACCACCTCGTTCATGGTTTGTAACATCGGTAGATACAAATTCTAATTGAACACGATTGAATGAAGACAAATTGATAGATAAGTCAAAGACTGCTGATATGAGAAATCACTAATTACCTATTTCGATTTTAAATGAACGTCTGTACTGCAAGTAATCCATTTCAACTTCAATGGGTATATCCATCATCGTGATTCGATGTAAAAGAACACAATGAGGACGATTGAAATATTATTATCATTTCTATTAATGTGAAGACTCATCAGACAGCGGCCTCACAAGTCGTTACACGAATGATATAATGACCGGTCCAGTGTTGACGAAAACGGCCATTAAACCAACTTACAATTACACAGCAAATGAGTACAGTACTTTTACATAGCCAAAATTAAAATTCTCTGATTGAATGCCAGAATATTTTCTTTCTGTAAAAGATTATTATTCTAAAACATACCTTAGTGTAGTTAAGGTATCATTCAATATTGATCTGCTGGTGTAGGCGATTGTGGGTCAAGTACACGTATGATTGATTAGTGATATCGATTTTGTGTGAAGAAACACCACAATAGAGAACACAATCACGCATATCTACATAGAAAGAATGTGATAACTGAAGAAAACATAGTATCATCATACGCATTTCTACAAACAATTGAGGTCATCAAACATAAATCTTTCTTCAACAGAGATGAAAATATAATTTAATCAGTTACCACATTCTTTCTAATTGTGCATACGTGGTCGTGTTGTGTATTGTGGTGTTTCTTCATTTATTGCATATCTCTCGCTATTCAATTATGTGTATAGGTGACAAATTATGCGTTCTCGCATTCAGAATTCACCCCGTTAAAGCCATCTGTGTACCTGAATTGTGGAATCCTACTGGAATCAGTCAATTTCTTTCCGATCACTTGAAATTAACTCCACAGATTTTCGCTTCGATACCGTGACATGTGCCTTCCAGTGCCCTCATTATTTTAATGGTGAGTCAACCTTGATTGATTCATCATTTAAAATGTGCAACTTGACAATCTTCACAACCCTGTAAAGAAATATATTCGTTAATTTTACTGTAAGAGTAATTTACAGTGAAGATTCGTTCAAAAATCGTGTTGATTACCTACCTAATTCTATCTTTTCATAATGTTCTCGATGATTTGACTATTTCAAGTAAACCGGTCAATAGATTGGAGATTGACAGGAAATAGTAGAAATCGTTCACGAATAAAATTGATACTGATTAACATCAGCATATCTGACAGTCTTTTCAAATTGTCAGTAGTCTTCACGATTAACTAAGGATTACAATTATAAACTATTCTATTGTAGATAAACGCAGTTTGAGAGTAATCAGTTGTTAGCAATATATGAGATTTGCATGACTTGACAGAAGTGAAATCTCCTTCACTAGTAGATGATAATATTTCATCATGAGCATTTCCCTATCAGTGGAACTAGTCTTGTTGAACAATTGACCTTGTTAAAAACGATCACATTTACTGACATTTAGTTTAATTTAAAGCATTTGTATCAAGCAAATGCTAACGGAAACGTAATGAGAATAGAGATTAAGGTTTCTATATCACAGTTCGTTTATTGGAATAAGGTCGTAGCAATGAACGCCATCAAAAATTATTCCAGGAAAGAAAGAATTAGAAGCTTTTTAAGGAAGCCGAATGCCAAAACAGTTAGCATTGTATGTCTACAAATATGAAAGTATGATAAACCAATTAAATTAACTCGAGACACAACTTATGGACGTTAATGAAACACGAAATGTGTGCATGAAATAATTACACATTCACTATCTTCATGACAAAAATGTTCAGTTCCTCGTCAATCTCACTTAATGTATGAAGCTATAAATCAGCATTGTTGAATAAAGGCCTGTCAACTGGAGGTCGGATGTTCACACACGAATCGGAAGGTTCAATAATCTTATTTTGGATCCAGGCTAGTTGACATAGACGACGGAACTAACTGTTCACTGATGTGTACAGCTGGTTGTTTATTAAAGACGCAATATTCAATGCCGATTGATTTTATTCAATGCCGTTGAAGTTGAGGACTTGCAGCACAGACGTTCCATCGAGTGAGAAATATGTCAATAAAGGCTATTGTAGTGAAATCATTGTCTCTGTCAGCTTACTGCCCAACTTGAAAATGACTTTGAATCAAGAACAAATTTGAACACAGGTGAGTGATGAGAATTCATTTGACCACATACAAACCATGTGTTCTTCACCTACACTCATCATGTATTCAACTAGCTATTTCATTTCATCAGTAGCCTGCAGATCACACCCTCATGCTCCACATAAATGCGTGCAACTGAACTTCAACGTCTGCGGGTTCCACAGTTTTCATCTACACTACGAGACATAAGTGTGTAATCCAAACAAAGGTTTAGACTGAAGAATAACTGTTCAGCTGGTTTAGATAAGAGCTTTGCCAAGTAGAAACCAGAACAAGTGAATATGTAAATGACGGTTCTGCTATTCATCATAAATATAAATGTACATCATTACCTGAACAAATATTACCACTCAGTTATTCCACCAACAATTATTCATTTAATCAAATCAATATCAACAACAACAAATAAATAAGTGTGATTCTATATATTTTTAGATTGATTGCATTTCTTCGAAAGATACTATTCAGTTACATTATAACACCGAGCGTTTCCCATTCGGGAAGATTGGTTCAATTCACAATCAAAATGATCAGTTCAAGTCAATGCAAACAACAAAATCAAAAGAGGAACAAGAAAATATGTCTGCCGCAAATACGAAGTATCAGATAAAACAACAAAAATCCAGTTAAAGGAAGAAACGTATAAACTCAATGACAGCAAAATATTAGAAACTATAATAAAACACAAATATATTGCGATCTCAATTGGAATCGAACAGACAAACAAAATGTTCAACTGACGGAATCAAAAAGAACAAATTACAAATGTTCAAATGTACACACAGGTAAGAGTCGGCCAAAAAATTTGATGCCAATTGGTGCATACTAGAGATGTCACTCCAAACAAATGATATCACAATGTTATGTTCATTTTGAATATTTCAGAGATAATGCTGCATCTGGATTGTTGATACGATTGCGTTTGTTTGGTGTTTTATTTCCAAACGTTTTGGAGTGTGACGATATGTGTGAACAGTTTAATGGCTTCCAACCAGAAAATTATGAAAATGTAATCAATGGAAATTACTCATACACAGAAAAGTAACATATCAGATGGATGCTGCAACACATGTACAGGCTAATTATCATTATTCGCAGACAATCCGTCGTCAAGAACCACATTCAGTCTGTGATGAACATTTCAGTCAAACAAGACAGCACTTTCGGTAAGTATTCGATATTGATTTACAGAAGAAATAATGAGCGTGAGTGTGTTGACAGTGATAAGTATTATTTTCTCGCAATCAAAGCTGTCACCGTCTACTGAGACTTACGAATCATATGATTCTGTAAATCAAGGTAGAGGTGTGCTTTCACTCGATCGACTTCATCAAATTAATTGAAGTTGAACAACAAATGTCATGTTATTTATCTCCTACATACTGAAATCTCCATTCTTCCACTTTTCATGTTATTTAGACATAACGAAAATGATGTATGCAAACGGGAACATATCAATTTACTACGAAAATGAAAGCTGCACATTTAAATCGAATAGACTGAAATTACGTGTGTTACCATTGGGTTTTCGCTCTGTCCAACTGTAACATTGTCAAATGTGTGAAATTGCAATTTGCAGAGTCAACTTTGAGTTCCTTGACAATACGTTTGAATTGAGCAGATCTTCAATAGAGTTGAATTTGAATGACAAATTTTTAAATGCGAATATGGTGGGTTTTAACAAGAGTTTGTTGTTTACTATTTCTGTTTATCGTGATCAAATTAGCAGACTATTGAATGGTTGTCTCAGTTGCCAAAACGATATTTCTACAATCCAGTACACGATAAACCGGAAAGCACTTTTAAATACACTGTAAATCTTGCACTCTGAAAAAACACTATGACACCATGATGAAGTGCATTTGTTAGAAAACATCCAACGTTAATTTTGTAGAATATGGTCACTTTGAAATCATCGCCAGCTATTTCGATATGGTAGTAAATATTAAACAATGAATGTAATTGAAACAGTAATTGGTGGAGAATTCGTCAACTGTGATATTTCAATGACCAACGGTTATTACACTGATTAATTTTCTTTCTGAAATTTCAGTTTGAATCAATAGAAAAATCCAACTAGTCATGTGTGTTGTAATCGGTTAAAATATTTCAATCCACAATTCGCTACTTTTACATGCCATTAGTTTAAGCTACATTCTAATGTGTAGCTTTCGATCCAGGGTGTTGATATATGTATGTTATTTGATTTGAATAATCTTCTTTTGTCAAAGCTGATGAGTAGAACAAGACACTTGTATTCTAGTGATTAATTGCACATAAACCTCACCTCACCATCGTCAGATAATATCAGTGAGTCTGCAAGTAATCTCACATTGCAGATTATATATGATGGACATGCAGTTACACCGTTAGGCGGCGAATCAATGACACATTTAACTAAGAAATATAATTCTTGGTAAATTCTTTTATGCATTTTCTTAGATTTAATCACCGAACACCAATGCTACCTTATTACATGTAGTAAATGTTTATCTCAAAATTGAATTCAAGTATCCACTGGAAATAATTACATCACAATGAAATGGTCAAACATCGGTTAGGAAAGTAAACATCGTCTTCAAGCACCATTCGATTCGTTGTGTTCTCTGACAAACATTTCGCTTTATCTGTGCAGATGATATGACAGAAAAAGAAATATTTATGTGTAAGAACTGTCTGTCTTTCATATCAGCAGTTTTACCATTGATAACAGTTGGAGCAAGAATTGTGATTGTGATTGCCTTCATTACCGTGATACGAATTTCCAATGAATTCATCAGAAACATAAGTCAACTTCAAGACAAGGTTATACAATGCTTCTCAAAGCATCCAGTCAAGAGTATTGTGTTAACAGCGTTTGTTTACAAAATGCAGTTGGATAGTGTGCAGTGTAAAAATATGGGAATAGTGTATAGTTGATTCTTCCCAACAGCACTGAGAATAACTGAAACGTATCTTACCGTCTGAATTATGTGTGCACTCGAGGAAACCGTAAGTTTTCGCGTTCTCGTCATTCTTCATGATGCTCGAAGGTATCTAAGACGAATCAAACCAAATGTTAGTCAAGATCATTCCACACTCATTTAATCACAAGTACTTTTTGATGTCAAGTGAGTCATGTGATGGTTCAGATAATCACATCTCAGTACTATTACTCAAACTCATAGTTAACAAACTGATATGCTTAGTCATTTAAAACGTGATTCACTCAAGTGACATAAACTGTGTGACTCAATCTAGCTTTCATATTCAGCGAATCGTATGAACATCCTGACATTATTTATATGATACAACACACTGTGTGATGCATATTTCCATTCTCTTTAAATATCATGTGTGATTCTGCTACTATGAAGTTGGAAAATGTTAACATGCACTGTTCCATACATATTTTATCTCTTTTCGACCGATTGACGCGGAATAATTCAAGACTATGTAAGTGGACTCAACTTCACAATTCTAACACTTTACAATCTACACAATGTTTTCTATTGATTCATCCGAAACTGTATTCTGTACTAGTGAAAATTTTAAGCGTGAAAGTTACATTAGTAAAGACAGTGATGTGGTCAACCTTCTAATTATTCAATGAACTTGAAATAGTTTGTTACGAAGTTTGTTACCTGTCCACCTCCGAAGAAAATGTTCAACATGCCGAATTCATATTTCCTGTAAAGTACCTTCGAATGCAGCATTCCTTTTAAACGCTTATGCAACATGACAACATATTAAACTACATACTGTGTAATGTGTTTGTAAACTGTTTCTGTAAACCTGTTTCGTTGATATCATCTGTTTCCCAGTGGTTGAACAAAGTGCGCCTCAAAAGAAACGATAGCATTTTCATGGAATTCATAAACACATCAGGAAATTTTGACCTCTTTCGACAAAGTGAATTGCTAATTCAGACATTCGACAATGTTGCAGTAGGACGGAGGGAAAACCCAATGGTAACACACATAATTTCAGTCTATTCGATTTAATTGTGCAGCTTTCATTTTCGTAGTAAATTGATATGTTCCCGTTTGCATACATCATTTTCGTTATGTCTAAATAACATGAAAAGTGGAAGAATGGAGATTTCAGTATGTAGGAGATAAATAACATGACATTTGTTGTTCAACTTCAATTAATTTGATGAAGTCGATAAAGTGAAAGCACACTTCCACCCTTACTCAAAGAATCATATGATTCGTAAGTCTCAGTAGACGGTGACAACTTTGATTGCGAGAAAATAATACTTATCACTATCATTAAAACAATGAACGGAAACGCTCGACGTAAAATTCAATGGGGATTACTGAATTTCAAACCTGTTAATTCACATTCACGCTCATTATTTCTTCTGTAAATCAATATCGAATACTTACCGAAAGTGCTGTCTTGTTTGACTGAAATCTTCATCGCAGACTGAATGTGGTTCTTGACGACGGATTGTCTGCGAATAATGATAATTAGCCTGTGCATGTGTTGCGGCATCCGGCCGATAGTTTACTTCTCTGTATGAGTAATTTCCATTGATTACATTTTCATAATTTTCTGGTTGGAAGCCATTAAACTGTTCACACATATCGTCACACTCCAAAACGTTTGGAAGTAAAACACCAAACAAACTACTGCATCAGCAATCCAGATGCAGCGGTGTCTCTGAAATATTCAAAATCAACATAATATTGTGATATCATTTGTTTGGAGTGACATTTCTATTATGCACCAATTGGCATCAAATTTTTTGGCCGACACTCACCTCGTTCAAATCACAAGAATAATGTTACAGGTGCACACAGCTTTAAGTAGCTTTGGAATCCGATTGTTTATTTCGGATTGGACGGTTATAAGGAACCAATAAGAAGAATAAATTAGAAAAAGAAATTGGTTTGTTTTGTCCATACGTGTTGGTAGATAAACTCATGTGCAGCCAATGTTCTTCGCGGGTTTTGCTAGATGTTGAGTACATGTATCAGTTTGCGAATGATGATTGGCGTCGCGAACATGGATGAGCTTAAATCGATTTACTTTTTCAGTAGACTCCACCTACCATGTGAGTATACTGCGGTATTGGAATTTATTCGTAAAGCAATCAAGAATGCGAAAGTTTACCATTTCAGTGTTCCCGTTTCAATGACCGATTTTGACTGTATTTGACAGGTTGTTCGAAACAAAATGGCATAAAATCAAGCAACAGATATCGAATAATGATCAAATAGTTAACGGTGGAACACACACACACTCTCATACGTCTTCACCTTAATTATTTTACAAGTTCATTTAAAATTTTGTTATTTCTTCAAGTTAACTGCTCAACGTCTTTCGGTTTTTCATTCAGATTCTCACTTACTCTCTCTCTGCTGTTGAAGTTCACTGAAACGTTCTTTATACGGTTTCTGTTGATATGTTTATACTGAAAAACGATGATTTACTCATCGATGGTGTGTATGGCTGAATTTAATGAGCATTGCTTGAGCAGCTGAAAGATTCGGACATCGCAGATATTGAAGCTTAGTTGCACCACGCACACACACACACACACCGAATAATGTAGGTGGATATGACAGACACATATGAAAATGTCGCAAATGCACGCTGGCCTTAACCTGGAGTATTCAATTCCAATATGTGTGTATCAGGTAAAAGAGTTGAATGGAGACGTGACGTAATCATTCTGGTGACCATGTGAATGTTTGATCCTTTTCACAGAATTGATATTTACTACCTCCTATCAAGGACAGAATGCACAAATACATTTAGAAAACAGTAACAATGAGTGCACCCATCATAGTAATTTGTTTTGTACGACATGCTGGCTGTCAACTGAATCGCTGACAAGTTAAATCATCAGTCTCATAGAACACTACACATATGATTAAAACAACCAGTTCAATATTGAAGAAAATAACTACTCAATCTAAATGGAATTGTATGGTAAATAGCTACAGTGTATATTCATTACCATTGCCAAAATACTTTGTTTTAGTGAAATGTTTTATTTCAAGGGATTTTGCCATTATGAAGCTTAAGTTTCATTCATGGTTTGCCTATTTACGCAGGTGATCATCGGTCACCCACACACATAATTGGATAGTGATAGCCATTATATAACAACGAACATCATCTCATACGCTTAAATGGAAAGCATGCGATAGCAAATGAAAAGAAGTCATTTATAGAAATCGATCAGCAGTGATGACTGACACTGAGTAATACTGCGTCACTAATAAGTATAAGTAGCTATACACATCAATGGATAGTTAGTCCCGTTGTCTTAATCAACTATCCTGGATTTATATAATGATAATTGAACCTTCACTTTCGAATGCGAACATCCGACCTCTGGTATAAGATGCCAGTATTGAACAATGCTGAACCGTAGCTTCCTTCATACAATACACGACTGTTATTGTAGTGAGAATGACGAGGAACTGAATTGAATATTCTTGAATATGGAATTCAAGTGATGAAGGAGTTACGTTTAACTATGCATTTCTTCATGTTCGTAACATGGATGATTAGTTCGCTCTAATTACCCATTGTCAGTTTAGCATGCTCTCATTCAATGCTAGATCACGGGTGAACCTACATCTCACAATTCGCGACCCGGTAAAAATGTGGCTGTGTAGTATTGCTTTTTTGATGATGGTCACTTTATCAAAAACATTTATTATTTCTTTATTTTATTTCAAACTATGTTGTTTAATTAGATGATCAAACTGAGTAACAGCAACCAAAACAAACTGATCAGAACGTCACATATTGATCTGACATTCTGATTATTATTCGAGTTTGAATGGAGCACAAATGACCAACGAAACCTGGCAGAACAACATGAATCCAGATGGTGTTGAGCTGCATTCTAGCCAATTTGAAGGTAACTGTCGGCAGTAACGGAATCCTCTGGATAAAAAACTATCTTAAAAAAAATACGCAATAACACTTAACGTTCTAAACAAATAGATTAAAATTCACATAATTCTTCAAACCAAACACACTGATGTCAATGAGAAAATCTTATTCAGGATACAATGAAACGAAACACATCTATCCTGTGATACGCATTATTACTCAACAATATTTTGACTCCAGTTGCTATATTTCGTTGATCATACTTTCATATTTTTATGCATACAATGCTAACTGTTTTGGCAATCTTCTACTTTAAAATAGATTCTGATTGTTTCTTTACTGGAATAATTTTTAATGACGTTTATTGCTACGACCTTATTCCAATAAACCACCTGCGATTACGAAATCTTAATCTCCATTCTCATTACGTTTCCTTTACCATTCGCTCGATACAATTGCTTTCAATACAACTAAATGTCAGTAAATGTGATCGTTTTTAACAAGGTCAAATGATCAAGAAGAATAGTTACACTGATAGGGAAATGCTCCTGATGAAATATTATCATCCAATAGTGAAGGAGATTTCAGTACTGTCAAGTCATGCAATTGAACAGAGAAATCTCATATTTTGCTAACAACTTATTACTTTCAAACTGCGTTTATTTGCAATAGAATAGTTTAAATTGTAATCCTTGATTAATCGTGAAGACTAGTGACAATTTGAAACAACTGTCAGATATACTTGTGTCAATCAATATCAATTTTATTTGTGATCGGTTTTTACTAATGACCAGTTTACTTGAATTAGTCAAAACATCGAGAACATTATCAAAATAGAAAATTAAGTAGTTAGTCTTTTACGCCTTCACGTAAACACGTCAACTTGATATACTTGAACTATTACGAGTTTATCTAGTCGGAAAACGAGAGCGAGGATCGAGGATCCGGTGACATGACATACTACTCAAATCCGATTATCCCAAACCGCCATATTTAGTTAGAAATAAGAAGACGTGATATGAAGTAGAAAATGTATTCTACAAGCATCCAGAAAGCACGAGGTCAAAAAATCCAGAAGAAAATCACGATCCCGGACTAGGGATCCGGGACCGAGCCCTGGTCCTGGTCGTGGTCAATAAACGTTACAGATAAATGCGTACTTACACATTTTGGTCGAATAGGAAACAGCATCGAATTCTGTGGCATTGACAGTTAAGACGACCAATAGGAAGTAACATTTGAAGTGACATTGATAGTCAGGACAACCAATAAGAAACAACATTGAAGTATCTGACTTTGACAGTTATAACGACCATAATTTTGACCAATAGAAATCGACCAATAGGATTTGACCAATAATTCTCTTAGGATATTGGATGAATATCCTAACATAATCAACACGATTTTTGAACGAATCATGACTGTAAATCTCTCCTTCAGTATAATTAACGATCATCTTTCTGTAGACTATAATTATTTAGTGAAAGAATGCTGATTACGCCAGTTTATCATTGATCACTACATTCTCTCTAATTAAGCATTTGCGACAGTTTCCTCTGTCATGATGAGAGCGTAGTATAATCCTTTGATTAATTAAACAGTTTCATTTTTCTACATATGAACGGCACTCACGTACCTCAACACATTCCCAATACTGAATGAAAAGTGATAACAATTATCTCTACTAGCAATTCGAAGAAGAGGTTGTTGAAACCCTCGATAAACACTGTAAGCGTTGCCCATTAAAATGTATATTCCGCAATCGTTCTCTTAAGGATCTGAATAGTTTTTACGTTCTACGTATAACAATCTATGTAATACTCGGTAATTATCACGATAACATATTCACTTGTTTGTTGACTTACCACTTAGAGTGTATTCATCCGTGACAAAAATTGAGCAAGTTGACGGGCATACAAGTCAAAACGTCACTGACGAAATATTAAGATTTTGTTATCCTGATGACAAGATTGTGGTCGATATAAAATAGTGTATTTTTAGTTGTAGTTTTAATGTATTCCTGAATGAACTGTAGTCAACGTCGTCACCAAGTAACATCTATGTTTGAACACCTCAGAAGTTTGTTAATTGACTTGTGTTTTGACAACCGAAAAGTTGTTAGCCAGTGAGCAAACTCATGGAACTCTTCACCAGTCATCAAACTTCCTTATGATGAGAAAGCGTAAAGCGGGAAAATGTTACAGAAATATTAGGCAGAAACAAAACACTGAATAGCAATTGACAGCAACAACAGAATTAAAAACATCCGACTGAGAGAAAGAGATGACGAAATAGAACAACTGAGAATATTAATTCGCTAGCTGCGAGGGTTGTATGTAGAATTTGAACTCCATTTTCTACTTGATCATACATAAGTTGAATGAGTAGGTGCTGAGCTTGATGGTGAATGAGTGTTGACAGATGGTGACTCTGATTCACTCTATCTCAGGTTTGCTTCATATACTCACGGTAATTGAAACCAATGGATTTCAGTCAAAGATTAACAATTTGTGAATTTGAATAAATGTGTAATGAGAAGTTGGAAAAACTCGGTCTAATTAATATAAATCAAAAATTATCAGTTACCGTTATATTACTCTATATTTGCAACCAGTCATCACCATGTTAACATCGGAAATGTATTCGGTGAGTGGACGCATTCAGTGGCAGCAGTAGTAGTTGGCAGCATTCTAATATCCATTTATAATTTTAAGAATATTACTACATGAAATTGAAAGTCAGGACAACGTTAACATTCACTTTTCTCTCTGGTTCGTCCGCAGCACCAGAACTTCATTTTGTATTTTGCTCTTTTTGAGTGCGTAGCTAATTCTTGCGTTTTATTTTGTTATTTTGAGTTCAGTTTGAAATCAGTATGGTTATTTATTGAAAAGCTTAGTTAGTGATTTATAGCTGATCTGATACTACTTATCATTGATAAGTATGTATACATAACCATGTATATGGTCTATATTGTTTACCTTTTCGTCTTGTTGGGCAATTCCTCTTCCAATGTCCGGTTCCTCCGCAAATTTAGCATTTATTATTTCTTCCACCCTTTATTCGTAACGCTGCCACCTCGCGTTGTAACTCTTCTATCTTCTTCGTGACATCATCAGCCTGTCTTTCACTCGCCACCGAGGCGACTGTTGAGTTCATCAGCTGTCTTGTTACTTTAGCCAGCTCGGTAACGTCCATTGGTTGTGCCGCGTTCACCAGTCTCAACTGTTGGGAAACCTCTGCAGGCACACTTTCAATGAATTGTGACGCTAGCAGCTGTGCTTGCGACTCCTCATCCAAATTCGGCAAACCCCGGCGCAGCAATCTTGTCAACTCCACAGCCAGCACGAGCGGGTCGCCATCCACTGTCACTCTCGCCTCTCAGAAATTCTGCAGTGGGTCCTGCCTATCCGCCAGGCTGTCGAACTCCACCAGCAGCCTTTCCGTCACAATCTCCCAGTCAGCGTCCTCCACACCATCGTACACCGCTCTCGCCCTGTCTCTTAGTAGAGTCCCCAGCACCACCACCTTCGCCCTCTGCTCCTTGACTCCTACCAGCTCCGACGCGGCTTCGAACTCCTTCAAGAAGCTGCTTACATCTCCGTCTTCAAACTCCCGAGGCCATGGGATCTTCATCCTGTGTAGAGGCAGCAACATCAATTGAGAAGACTGAGGCAGGCGCGGATGATTGTATTACGCAAATTTACACTCTGCGTCAATTAAAAGCGAAAACATTACATTGAATACACTCTATTTGCACACCATCTTTGAGTCTTGACTTCCAACACTCCATCCTTCTTCCATTCCTGTTGTTTGTTGCTTCCTTTACTTCCTGTTGGTACTCCATTTACTTCTTGCTTTTGCTCAATTTGCTTTCCGTTTCCCTCTTCTGACCGTGCGACTTCTTTCACATCCCTTCTTATACTACTTATATCGTTCGTATAAGTAGCACACACCACAAGATTACTCTATATTTGCAACCAGTCATCACCATGTTAACATCGGGAATGTATTCGGTGAATAGACGCATTCAGTGTAGAAGTTGACAGCATTCTAATATCCATTTATACAATCTATCGATATGAGTTGAGTTCAGTTTGAAATCAGTATGGTTATTTATTGAAATGTTTATTTAGTGATTTATAACTGATCCGATATTATTTATCTTTGATATGTATGTATACATGACGATGCATGCATCAAGAAATCGAATTATGGTGTTTTATTTATGCGCATGAACGCTTATTTTCTGTAAAGCTTGAGACAAGATCTAATGTGTGACATGGATTTCATGATAATTTTTCACACACCACTTCCATCGTTCATTTATAGTGTTCTTTCAAATTGAGAGCCTATATCTCAATGTCATGAATTATTCATCACTAACCTATTCAGTGTATGTATGAATGTAGTTCTGTACTGCAAGTGTTTCAGTTGAAACTTGAATGAGTGTATCTATCATCATCATCGTGATTCGATAGAAAGTACAAAATGACTACTGTTAATTGAATTGCTAGTGTTATGAAGAATCATCAGATTTGTTGGGGATGTTAGATCCCCAAACCTCGCTTGATAAATGCCTTATTTTGGAGTCTACGTTTGCCAGCATGGGCTGATCACTTGACCTTGAGATTTCAGTTCCCACCAGCAAAATCCATGGCTGTGATTGGCTGCAGTGTATTTTAGTATGCTATTTTCTTAACTGTCTCAAGGACGTTCTTATGTTGTATAAATAAACGAGAGTTGTATGCTTGATTGTACTGTGATTGCTGGGTGTTTGTAGAATATACTTCTACGCTTACAAAGCCTTCTATTTCGACTTGGGTATTCAAGGTAGCCTCCCTGGAAGCTGGTAAAAGTCTCGTTCGCGTTTATCGACTAAGGTAAACTCGTAATAGCCTCAAGCATACTTAGTGACGAACACAATAATATTCACTCTCATATACCATTAAACTTTTGAATTGATGGCCGGTCGGTCCAGTATTGAAGAAGAAGAAAGAGAAGGCTTGTAAACCTACTTTCGATTATATGGCAAATGTGTACATGGCTATATCATTGTACAAAGAAGACTTGTCTGATTGAATGTCAACATTTTTCATTTCTATCAAATATTATCATTCAATAAAAGGTACTTTTGTAAAGTTCTTGTTCCACCTCCTTGTGTAGGTAGATAGATAGTCATCTATGCACATAATTAAATAGAGAGAGACATTCAATAAATGAAGAAACATCACATTACACAACACAACCACGTATGCACAATTAGAGAGAATGTGGTAACTAATTAAATTATATTTTAATTTCTGTTAAAGAAAGATATATGTTTGATGACCTCAATTTTTGTAGAAATGCGTATGATGATACTATGTTTTCATCAGTTATCACATTATTTCTAAGTAGATATGCGTGATTGTGTTCTCTATTGTGGTGTTTCTTCACACATAATCAATGTCACTAATTAATCATACGTGTACTTGACCCACAATCGCCTACACAAGCAGATCAATATTGAATGATACTTTATCTTCACCAAGGTATGTTTTTGAATAATAATATTTCACAGAAAGAAAATATTTTGGCATTCAATCAGAGAATTTTAATTTTGGCAATGTAAAAGTACTGTAGCGTTTTGCCGTATAATTGTAAGTTGTTTTAATGGCCGTTTTCTTCAACACTGGACCGGTGATTATATCATACAAGTAACGGTTTGTGATGCCCGTGTGTCGACCACAACGCAACACTACACGGATCACGATGCAACAGCCAATTAAATGAAACTCTCCACTGTAAATCAACATCATTGACTACGAGAAAGCATTTGAAAGCGTGGACGGGACAATGCTATGGAGTCTTCTTCAACATTATGGAATGCCTGAGATGATGGTCAACATCATACGGATTAAACCGCAAAATCGTGCACGGAGAACAGCAGACAGAACCGTTCGAGGTGAAGACCGGTGTCAGGCAAGTTTGGTATGGAATAGCCTTCTCTCGAAAATAAGTGTGACAGATGGTCATCATGCGTTCGTAAAGCGTCGTACTGAAGCTATCAGTTGTACTGATTCCCCTGCAAGCGTGAATTCACTCGTACCCTGTTTTCACATTACCAGTTCCACACACTTTTAAAGTGCATCGAATTCGAAGCTGCGATTGATTATTCTTTGTTTCCTCCGAAGTAGCATTTCATTCTTCTAGTCGTATATAAGTATCTTTAGTTTTCTCTTAAAATAGAAAGGTTACTCACTGGGTCGATCGATACTGTTCAACTGTTTGCTGGCCGATTAGAACGCACTCTAATGACCTTAGAGTTGTAGCTGAAACATCATCCTCTGATAATCATGAATACAAACCATGAAAAGACATCATCCAGTTTGGAACGGACAAACTTTATCAACACCCATAATTTTGTAAGTTTCTCATTGCCTATCATCACTTTTACTGCTCTCACATGCACTCCATTGACATACCATTGGTTCTATTTCGTTATCGCTTGCCCCAATTATAACTATAGTACTACTAAAACTTCCCACTTACTCTATTAAATATCCATCCACCCCTACATTCTACATACTGATGATTTGTTTGAAAACCCATACTTTTCACCGTAACTGTTAACTTCATTGCGTTGCTGCCTTGCCTATGGTTCATAAGTCGTAACGGACAAGCTTGTAAAATGGATCTTACAGAAATAGTGTTTCTCAACAAGATGTGAAATTACGAGCCTGACGTCATTTCAAAAGAGCTGAGTAGCAAGCATTGATGGTGAGGGCTATGACTTCAGTCTATCCATATTTGTTGCGTAGAACATTTTGTTTGCTTCCTTCTACTTTTGGCCGATGATGCGACTCATAAGTGATACCGGGTTTACTCTCATACGCTTATCAATTCTGAGACTCATGTTTCTATAATTATGCTGAATTCGCTGTTCTGCCAAGGAAACCTACAACAAAGAGGTTGGGATTTGATGAAAAAATATAGACAGCGAACAATACAATGTTCTTCACAAACTTTACTGTTCATTCTGAACTTTCAGCCTCAACGTACCGACATCCAGATTCCTACTAGAACTCCTATCAACTTGACACACACTTCAAAACCTATTATTATTGATTGTTATACACCTCAATTTTAAGGCAGTTTAGTTTCATGTTGGTGGTCTGCATGAATTATACTTTGACTTGCCATTGCTTTTTCTGCTCCATCATGAACGGTTAAGAAATGCTATTGTGGTGCGAGCTACTTATAAGTAGTATATGACGCGAGTGTCAACGTAATGTCTGGCAGCAGAAGATGGGGGAGGATCAAGAAAGGAAGAGTTAGAACACAATGGAATTTGTATGAAACGCATGAATAGTGACAATGGATTGATATTTTGCAACAGGAACAGTCCAGTTCGATATGATGAACTGATATTTTGCAAATGAACGATTTACGATATGGTTTTCCGATTTTACTGAGTAACTCTGTAATTTTCGTTAAATACAATCCGGTTGCCCCACCTGTGTTCTCGTTCACTACAATATGTTTATGTAATATTTACAATTGCCTAATCGCTCTTTTTTCATCCTCTCTCCCTCTTTTGTTACTTTTCATAAGCCTCTGCTCAGTGGAACAATCATGCTGCCTCTAAGCAAAATGTAATTTACGTGCTCACATGTCTAGGTCACAGCTTATAATAAAAAGCGACTTCCAATCCACAATTTCCAACAAATTACCCTTCATGAATTATGCAAACCACCGAAGAGATATACTGTATACTTAACAGATTTGTAATCACCTGTTGAGAATGTGGCTGTATCAAACCATTTCTGTCGGTGACACAGTGTAAATTTGCTAACAATAATAGAAACTTACTCTTAACACCTAACAGTGCAACCTTTTACAATAAATGTGGTGGTACTGGTTACGATTTGATCTAGCCTGTAAACTGGCATGTCTCTTTTGTAATATGCCGTCATTTCAGAATAAAAATATTATTATGTATGTATTACAATGTTGTACATTCACAATTTATATCTGACATCTTTATATTTATCTGACTATGATTACATTATCCTGCCTCATCACACAAAATTGTCCCACTTGCATACTGAACTTTGCTATTCAACTTATTTTCCTCTGGTTTGTCTACGTGACTAATTACCTGATTTATTTGTCAAAAAATGGGAATTATTCAGTCCTTGCAAAGCGACAGTTTTAAACTGAAAAGAGCAGTGATGATGTGTCTGTCTGTAAGGCTTGTTCAATTGATCTGGCAATATACGAGCAGAATCAGTCAAGACAATTTTTTCCGTTACGCATGATATCAAGTTCCAGTTAGCAAGAAATATCGAAACGACTTTATCGCATGACTGATTTTAAAGAAAGAAAGTCAGAACACCATGTGAAAATTAGTGAATAAAAGTACTCCCGACCGTAGCTGCTACCTCGACGTGGTGGTCGGACTTGCCTATCATAAAGACCCAACTGAGCTATATTGGCTGGAACATATGTTCCTACAGGTCCGACCATGCCAAGCAGGTCGATTGGAGAGCGATGAGGTCTGAGGGCGAAGTCGTACTGCTGACTGACTGTAGAGGGGTGTGACAGCAGTAAGGTGTTTCCCTCGGACAACCAGCATCTGCAGTGATGCTGCCTTCTCACAAGGAAGGAAGGGTTAGAAAAGGTCGACCCTAAAAATGTCACACATCACCCTACCTCACGGATTTCCGTCTCCGGTGGTAAGGTTGCTTTCAAGAGCGGAGCTAATTCTCAAAAAACCTTTCATAAAAGGGCCGGCCCCAAGCAGTTATCCCTTGGGCTCTGCGATCACGCTCCCAGGTCTCTAAGACCAACACTAATCTATCTTCCTTTTCAGGTCCCTCAAGAAACAACCTTCCACAGTGTGGGCAGCCGGGAAGTGACAACCGCCCTCATACCCGTAACAGCACACGAGACCGAATTGGTCGAAATCAAATCCTTCTTACACCCACACATACCTCTCTTCTCTCCACAACTAACTCTACTCCCATTCCCTTATCTCACTGCACCGCTAATGCAAACGAATAAAAATTATCATCTAAAATTTTTCAAACATAAGTTTTGAACACTAATGTTGATTACTAACAATCCATATATACGTCTACACCTAGAGCCCTACCAAGTTGGTAGATGTAGGCTACCTCGTTGGAGTACGCGAGACGATATTCACCGACGGTTAGAGACCTTGAACGACATGGCTCAGAATCGTTTACGATGGCGCAGGTGCATCCACTTTTTGTGTTCTTTCTAATTCTAACCTTCTGAATTCCTCATAATCTCTATCTTTCTCTTTCTAAATTTATCTTATTAAATTATACTTCTCCAATCATATTTTCGCTCCCTAATCTTCTCCATTACTGCTAATATTTCTACTATCGCTGCCACTATGTGATTTGAACTGACAGTTGCGTCTCTGTGCTGATGGGGCATGGCAACCTGAACTGATATACTTACGTACGAAGTTCTGCATTGTATCTGTCTGTCTGTCTAGAGCCCTACTGACGTCACTGTCGGGCCCCCAAGCTTGAATAAATGAGCAGCGACGTGCCTGCTCTGACTGACTCCATCCCGAAGTAAATCAAACAACTATAATGTTAAAACGCCTGAACTTTGCCTTCCAAATTGAATGGATACGAATTTCAATGTGAATATCACATCATAACCTGTAAAGCACAAATACAGTGAAACATCCATCCTGAATTCCATTGCAGGATAAAAGATTTTTATGAAATTGTGTTCACATTGATTCTTATTGTTCTGCGAACTACACATTCAAACGGTAGAAAATCAGAACTATCCGTAGCACAATCAGTGCTTTAATTACTAAAATTTAATACTCAAACACATTTCAATAATTATTAAATAATAGACAGATTTTTAACGGCAATGTGATAGTCAGTCAGATGCAATGTAGAACTTTGTACGGAAGTACATCAGTTCATGCTGCCACACTACATCAGCACAGAGATATAATTGTCAATTCAAATCCAATAGTAGAACAGGTAGTAAAGGTATTAGAAATAATCGAAGAGGTTAGGATTAGAAGATATTATTCAAGAAGTATGATTCAGTGAGAAAAGTTTAGAAAGTCAAAACTAGAGGTGTGGAAGAATCCAGAAGATTAGGATTTGCACCGGCGCCATTGCAAACGCTTTTCAGCCATGTCATTCAAGGTATCTAACCATCGATTATTATCATCTCGCCGACCCCAACCAGGTAGTCGACAACTACCGACATGACTAAGTCCACCTGTCAATGACTTTATGGATTTCTGCCATGTTTTGGTTTGGCCGCCCCTAGCTTTCTTCCAACCTATTCCTACATTACAAAACAAAGCTCATCGAGGCAATCGGTGGTTAGGCATACGCAGCACATGTCACACATTTGTTTAAAATAATTTATTCACCAGGACAATTATCGGCTTAGAATAATCATATATTGAATAAAATCAAAAGATTCTGCGATGATATTCTAGATACCAAAGCTAAGCTATCCGATATAATATTGTCAATAAGTCACTAACTTAACTACTTGATACACAAAAAGAATAATGATTTGATGGTGATCAAAATTTTATGCAATATGTGTTGTACTACTCATGAGTAATTAGTTGCTTACTGCAAAAATTTATTTCTCATATTTCATCGACTGATCGTAAGTAAATTGACTCCTCTCTCTCTCTCTCTCTGAGTTTCTCACTATGCGTTATCCCATGGGATTTGCACAAAAAAAGTTTGTGGAAAACTATGTATTTAAAAAGTATAATCTGATAATTTTTTAAAAAAAATATCAGAAAAAACATAAAGATGAATGAATTAGGAGCACCGGAAATTCCAAAAAAATTCACTTTCTTCAATAATCATCATCATAGATAGTTGTATTAAATTAATTAATTAATTAATTAATCAAATAAAGCAATTTATATATTCTTTTTTTTTTATGTAAAGCAATTAATTTTTCAAATAATAATGAAAAACAATAATCATTGGAGGACAAAACATAAGTTTTTTTAAACTGCTGAAGAAATCGACTGTAATGTTGATAATATATTTGGTGTATTTGGAAAGAGAATAGCTGCACGTCGTAAATTATACAATAAATTCTTATGTAAATCTTGATGTTGTATTGATGATGATGATGATGATGATGATATTTTAAAAAAATCTTTATCAACATTTAACCACCATAAACTGAAATTAACTAAAGCGGTAGCGAATATCTAAACAGAAAAAAAAACATAAATATTATTATTATTATTATTATTATTATTACGCTTATAACAACAGTCAAGGATTTGATTTTGACCAATTCGGTCTCGTGTGCTGTTACGGGTATGAGGGCGGTTGTCACTTCACGGCTGCCCACACACCGTGGAAGGTTGTTTCTTGAAGGAACCGGAAAAGGAAGATGGATTAGTGTTGGTGCGTGACAGCAGAGCCCAAGGGACAACTGCTTGTGGCCGGTCACGCACGACCTTTTTATGAAACGTTTTTTGAGGATTAGCTCCGTTCTTAAAGGCCCTTAGTGGGCACCCTTATCGCCGGAGACGGAAATCCGTGAGTAGTTAGGGGAGGTGTGACATTTTTAGGGTCGAACTTTTCTAAACCTTCCTTCCTTGTCAGAAGGCAGCATCACTGCACATGCTGGTTGTCTGAGGGAAACACCTTACTGCTGTCACACCCCTCTACAGTCAGTCAGCAGTACGACTTCGCCCTCAGACCTTGAGTAGCTGCTTTTAGTCTGATCGTTCTCCAATCGACCTGCCTGGCATGGTAGGACCTGTAGGAACATATGTTCCAGCTAGTATAGCTCGGTTGGGTCACCACGATAGGCAGGCCCGACCACCACGTCAAGGTAGCAGCTACAGTCGGGAAACAAGATTGTTGCACCACCCTCAGACGAATCTAAATGTGTATCATGGTTTTATGCCTATGAGTCAGTTGAAGATAGAATATTAGATTAGATATGTTGAAAGATGTAAGTTATCTGTCATTTGAAGTCATTCATACATTGAATCAAGGTTTGATTCAAACGTAGTGCCTCCACACATATATTTGAGTTCGCTTACATTTAATTTGGTTAAGCCCTTTCGATTAATTTCTTTAACCAACCAAGCCATTTGTATTGCAACAATTAATATGTACCATTTGTTCTTATCATTGTCTTCTGGTTTGTATGATGAGCTCACATGACGTATCCCACTTGTCATTTGACCTTGTCAACTATTCGTCACTTTTATTCATGTGTGCCTATTTCGCTTGTCAAATGACTGTCTTACTATATATTCTTAGTCATGCGCTAATCCTAGGAGTTGGCTCATTAGCCTTCTCCAACGCGTTTCGCCTGTTCATTCGCATTGTAATCCAAGGAGTTGGCTCATCAGCCTTCTCCTTTGTTCGCTGCTTTTCAACTTCGCTTTGTAGTGTGTCCAAAAATAAACGTATTCATTACTTCAAATTCATAACTTCTGATTTATAACCGTCAGACGCTACTTTGTAACAACTGTCTAGACGAGCTAATTACCGAGCTTTAGAAAACGCAGATATTTGGCCACCACACAAATACCGGAAGGACATTATACGTGTTATATGCTCGTCACCAGTTGATAGGCTTGAAACTATTACGACTTCACCTTACACGGTAAATGATCCAGTGAGACGATAAGCTACTCTAATCCGAGCGTCCTAAGGCCGCACTAAGTACACGAAGACGTCTTAACAAAACGTAGAAAGTGTATTCTACAAGCACCCAAATAATCGACGTTGCCAAGCACACAAATCGGGTTTATTTATACATGATAGAAACGTCCTTGGGAGAGCTACAAAAATAGCAGACTAAAATAACAACACATCAACCAATAACAGTCAAGGATCTTCCGGGTTGGAAATGTATTCTCAAAGTCAACTGATCAGCCTATGCGCGAAATCATAAAATCTAAATATAGGATCTTTATCAAGCTAGTGACAATACAACAGTGATGAGCTATTCACTAAGCGTACGGTAGAAAATCCAACTATCCATGCTTTAATTACTAAACTTTATAATGCTCAAACACATTTCAATAATTATTAAATAATAGACAGATTTTTAACGGCAATGTGATAGTCAGTCAGTCAGTCAGTCAGATGCAACGTAGAACTTCGTACGTAAGTACATCAGTTCATGTTGCCATAACACATCAGCACAGAGATATAATTGTCAATTCAAATCCAATAGTAATAGAGATAGCAAAGGTATTAGAAGTAATCCGGGAAATTAGGATTAGAAGATATTATTCAAGAAATATGATTCAGTGAGAAAAGTTTAGAAAGTCAAAACTAGAGGGGTTGAAGAATCCAGAAGATTAGAATTTCAGAGAATACAAAGAATAAATGCACCGGCGCCATTGCTAACGATTTTGAGCCATGTCTTTCAAGGTCTATAACCATTGATGACTTTCGTCTCACGGACCCCGACCAGGTAGTCTACATCTACCATCACGACTCAGTCCACTTGTCAGTGACTTCATGCATTTCTGCCATGTTTTGGTTTGGCCGCCCCTAACTTTCTTCCAACCTATTCCTACACCACAAAACAAAGCTCGTAGAGGCAGTCAGTGGTTAGGCATACGCAGCACATGTCCCAACCACCTCAACTGATGAAGTTTCACCACTTCATCTATTGATCTGCTATTCCCACCCGGCGTTGCTCACTCGGATGTCCCACGATATACGAGCAATGCTTCGAAGACACCTATGATCGAAAACCAATAACGGACGAATATCTTCTACTCTCACTGGCCATGTTTCACAGCCATAAAGTAAGACGGAGCAAACCACTGCGCAGTACACTCGTCCTTTAGTCAGCAAACGGATATCTCGCCTACGCCATAAGTGACGCAGGTTGGCAAAAGCCAGTCGAGCCTTCTGTATCCGTGCTGAGATTTCGTCAGTCACTAGGCCATCAGCACTGATGAGACTCCCAAGATAAGTGAAGCGGTCAACACGCTCGACTACTTCACTCCCTATCACTAGTTCAGGTGCCGATGAAACCCAATCTTGAGGCAACATTTTGCATTTCGACGGGGAAAAACGCATGCCGAACATGTTTGCATTGTTGCTTAAGGTGGTCAGAAGACTCTGCATTTTGTTAGCGTCTTCACCAAATAGGACTATGTCATCGGCATATTCTAAGTCAATAAGCGAGCCCAATATGATAGTAAAGATTGATTTTATGATCAGTAGTCCGCTTTATTTAATCAACTTCATAAACCTGTATATCAAGTGAGTTCTGTGGAATCTAACATCCCCAAGAATAGGTATATATATATATATATATATATATATATATATACCTATGATTTATGTATATAATTCTTTCATTCGCTACATAGTCCTTCCTAGTCTTTGAACTTACGCAATGGGGTTGGACTTGTTCGACTGTGGGAAACCGTGTGTATCATCATTAGAGGCAAAGAGGATGGAATTATCAATTCAAATCCCCATAGTAGTAGTAGAGATAGTATAAAGCACAAGCAAGCAATAATCAGAGAGATTAAGGTTCGAATGATATTATTCATTAACAAAGATAAAGATGATGAAGAACTTCAAAGGGTTAGGATTTGAGAGAACACAAAGAATGAATACACCTGCCGCATTGCAAACTATCGATTATACTATCAACTCGTGGGCCCTAACCAGTTGGCAGTGGACAACTTATCAACATGAAACTCGATTTCATATGAATTTCAATTGTGTAATTTAATTGAACATGTGTGTGTGTGTGTGTGTGATAGAAATAATTAAGACAACTTACCGAATTCATCGGGCATTCATTACGTAATTCATTGATAATTAATAAACATTTCAAAATTAAATTTGCATAGATTGTTTGCGTGGTTGTACTACTACTACTACTACTATGTGTAGTTGCATGTTTTAATTCAATTGTAGACAAATTTGTAGTTTGTTCAATTGGATTTTTATTTAATAACCAAGCAAATAAAAATATCCATCGAATTGATTCATGTGGTCGTTGAATTAAATAACGTGATATATACGCTAAACCCGTAGATTTTCGTGACTGATCATTGGAAAAGTAGTGTAAAATTAAACCATGAAATCGATAGAAAACAGATATTATACATATATATATATATATATATATATATATATATATATATATATATATATATATAAGAGAGTCAAGCATATTATTCATAAAATATATTGACAAGATAAATCGTTTATGGCTACACACTCAAGACTATCTATCAAATAAAGGATTACAATGCATATTTTTTTTTATTGTATAAATAGTAGACACTGATATATTTTTTCACATTTTATTTCTAAGCTTTCAACTGACATGTAAATCCTTGTCATGGTCTTGTTATTCTAGATTTATCAATAACTACTATTCCCTTAGTAACCCGATGTGTATCACTTATAGTAATTTCGTAGATGTGTTTCAGCGTCAATCAGTCAGTTACAAGGTGGAACTTCATACGTACATTAGTTCAAGCTGCCATACCATATTAGCACTGAGACACGATTGTCAGTTCAAATCCCATAATGGTATTAGCGGTAAAGGCAAAGATTAGCTGCTACCTCGACGTGGTGGTCGGGCTTCCCTATCGTGATGACCCAACCGAGCTATATTGACTGGAACATAATATGTTCTTGTAGTTTCTACCATACCAGACAGGTCGATTCGAAAACGGTAAGACTAAAAGCAATAACTCAATGTCTGGAGGCGAAGTCGTACTGTTGACTGTCGAGGGGTGTGTGACATTAGTAAGGTATTTCTCTTGGACAACCATCATCTGCAGTGATGTTGTTACCTTCTCACAAGGAAGGTAGGGGTTAGAAAACGTCAACCCTAAAAATGTCACACCTCACCTTACCTCATGGATTTCCGTCTCCTGCGGTAGGACCATTTGAATAACAGAGCTAACACTAAAACTTCTCATAAAAAGACTGTGCGTGACCAGCCCCAAGCAGTTGTTTCTTGGGCTCTGCAGTCACACTCCCAGGTCTCTAAGACCTATATATTAATACGACTTTTTTTCAGGTTCCTCAAGAAACACTCTTCTACGGTGTCAACAGCCTGGAAGTGACATTCGCCTTCATACCTATAACAGCAAACGAGACTTAATCCGGTCACAGTCAAAAAATGTTTCAGTGTGGTCAGCTAACATAGACACATATTAATCTACAAATTATGAGGAGTTATGACTGGATGATCTTTGTTTTCTGTTTCGTCATTGGGTTAAAAGGAACTCGAGGATCAGCAGACGTTAAGGTCATTGATCATTGTTTATTAGTTGGATATATGGTTGCAAATATTTTTTGACCAGGTTAAATGACTTACACTTTCATGCAAACTATGATTAGCAACAGATACAGCCATACAGAATGGCGTACTTATTATAATATAAATTTGAAGTTTTTTTTGTAATCATATAAAATGGCAAAGGACGGTGAAGATTAAAAAACAAACACGATACATCTTTGATGAAATAAGATGATTCCCATATGCAAATAAATTATCTCAGTCAGTCAGTCAGTTGCAACGTAGAACTTCGTACGTAAGTATATCAGTTCATGTTGCCATACCACATCAGCACAGAGACGCCATTGTCAATTCAAATCCAATAGTAGAAGGAGTAGTAAAGGTATTAGAAGTAATCGGAGAGGTTAGGATTAGAAGATATTATTCAAGAAGTATGATTCAGTGAGGAAACTTTAAAAAGCAAAACTAGGGATGTTGAAGAACCCAGAAGATTAGGACTTGAGAGAACACAAAGAATAAATGCACCGGCGCCATTGCAAACGGTTTTGAGACATGTCATTCAAGGTCTCTAACCGTCGATTATTATCATCTCGCGGACCCCAACCAGGTAGTCGACAATTACCGACATGACTAAGTCCACTTGTCAATGACTTCAAGGATTTCTGACATGTTTTGGTTTGGCCGTCCCTAACTTTCTTCCAACCTATTCCTACACTACAAAACAAAGCTCGTCAAGGCAGTCGGTGGTTAAGCATACGCAACACATGCCCCAACCACCTCGACTGATGAAATTTCAGCACTTGAGCCCTAGTATTCTTCATTACTGTTAAAACACTTCTACTGCATCTACTACCATGAGATTCGAATGGACAATTAATTGCATCTCTCTATGCAAATAACGAATGGCGATTTGAACTGATGTACGTACGTACGTACATACGAAGTTCTACGCAGTAGCTGACTGAGTATCATGATATGTTGTACAAACCACTAGACAGCCAGCTATCTCATCCTACCCTAGTGTACGAGACTCATCAGTAGCGCGTAAACATCACCACCTAATAGGGGATTAAAAACCCAGGACCTTTAAGGCTATCCAGTGTAAATGCTCATTCTTCAGATCGCCAGAGATACCTACTGTCCAACAACTTACATTCCTCCTAACTTCTAATCCTATTTAGTTGTCATCTCACAACAGAAATAAATATGCTCAACCTGTAACATTTTCACTTATTGTCTTCATTGAACAAAAAAAAAAAAAAAAACACATAAAAACTTACAGAACATAATGATAAATAAGTATTATTCATAATCCATTGATTGAATTCATGTTCAGTTAATTGTCCACCTAGAGGTAAATAATTATCATGAATACGACTTGTAAATATATCTGGTAAATTAGATAAATTTTCATATTCCATTTGTTTTGCAAATGATATTTGATAAATTAATTTACACAGCGGGGCATTGATTAGCCAATTCACATCTTGACCAAGACGTACACCGATTTGACTTAAATTATATGCTAATGGCAATGAAATATCATTGTATCGATGATGATGATGATGATAATCAATTGACGATGACGATGAGGAGGAGGAGGAGGAGGAGAGTGTTTTTTGTCTAATACCAGTTAAATAAGATTGTAGTTTTAGAATTTCATTCATTGGACCAAAATATGAACAATTGAGTAATTTTATGACAAGCATTAATAAGAAACCAGCATTTGGTTGAAATTGCAAAGCTGTTTTAGTTACGAATGAGTTTTGATTGAAAAGACGTTGAATTTCTTCAGTTAAACCTATAAATCGTTTGATTAATTAAGCAGTTGAGAATAAAAGGGCAAGTAAAAATATGAACATGTATCAGTTAACAGATTATATATAAGACAATGTGGTTAAATAAATCAATAGATAACGACGAGTAACAATAAAACTAAGGAACCTGAGTGATACAATTTCGAATGGTGGTTCCACCTTGAGCAGCTAGAAAACCCTGATTTCAAACAAATAGAGTAGATGGACTCCAGGATCGAGTAAGCAATGCTGTCGTTAGGAAACGAGTACAAGGCAAGGATGGCAGATCAAACGATGAAGTGGTGAAACTTCATCAGTTGAGGTGGTTGGGACATGTGTTGCGTATGACGAACCACCGACTGCCTCGACGAGCTTTGTTTTGTAGTGCAGGAGTAGGTTGGAAGAAAGTTAGAGGCGGCCAGACCAAAGCAATGCAGAAATCCATGAAGTCATTGACAAGTGGACTTAGCCATGTCAGTAGTTGTCGACTACCTGGTTGGGGTCGGCGAGATGACAATAATCGACGGTTAGAGACCTTGAATGACATATCTCAAAACCGTTTGCAATGGCGCCGGTGCATTTATTCTTTGTGTTCTCTCAACTTCTCATCTTCTGGATTCTTCAACACCTCTAGTTTTGCTTTTTAAAGTTTCCTCACTGAATCATACTTCTTGAATAATATCTTCTAATGCTAACCTCTCCGATTACTTCTAATACCTTTACTACCTCTTCTATTATTGGATTTGAATTGACAATCATATCTCAGTGCTGATGTTGTATGGCAACATGAACTGATGTACTTACGTACGAAGTTCTACGTTGCATCTGACTGACTGACTGATGGACTATAGGATGCTGATGAAAAAAAGAATGGTGTAGGAACTCATTGTTGGTTGATTGATGTGTACCGATGGACTTCATCTCCCAAAGTTGATTCAGATGATTAAACGCCTCCTACGTAAACCACCACCTGCTTTGGTTTGGACATTCGGGGAACAATATACCAGCCCACTTACAAATTCAATCATTTGTGGTAGGTCACACATGTCCCAACCACCTCAACTGATGAAGTTTCACCACTTCATCTATTGATCTGCCATCCCCCTAACTAGTACTCGTCTCCAGAGACAGTATTGCTTACTCGATGGTTCCAAGATACATCAGCAATGCTTCGAAGACATCTATCGAATTGAATACTAATAACCTACGAATATCCTCTACTATGACTGGCCATGTTCCACAACCATATAGTAGGATGGAGCGAACTGATGAGCAGTACACTCATCCTTTAGTCAGCAAATGGATATCTCGCCTACGTCAGAAGTGACGCAAGTCCGCAAACGCCAATCGAGCCTACTGTATCCATGCTCAGTATTTCCTAGGTCACCATGCCATCAGAAATGATGAGACTTTCAAATATAAGTGAAGCGGTCGATACGCTCAACTACTTCACTCCCTATCCCTAGTTCAGGTGCCGATGCAACCAAATCCTGAGGCGACCATTTTGCATATCGACGGAGGGAATCGCATCCCGATCATGCTTCTACTGTTGCTTAAGATATTCAGTACTATATGACTGTACCAAACATATCACTAGTCATTACCAAATGATATTTGACATGGCATTAGTTAGACTGATTCCTCTATTATCTATCACAAAAGATTTTGGATTTTTTTTTTTCCTCAAAAACTGAGAGGACGATCATCTTTTTTTTCTAGAGACAGTTCCACAGACAAACAAGCTTCTGTTAGCTCCACAGTCTGTTTGATAAATGATCCTCTCTCGGAAGAAGCACAAGAGACAGTGTAAAACAATGATTTTAAGACGCCAAGAAGACTTAATCACAACACTTTAGCAGTGAAAGAGATTACAAACAACACATTGAAATTGGGAAACGATTGAATTGAAAACATCACTGAAAACCTGGAAGATAGCAATGACCATTTCATCCTGGTATATGTGACTCATTACCAGTGCGAATACACAGCTTCGCATGCAATAATCAATCCTATGCTTGAACACCGAACCTCCAAAAACATTGAGCAGTAACCAAATGGAGTTGTTAATGATAAATCACAATTAGCCCACAATAATGCAGGATCATTTCCCATTGTCTTTTGTGAGTAACTACTAACTGCCTACACACTATTAGATGGCAGTCCAGTAGTCTAGAGAAACCGAATGTTCTGTGGTTTGGCTACGTTAGACAGTAAGTAGTATTAAGGAGTCCCACACAAGAATGAAACAATCATCTAGTACTTGTATATTCAATCAAAACTACACACAAACACACACACACACACATGAAATAAATAATGTCCCCCAACTTACATAGCTGTGATAAGTTTTCTTGCGACGGATTATCCGGATGCATTGTAAATATAATGCCTTTAGCGCATGCTTCAGCTAAACTATGACAAAATGTAGAATTTGGATTTTTGGTCAAATTCATAAGTTGATCAGCAATTTTCCAATCAGGTGAACCGCTAAAAATGAAGTATATATATATATGTATATGTATGCCAAGTTTTATTTTATAGAACAAATTAGATTATAACAACACATATAAGCGAACAATAGTGTTGTTTTCGATTAGATCGTCATCAGGCTGCTTTACTCTCTAATATACATGAATATTTATATATGAAAATGTTAAACCAATCAATCAAGGCAATTCGAGTGATAATCACAATGAAATGAACAAAGACAAAAGTACAAGTGGATAGTAGGAAGATAGATGAACCGATAGTAGTAAGAAAATTTATAAAATATGATAACTAAAGTAGGTCAAAGGTGGATGAATAGAATTCAAATAATCATCAAAAAACATCAAAAACATTATGTAATAAGCAAACGTGTAAAAATAAAAATAAAATAAAAAATATAATGTCAATCGTTAGTTACGTCATATCCGGCCACGGTAGAGATAAGGGTGTCACGAATTTCTTCTGAATACATAGATTAGGGTTGAAAGTACATATTCCTATGGCTTCTGCAATATGTAGGAGACGGGATCGAACTCCGTTGGGAACTGATGGAGGTATACGATAGATCACCCGAAAAGATCTAGATTTATCTACAATGTGACCACTATCTACCAGGTGTGCTAAGATAGAACTGCGTATTGTTTTTGACTGACTCTTCGTAAACCATGCTGGGATTATGACTAGCAGTGGAATCCAGGATGCATATGTTTTGCTTTCTATCTGAGACTGTTTATAGCAGCTCACAACTGGACTCCAGTATGGAGGAATGAACGAGTATGTGACGAAATAAATATTCCTTTACACTTCCGTATATTATAGCTACGCAAACCCCGTTTAAACGATGAAACCAAATACAATTTTGAGGATGAATTAACTTCATGCATTCATTCATTTAAGCAAACAAACATGAGAATGAAAAGTGTCCACAAGCAAAGCGACGTGAATCGGAGAAGGAGAATAAGCCAACTCTCATGCGCTGAAGCAATGACTAAGTATACATAGTCGGGTAATAATAATTAACACTGTAGGATACTGGCCAGTCCAGTGGTCCGATGGTAAGGCGTTCGCCTACAATGCCAAAGGTTCCGGGTTCGAATCCTGCGAGGAGCAGGAGTCGTGGATGCGCACTGCTGATGAGGAGTCCCATACCAGGACGAAACGGCCGTCTTTCAGTGCTTCCAGGTTTCTAATGGTGGTCTAACAATGACTGATTGATCATTTCAAATGTGTAAAAACGCAAACCTTCAAAACTCAGCCCCAAAATAACGTAACAGCGCTCACTAGTGACTAGCTTCGTGAGGAAATTCTCGGAGTTCTAGTTCAGAAGACGCGACCAATGGAGTTCAACCCTGTCGGGTGTAGGCAGTAACTACCAAAGACAAATGGGTGAAGTCGCGCAAAAAAAACCTAAGATCAATCAGAGTTAGACATTAACACCGTTGGGTGCTGGCACAGTGGTCCGATGGTAAGGCGTTCGCCTACAATGCCAAAAGTCCCGGGTTCGAATCCTGCGAGGAGCAGGAGTCGTGGATGCGCAATGCCACTGATGAGTCCCATACCAAGACGAAACGGCCGTCTTTCAGTGCTTCCAGGTTTCTAATGGTGGTCTAACAATGATTGATTGATTGATCATTTCAAATGTGTAATAATAAACTAGAAAATGTTAAAACGTAACTATTTGCTTACTTGACATTTCTTGAAGGTGAGAACTTTCGAGTGTTAGAAAAAAAGAAACAAGTTCCTATCCCTTATTTTATCTATTGTGTTCAAATTGTATATTATCAGTAATTGAGATTTCATTTAAGTTTGGGTAAATTAAACACCTCTGCTTCTTTTTTACCACATCGTCAAAGAGTATGGTCTTTAGCGATCGATAGTAGCTTTATTCGAAGAATCACTCTCTCTCTCTTCGAATAGAAGTCTCATTATGTATGAATAATATGCATTGTTGGCGCAGTTATGAGAAGGTTAGAAGTTGTCAAACCGATGACACACGGTGTCAGCCAATGAAATCGTTGACTATTTATTGACTACTAGTAGTAGTCATGTTGTTAGATGCAGACGACTACCTTGTTGCGATTCGGATGATCCGCAACCCTGATCAGTTTAGTTATCGATTAATCAATGAAAATAATAATAATAATCATAATTAACAAATATTACACTCACCAAATATACGTAATAAGAAAATAATGCGATAATACAAGACTGAAAAATGCCAATTCATTCGGATTATCACGATATGATAATTGGTTTTGCTTATTTAATAATAAAACAGCTCTAAAATAAAAAGAGAAAACGTATACACATAAGAATATGATTCGGTACTGTTCTGTCATACAAATAAGTTCCATTTTGGATGTGACCGGCTATCACTTTCAAGTTGTTATCCACGTTATGAAAAGATACCAGTTCTTGAAGTACTTGGAGGTGCTAATATGGAGGCAAAGGAACAGCTCCAAGAGGCTGGTCGCATACAGCCACTTAAAGAGTTGTTCTTAGTTTGTTATTTCGATAGTTAAGTTGGCTCCGGAGACGGAAATCAGTGAGATCGGCTGAGCTATGCTAGTTCGAGTCCACCTCTCTAAAAATCTGCCGCTCTCGTCAGCTGTCCGATGTGAACACTTTGTTGCCATCACAACCCAGAGCAGTAGTCAGCAATAAAACTATGCTGACTGACTGTAAGTTGCTATTTATAGTATAACCGTTATTCAACTTACGTTGTTGGCATAGTAAAACCTAAAGCAACATTTAGTCCAGCCGATATCCCTTAAGTGAGCAATCGTAAGAGTCTAGTTCAATCGCTAAAGAAGTAGTAGCTATGGTCGGGCATGCAGTGAGATTGTATATTTTCAAGGAACATCAAAAAACAATCGTTTTACTGTATTTTGTTGATGATCTACTGTCAAAATGGTAAACTATCGATCGACATATCTTCCAATCATTGAAAAATTTATTGCTCATTTATCTAAGAAAATATTCGTTACGTAGCATGAACATCTGACATACTTACAAACCCATTAATATCATGAAATTGTGTTATTTTAAAAACCATAAGCAACACCATCGGTGAAAAACTGGAAGTATTGAACGGTCGGTCCGTCGGTTCTATTCAATGGCGTAATATCAACGACCCCACCGAAACGGGTGAGCGTTTGCTTGTGAGACCAATAGTCCTACGTTCATCTCCATAGATGTGGGGATACGCATTGCTGATGGGTCGTGTAGAAGCACAGCGAGACCAGGTTTTTAAGTGTTTCAGTTAAGATCGATTCAAGATTTAAACTGATAAAATTCTAGAATTTCAACAAATGGCCTAATTCACGTGATCTCACAGTGTATCTAGCTTTGTGAGTTTTCGAGACAGTAAAAAATTACTTAACCTGTTTGGGAATCGAGTGAATTATTTACCAAAGTGTGTGGTTCAGTGGGTATCTATTCAAAAGGGTGGGAGAGAAAAAGAACACGAATTAAAAAGGGTGCGCACTAATAATCAATTAATACGGTCGTACGGCAAAGGGATAGAAATGTCATTCCGCCCTTCAAAAATCATCTTTATCAGTGCGCGCCCTTTTGATGATTGGCTTTTAATAAGAGTGAGCTCTTTTTCACTCACCCTTTCGTTCGTACTCTTTTATTAGTGTGAACTAGGTAGGTGACTATAACGATAGGAAATGACGGTTATGAAGGTGTTTTGTTCCGCTCTGAAATGAATGATTTACATAAAGACAGACAGACAGATACAATGCAGAACTTCGTACGTAAGTACATCAGTTCAGATTGCCATGCCCCATCAGCACAGAGACGCAACTGTCAGTTCAAATCCAAGATTGATAGCAATAATAGAAGTATTAGCAGTAATGGGAGTGAAGATATCCTTCGAGAAGTATAATTCAGTAAGTTAAATTTAGAAGGAGAAAGGTAAAGATTATGAGGAATGCAGAAGCTTAGAATTTCATACAACACAAAGAGTGGATGCAGTGCGCCATTGCAAACGATTCTGAGCCATGTCGTTCAAGGTCTCGAACCAATGGTGACTATCGTCTCGCGGACCCTAACCAGGTAGTCTACATCTACCAACATGACTCGGTCCACTTGTCAGAGACTTCATGCATTTCTGACATGTTTTGGTTTGGCCGCCCCTAGCTTTCTTCAAACCTACTCCAACACTGCGAAACATCGCTCTTGGAGGCAGTCGGTGGTCGAGCATACATACATAACACATGTCCCAACCACCTCAACTGATGAAGTTTCAATACTTCATCCATTGA
>OX103973.1:9397432-9416756 GCA_944470395.2 Schistosoma turkestanicum | reverse complement strand
CATATGTAGTAAGTTTTTTACTCGTATAGGATGTGCGGTAAAAAATGAGTGAGGTTATAGAATCGACCACATTTGATAGCATGTTACACACTGTTTAACTTTCAGAAAACATGTAATCACAGAGAAGTGATATTCCTAGAAACTTGGTTAACCGCTCAAATGATTGATACACTTGGTTTTTAACCAGTTTTTAGCTGCAGGTTCGAACCCCTTCCCCGATTCGGTTAGAACACCTAGAAAGCATTATTATTCACCATGAATGTACTAAATTATTCTAAATTATAACTCATTCTGAAAGTAGAAATTTGTGTGTTTGACTTCCGATTGCATTTTAAAATGGAGAGGGGAGCTAGCGAACTGGTTGCCCAAAGGGAATAAGATAAACCAAAGGATTTAAACGAGTGACTTAATGGCTAAAAGACTAACACCTTAGTGAGTTAATCACTGCCTATTTATAATTTTAGGGGCCAAATATATCGGACATTCAACAAACGGGGAGAAAGTGGGCAGAAGAACTTTAAAAAAAATAGTCAAAACTACCTGTTTGAAAATAGTGATTGCATGAGTAAAATAAGTTTCAATTTACAAAAAACAGAAAATTACTTCAGTTTGACCTTGTTTCATTTGTTGCATCGCCAAATTTACCATCACGGTGGCATTCTATAGGAAAAGAAATATATATACATATGTACATATATAACTATTACTTGTCACAAACAACTTATTCACAGTGTGAAGATGTTGGGGCTGTTAGATCCCTAGAACTCGCTTGATAAATGTCCTAATTTTGGATTTATTTCATGGACCGATCAGTTGACTAAGAGATCACATTTCACACCAGAGAAATCCTTGGTTGTGATTGGTTACTGTGTCATTTTAGTGTGCTATTTTCGTGACTGTCCCAAGGATGTCTCAATGGAGTATAAATAAACACGTTTTGTGTGCTTGGATGTATTGTGTGCTGTCTGGGTGTTTTTAGAATACACTTTCTACGCTATATCAAGACTTCTCTTTAGCCGTTTTGGATCATGGTAACCTACCCGGACGCTCAGTGGCTAAATCTAATCCAGTCGATCATGTGAATTACAATCCAGAAGCTTCTCATGTAAATACTATAAAGAAACTAACGTTTTATCTATTTTGCCTTCGCCTTCAGCTTCTTATTTCCATTTAATCTTGCTATTTGGAATATAATCTTTTTCGTGTTCCACCGTGTTTTTGATTCTTTGAAACTTGTCCAGTGTATTGTGGTAAGAGAATACTAAGCAATAGGAATGAGCTTGGAATTATTCAAGCGACCGTTACAACATCACATCATTCAGAGTCTCTAACCATTGGATTACTATCATCTCGCGGACCCCAACCAGTTAGTCGACACTTACTGACATGGCTCAGTCCACTTCTCAGTGACCTCATGGTTTTGTCCCATGTTTTGGTTTGACCGCCCCTAGCTTTCTTCCTACACGAAACATCGCTCTTCAAGGCAGTCAGTGGTAAGGCATTCTCGTAACACATGTCCTAACCACCTCAACTGATGAAGCTTCACTACTTTATCTATTGGTTTGTCATCCTTACCTAGTACCTTTTTCCTAACAACTGTATTGTCTACTCGATAGTCCCAAGTAAAACGAACAATGCTTCAGAGATACCTATGAACAAAAAAAACCAGTAACCTTTGAATCTCTTCTTCTTTTTCTTCTTCAAATCGGTATTTTTATTCTAAATAAATACAGTTATATAAATTGAAAAGAGACAGGTAATTTTTTTGTTTGAACACTTAAGCTGTTTATTTTTCATTTCGACTACTACTTTTCATAACATTTATATAGATTTAAATGAATTCGATGGACAAAGAGAGAGAGAGGGAGAAAGAGATGGAATAGATACAACATAGAGAATCTGAAATCAATAAGATCAAGGATGTTTGAAATATGGCATAGCATAACACTTTAAGTGTTAACAACTAAGATTACATTGGCTAATGTGTGCTGTTGCGGGTATGAGGGCGGTTATCATTTCCCGGATGCCCACACCGTGGAAGGTTGTTTCTTGAGGGACCGGAAAAGGAAGATCCATTAGTGTTGGTTTTAGAGACCTGGTTGCGTGACCGCAGAGTCCAAGGGACAACTGCTTCAGGCCGGTCAAGCACGGCCTTTTTATGAAATGTTTTTTGAGGATTAGCTCCGTTCTTAAAGGCCCTTAGTGGGCACCCTTACCACCGGAGACCGAAATCCGTGAGTTAGGGGAGGTGTGACATTTTTAGGGCCGACCTTTTCTAACCCTTCGTTCCTTGTGAGAAGGCAGCATCGCTGCAGATGCTGGTTGTCCGAGGGAAACACCTTACTGCTGTCACACCCCTCTACAGTCAGTCATCAGTACTGCTTTTAGTCTCATCGTTCTCCAATTGACCTGCCTGGCATGGTAGGACCTGCAAGATCATGTGTTCCAGCCAGTATAGCTCGGTTGGGTCATCACGATAGGGAAGCCCGACCACCACGTCAAGGTAGCAGCTTCGGTCGGGACATTGGCTAGTGTGGAAAAAAATTGAACACTGAGTAGGTTAATGTCTATTATTTTCTAAAGAGGCATAGGATTTTGTGGCGATCATACACTTTTCAATCACAAATTGATTTTGACTAGCTAATCACTAAGAACCTGAATACACTGAACAGATGTTTCAGTCAAGTATGGGACTTTTCAACACAGTGTGTGTATTCGCAACTCCGTCACATAGAACCGAAACCACGACTTTTAGAGTTTCGCGAATAAATACTTAACTTTCTCAGACCACTACGAGCATGTCCATCTCTAACACGTTTATCAATTCATGATCTTTCTAAGTTGAACTGGTTTTACCCAACGAAATTAATAGAAGCTGACCGCCGATACCAGATCCATGATTGCATCATATACTAACTGCTAAGGAGTCCCATACATCCAAGTCTTTTCTGGTACTCCAGATTTATTAACCACAGCAACAACCTACTGTGATATCGATCAAAATCGAGTATCGTATCGTAAAAATGTGCTACCTTATATTAGGCTAACTAAGGTACAGATTTAGGTATTAGGCTTCGAACTACACTTTCAATGTAATTGATCCATGCTAGAAAACCTTGAAAAAAAGCTTTACTTTGAAAAAAACTGGATAATTTCAACACAATTGTTTACCATCACTTTAGTCTAATACTAACGGTAACCATAAAAAAAGAGCAAATTAAGGAATAAACTCATTTAAAAAAAAACATACATCAGGATTATAAATTAATGCTTGACATAGGCAATAGGTGATTTCTGAATCCAGATTTTCTACAATTGTAAAACAACAACATAAACAACATAAACAACCAAAATAACAATAATGTGTATAGTTTCATATGTGGTGCTGTGGTGCGAACTACTTATAAGTAGTATATAACGTGAGTGTCAACGTAAAGTCTGGTAGCATAATATGGGGGGAAGATCAAGAAATGAAGAGTTAGAAAACAATGGAATTTGTATGAAACAAACGCATGAATAGTGACAATGGATTGATGTTTGGCAACAGGAACAGTCCAGTTCCATAGGATGAACTGATCTTTTGCAAATGAACAATTTACGATATGGTTTTCCGATTTTACTGAGTAACTCTGTAATTTTCGGAAAACCATATCGTAAATCGTTCATTTGCAAAAGATCAGTTCATCCTATGGAACTGGACTGTTCCTGTTGCCAAACATCAATCCATTGTCACTATTCATGCGTTTCATACAAATTCCATTGTGTTCTTCTAACTCTTCCTTTCTTGATCTTCCCCCCATATTATGCTACCAGACTTTACGTTGACACTCACGTTATATACTACTTATAAGTAGTTCGCACCACAGCACCATATATATATATATGTGTGTATCATATCATCACAAGAAAGACTAATAACGCATTGAGGAAGGTTTTCAACTGGCCTACAGTGAATTCTTTGTTGATTATTTTAAATTTAGAATAATTTGAAAAGATAAAATTCGGGCAAACAAAATGAATAGGCATTTTAAAATAAAGATCTAATGCATCCCTATGCCAAAGTAGTTGATGCTATTTACCATATGCTATCCAACGTATCCGACTTTCATTGATTCATTCATTATACAGGTACTTTGAATCTGTCAAAATGATATCAAATCTAACAAACAGTCAACGAATTCATAAACTGTTATGCCATGCTTTGGGCTATCAGCAGTTTCTTTCAAACTACTCCAACAATAATAGTGTAGAGAAGGAGAACACAGGTGGGGCAACCGAATTGCATTTAACGAAAATTACAGAGTTACTCAGTATAATAGGAAAACAATATCGTAAATCGTTCATTTGCAAAATATCAGTTCATCATATCGAACTGGACTGTTCCTGTTGCAAAACATCAATCCATTGTCACTCACTATTCATGCGTTTCATACAAATTCCATTGTGTTCCCACTCTTCCTTTCTTGATCTTCCCCCATCTTCTGCTGTCAGACATTACGTTTACACTCACGTCATATACTACTTATAAGTAGCGCGAACCACAATAGTAGTAAAGATGATGTGAACAGAATGAATTTGAGTGCCATGAGACTATTACCAACCACACAACGGCTCATATTAAAAGTAATGTAGGTGTAACATTTGGAGGAAGCTACCGACTGATCAAACTAAGAATTTATCTATGGATGGATGCAGACAATCTGATTAGAGACATTGAACGGTATCTCTAAAAAATAAACTGAAATTGTACACTAACATTCACTCCTTATATTCATTCCCTTTCTATCACTCTAAGTTCCAGTATTTCTTCATATACATTGTTCCACTCGGTCTTTCTCATCATTATCATTGATATCACATTATTAGAACTCCTTACTGTGATACTGTCAATTTCATCGTTTTGTTGAAATATGATGATATGTCAACTTTAGTCAAAACACATACACACATTGATTATAACCAACTACTGAGAAGATTGCGGCAGGCACGGAAGGTTGTATTATGCAAATTTACACTCTTAGTCAATTAAAAACGAAAACATTACATTGAAAACTCTATTTGCACACCATCTTTCAGTCGTGACTTCCAACACTCCATCCTTCTTCCATTCCTGTTGTTTGTTGCTTCCTTTCCTTCCTGTTGGTACTCCATTTACTTCTTGCTTTTGCTCCATTTGCTTCCCGTTTTCCTCTTGTGACCGTGAGTCTTCTTTTTTCACGTCCCTTCTTATACTACTTATATCGTTCGCATAAGTAGCACACGCCACACTCGTCCCCCCCTTTAACAAGTCGCTCTCTCAGTCTGTCTGATCGCCGTACAGCCGTCTTCTTTATCAGTGTTTGTGGCTCGCCCTCTTGGCGCACCTGGAACCACCTTTGGAGTTCACTGGCATTCACTGCGTTTCTGTTTGTTTCCTTCCTTTCTGGATCGTATACACTGCGCCGTGTCTCTCGGTGACGACGTACGGTCCCTCCCACTTCGGGATCAGCTTACCTGACCCTGGCCCTCTTCCTGTGCAGAGGCAGCAACACCAATGGAGAAGACTGTGGCAGGCGCAGAAGATTGTGTCATGCAAATCTATGCTCTGAGTCAATTAAAAACGAAAACATTACATTGAACACACTCTATTTGCACACCATCTTTGAGTCGTGACTTCCAACACTCCAGCCTTTTTCCATTCCTGCTGTTTGTTGCTTCCTTTCCTTTCTGTTGGTACTCCATTCACTTCTTGCTTTTTTGCTCCATTTGCTTTCTGTTTTCCTCTTCTGACCGTGAGACTTCTTCTTCTTTCACGTCCCTTCTTATACTACTACTTATATCGTTCGTATAAGTAGTACACACCATACTACTATTAACCGAATTCATACAAAATAAAAATAAAATAAAACATGACGAAGGCAAACAAAAACAACAACATCCATTGTGAATAGATTAAACAAACAATTTACCTTCACTTATTGAATAGACACCAGCTAATGCAGCCCATGCACGAGATTGTAACCGTTTAATTAAAGCTAAACGATCACGTATATCTTCTTGTTCATCATCATCATGATCATCTGATGATGATGATGGTTCAAGTAAACTTTTCACTTTTATTAATTCATCTAATATATTTTCATAATGATTTAATAAATTTTCTAATAAATGTAATGCTTGTTTTAATGTTGATTCAGATAGATGAAATAATTCATTCAATGGTCTTTGAATGATGATTGAATTATTACTATTATTAATATTCATAGAATCCGACTCACGTGAAATATGATTACGTTGTATATAATAACCTTGATTAAGATGATTAATGCCTAAACTAATTAGAATAGAACTAGTGATTAATAATTTCATAGGATCTATTGTTATCGCTGTTGGAGCAATAGTATTGGTACCTGTTGATTCAGTATCATTCTTACTACTACTAGACAGTACATTTGGATCTAATGAAGGCGCTGGATATCGAACTGAACTGATCGATGTACGAAGAGCACAAGCTAGATAACTGAAATAATAATAATAATAATAATAAGGAGAATAATATACAATAAATTTAGAAACATAAAAAATAATAAGTTTTTTTTTTTTTAGAAATCTTCAAATCTTATAATTCACATTAGGGACTGATTTTTAGTTGGACAACACCCCCCTCCCCATTGGAGAGCAAGATGTATTCGACATTTTTATCGTCCTAGTGTACGGAGCTCCATAACAACCCATTTGTGATCGAGACCATCACCGTGATGGCTTGTCGCGAGCACTGAACCTCTAAATGAAGTGGTGAAACTTCATCAGTTGAGGTAGTTGGGATATGTGTTGCGTGTATGCCTTACCACCGACTGCCTCGACGAGCTATGTTTTGTGGTGTGGGAGTAGGTTGGAAGAAGACTAGGGGCGGCCAAACCAAAATATGGCAGAAATCCATGAAGTCATTGACTAGTGGACTGAGTCATGTTGGTAGATGTAGACTACCTGGTTGGGGTCCGCGAGACGAAAGTCACCGATGGTTAGAGACCTTGAATGACATGGCTCAAAATCGTTAGCCATGGCGCAAATGCATCCATTCTTTGAGCTCTCCCAAATCCTAATCTGGATTCTTCAACACCTCTAGTTTCGACTTTCTAAACTTTTCTCACTGAATCATACTTATTGAATAATATGTTCTAATCCTAACCTCTCCGATTACTCCTAATACCTTTACTACCTCCTCTACTTTTAGATTTGGATTGACAATTATATCTCTGTGCTGATAAGTTATGGCAACATGAACTGATGTACTTACGTACAAAGTTCTACGTTGCATCTGACTGACTGTCTCTAGGCCGTAAAACATTTCTAGTTACAATCAATTGTCAAAATTGTACAACCATAATAATCCGATGTCACAGGTAGCTAGCTAACTATACTAACATTCGACATGGCTGAAACCCAACAGTTATGATTTCCCACAAGAACTTCGGGAATTGACTCACAAAATGAAAGAATGCTAAATCAGTGGTGTAAAGGTTAAATATACAGATCATGAGACTTGAAGGAATCAATTCTTAATGGAAATGTGGAGAGTCCTACACACTCCTGGTTTTCAATAATGGTTTAATAAAGACCAGTCAGTGATAAACAAAATGGAAATAATTAGTTGAAAAATATTAGAAAAGTCAGTTTGGCGGTAAAAATTAAAAGGAGATGTAAACTAATTGGATGACTTATTCTAGCTTGTCTTTAATTGAGTATTTTAGTGTTATGTTACTCAAGGTGATTAAGATTAGGAGAGGGGTTTGTTTATGGGGGTCCGAGTATGGAAGAATAATAAGACATTCCGGACAATGCATAGTTATACAGTTAAGATGACCCGTGAATATTAACCGATAGGAAACGAAATATGTGAATTTGATCAAGTTAGACATTAACACCGTTGGATACCGGCTCAGTGGTCTATCGGTTAGGGCGTTCGCGCACAATAACGAAGGTCCTGGGTTCGAATCCTTCGGGGTGCAGGAGTCGTGGATGCGCACGGCTGAAGTGTCCCATACCAGGACGAAACGGTCGTCCAGTGCTTCCAGGTTTCTAATGGTGGTCTAACATTGGTCGATTCATAGTTTCAAAAATGTGTAACTTAACAATCCTCACAACCCCGTAATGCAAATTTAATTACTGACAAATTGTTACAAGGTTAGAAAAAAAATAATTATTTTTACACTTGATAACTCATAATTATAATAATACAAGTAAAAAGAAAAAAGAAAACACTACAACACATACATGCCAGCAAGATGAAGACAAGTGACAATGTTCACTTGAACAGTTTCTGTAGACTCTTCTGATTTAGACAGATTTTGGGCACCATCCATTAAAGAAACTATACGTGTTGGAATAGTGATTCTGTGTACAAAGAAAGAATGATTAGAAAAAAACAGTCACCAAAATGAATGAAAGACCAAGCGCAGACAAACGAAATAGCACAATGATTTTTAAAAACACCAAATTCCCATCAAGAATATCAACATTAAGATTATTCAAACTACTACAAAGTATGCATAAACAAGCGGCTATTTACACTTGAAAACTCAACGGATAACATATGTTAAACATTTGAAGTGTAATATTTTCGGTTCGACTCCTGGTGTTAATATTAACAGGGAGGTGTGGCATGTATATATTCAATTGACGAGTACCAAGTGGAATGAAACTTGCATCCTCTAACCTATAACGTTAGCTATATTCCACCGACATTACAAAAACTTATGACAATGTTACATTCTTGACAACGTTGATCAATACCACGTGGCCGATTTTCAATCGAATTTATCCTCCTATTTACACACTGTAGCTTTATACTCTTGACTTGACCAATCACACGCTCCGTTCAGCAGCAATAGCATTCTTGAGCCCATCGCTGCCCTTACTGGTCCAAGAATCGGTAGCTTTTCTTATTCCTAACCTGTCTCTTTAGTTAAGACATCTGTAACCAGCCTCCATTACGTTTAAGCAGATTCAGTTTATACACAAACATATCAGATCACACCACATCATGAAACAAAAGAAAGTACGATTATACATAAGCAAGGAAAAAAGTGGCTGTGGATTGGCGGAAACTATGAGGAAGGCTAAGAAAAGTGAATCGGTACGGTCAGTCAGTCAGTAAGATGCAACGTAGAACATTGTACGTAAGTACATCAGTCCCTGTTGCCATACCACATCAACACAGAGATGTAATTGTCAATTCAAATCCAATAGTAGAAGAGGTAGTAAACGTATTAGGAGTAATCGGAGAGGTTAGAATTAGAAGATATTATTCAAGAAGTATGATTCAGTGAGAAAAGTTTAGAAAGTCAAAACTAGAGGAGTTGAAGAATCCAGAAGATTAGCATTTCAGAGAACACAGAGAATAAATGCACCGGCGCCATTGCAAACGATTTTGAGCCATGTCATTCAAGGTATCTAACCATCGATTATTATGATCTCGCGGACCCCAACCAGGTAGTCGACAATTACCGAGATGGCTAAGTCCACTCGTCAATGACTTCTTCCAACCTACTCCTACACTACAAAACAAAATCAAAAGGTACGACAAACCGAACACATATACATATGGGGTAAACTAGTTTATTATTAGCTACACAATAAGACTGTCTATCTATCTAAAAAACAATCTATAAACCAGTGCTAGGAGTTACCATTTCTCTTATCTTCTTCCTGATAAAACAACCTGATAACTAGATCGAGGTAATCCGTATGAGATGTATATATATACCAACTAATATTGATCGAAATTGAACGGAGCTTATCAACAACGAGATCAATCAAACTATAGCATATTAAATTATACAATAAAAAAAATAGGTTGTTCAAATGAAAAGTATAGTGAAATTGTTAATTCTGCTCTTAAAAATGTCAACAACTGTGGTCATATGTTCGATTGGGAACATGTTGAAATCTTTCTTGAACAGAAGAAGCACAAACTCGACCAAATACGTAACCATGTTGTTAGGGGGACATAGATGAATGAAAGCATCACTACGTTGCTGCGCGCTGATTGGCTAATTTCCTATCCAATCAGCGCCTGATCGAATCTTGGAGAACAGGTTAGAAGATTCTCGTACTGTTAGCTGCGTGCTGATTGGTTAAATCTAATCCAGTCGACCACGTGAATTTCTATCCAGAAGCTTCTCGTGTAAATACTATAAATAGACTAATGTTGTATCTATTTTTGCCTTCGCCATCACCTTTGGCTTCTTATTTCCACTTAACCTTGCTATTTGGAATATTATCTTTTCCTGTTCAACAGTGTTCTTGATTCTTGGGAACTTGTTCAGTGTATTGTGGTCAGAGAATACTAAGCAATAAGATTTAGCTGGGAATCATATAAACGAAGCGTTACAACACATGTTAAAGAAGACATAGTCATCATCAACCAATCATATCGAGAAAGATAACATAAAAAAACATATGTAGGAAACATGACAAGCATTTTGATAATAACTAGTAAAATATTCTGAAGTTTGTGTTGATAATGTCGTCGTCTTGAAAGATAATAAAGATTTCACAATCAAATCACTCACAATGTCTGTTTGATCCTATTTAGGAGATACTAGTTAGTTGAATGTGTGTATTCTAATGACGATGTGTTATATCACCCTGTGGGATACAGGTAACATAGGCATTGTTGGAAAACATTGACGCGCTATCATTAACTAGACTGGTTGGTCACAATAACCATTAACTTGTTTAAAAGAAATGATATTTTATTATTAGTATTTATGAAGATCGATACTTTCACATTAGTGATATTCAATGTTAGAATTATTGGGTTCGTCACTAAGTATGTTTGAGGCTATTACGAGTTCACCTTAGTCGATAAACGCGAACGAGACAATGAACCAGCGTCCAGGTAGGCTACCTTGAATCCCCAAATAGAGTAAAAGGCTTTGTAAGCGTAGAAAGTATATTCTACAAACACACAGCAATCACAGTACAATCAAGCATACAACTCTCGTTTATTTATACATCATAAAAACGTCCTTGGGACAGTCACAAAAATAGCACACTAAAATACACAGCAGCCAGTCACAGCCATGGACTTTCCTGGTGGGAATTGAAATCTTAAGGTCAACTGATCAGCCCATACTGGCAAACGTGACAACCAAAATAAGGCATTTATCAAGCGAGTTTTGGGGACCTAACATCCCCAATAAGAATAAATCTGGAAGCACTGAAAGGCCGGTTTGTCCTAGTATGGGACTCATCAGCAGCGCGTGTCCAGTGGTACACCAGATATTAGGCGTACGCGTGGTAGACTGAATCCATAGAATAGCAAGAGTTGTGGATGAGCACTACTAATGAGTCCCACAACGAAATGGAACGGTCGTTCAATGCTTTCAGGTTTTATACCATTAGAAACCTGGAAGCACTGGACGGCTGTTTCGTCCTGGTATGGGACTCATCAGCAGTGCGCATCCACGACTCCTGCACCCCGCAGGATTCAAAACACGGGACCTTCGGCATTGTAGGCGAAAGCCTTACCATCGGACCACTAGGCTGGCATCCATCCAGTGCTTCCAGGTTTCTAATGGTGGTCTAACAATCATTGATTCATGATTTCAAATGTGTAAAAAATGATCAATTCATTATTTCGAAATATATATATATATATATATATATATATATATATATATATGACTGATTACTATGAACACGAAAATAACAAAAACAAATTCAAAGCTTACAACAAATCAGAATCATTAATCACAGACAATAGGCTGAGAAGATCGCCGGTATATCGGAAAAACCAGAAAGGTACAACTTTAGAGCCAACAAAATAATTCAATAACCTGAAATAATAATAATAATACTATTATTATTATCAGTAGAAATAAATTCACTTATTTTCCAAATAATATGAGACTAAGAATGTGAAATGACTCCGAATGAGTGCAATAGTTCGACAGTTAACTGATACAGTGCTTGCTTGCTTTAAAATTACCAACAGACAAAAAAAAATGCAGTGCATTTTCGGTGATGAAAATAAGCATGCACAAGTAGCTTGTTGTCAATCTTTGATATTCTAATTCCTTCCGTTGTCCATGCCTATTTTGCCTTCACATTTCTCAAAATTATATTTCATCATAAACATTATTGTGTAAGTAGTTAGTTGATGAGCAAAACACGAAATAACATGAATTCGTATTAATCTAGCTAAGTTTTTTTTCACTCAGATTAGTAGCATTCAATCTAACATTATCCTCGTCTGAATTTTCAGGAGTAGACCTTCTACCAGGTGGCTCGCTTATTGACTTAGAATATGCCGATGACATAGTCCTACTTGGTGAAGACGCTGACAAAATGCAGAGTCTTCTGACTACCACAAGCAACAATGCAAGCATGTTCGGGATGCGGATTTCCCTCTCGAAATGCAAAATGTTGCTTCAAGATTGGGTTGCATCGGCACCTGAACTAGTGATAGGGAGTGAAGTAGTCGAGCGTGTAGACCGCTTCACTTATCTTGGGTGTCTCATCTGTGCCGATGGCCTGGTGACTGACGAAATCTCAGCTCGCAGACAGAAGGCTCGATTGGCTTTTGCCAACCTGCGTCACTTATGGCGTAGGCGTAGAGACCTTGAATGACATGGCTCAAAATCGTTTGCAATGGCGCCGGTGCATTTATTCTTTGTGTTCTCTGAAATGCTAATCTTCTGGATTCTTCAACTCCTCTAGTTTCGACTCTCTAAACTTTTCTCACTGAATCATACTTCTTCAATAGTATCCTCTAATCCTAACCTCTCCGATTACTTCTAATTCCCTTACTACCTCTTCTACTATTGGATTTGAATTGACGATTACTTCTCTGTGCTGATGTGGTATGGTAACATGAACTGATGTACTTATGTACAGAGTTCTACGTTGCATCTGACTGACTGACTGACTGAGTAGCATTCAATCTACAGAGAGAGAGAGAGCAGATACTCAACTTGATTTCAAAACTCATGTACACGGAAAAAATATCGAGCTCAATAGTTTTTCATCACACCCGAACAACAACAAACCTTGACTTAATAATATTTCAAATAATCGTAGCACAATTATTTGTTACTCTTGTGGTGTGTGCTACTTATACGAACGATATATAAGTAGTATAAGAAGGGACGTGAAAAAAGAAGTCTCACGGTCAGAATAGGAAAACAGAAAGCAAATGGAGCAAAAGCAACAACAGGAATGGAAGAAGGATGGAGTGTTGGAAGTCACGACTCAAAGATGGTGTGCAAACAGAGTAGTGTTCAATGTAATGTTTTCGTTTTTAATTGACTCAGAGTATAAATTTGCATAATACAATCTTCTTCAGCGCCTGCCTCTGTCTTCTCACTTGCACCTTAAAAACACAGTAATTTAGTGACTTATTAAAATCATCAATCAATCATCTGTTGTTGTTGGACCAACATTAGAAACCTGAAAGCGCTGGACGGCCATTTCATCCTGGTTTGAGGCTACTCCATGATGACTCCGGCAACTCTCAGGATCCAAACCCAGGACCTTTGGTCTTGGAGGCATGAACGACTAACCTCTGAATCACTGCTTGATACATTTCCCTAAGCCATCGAAGATAATAAAAGCGCTACTTTTCAATTACACACTGTTCATCCAATATAACAAACAATCAGGTCATGACAATGAGTAAATATTTTATCCTTAGAGAAATGCAACCAACTCATTCTTTAGTATAAATAATTTGAACAACAAGGAATTTTTTTAAAAAAAAAATAAAAAAACATACTTGTTTAACAAAGTTAAAGTATGTTGTAAATCATTTAACGCTTGACTTGTACATCCTTGATACATACCAGATTGACATTTGGCCATATGAATTTCAATTAATTCTAGGAGTAAAGACAGGGGACGAAGATGAACTTAGCATTGGTAAATTTAAAAAAAAAGATTCTACACTAAACATAAGTAATGCGAAATATAAATATAAAAAACCATGAAGAGATACATACAATGATTAAAAAAAATATTTACCAAGTATATAAACACATTCAGAATAATTGATTTCGAGTTAGTTAGTTAGTTAGTTAGTCAGTTGCAACGTAGAACTACGTACGTATGTACATCAGATCATGTTGCCATAACACATTATTAGCACAGTGACGCAAATGTCAAATAAAAATCCCATAGTGATAAAGATAGTAGAGCTATTTAATGGTAATGAAGAAGATTAGGGTTTGAAGATATTATTCAAGAAGTATAATTCGATGAGATAAGGTTAGAAGGACAAAGGTAGATGTGCTGACGAATCCAGAAGATTATGATTTGAGAGAGCTCAAAGAATGGATGCACTTGCGCCATTGCAAACGATTTTGAGCCATGTTGTTCAAGGTCTCTAACCGTTGGTGACTATCGTCTCGCGGACCCCAATCAGGTAGTCTACATCTACCAACATGACTCAGTCCACTTGTCAGTGACTTCATGCATTTCTGCCATGTTTTGGTCTGGCCGCCCCTAAATTTCTTCCAACCTACTCTCCTACACCACAAAACATAGCTCGACGAGGCAGTCGGTGGTTAGCCATACGTAACACATGTCCCAACCACCTCAACTGATGAAGTGTCACTACTGCGTCTATTGATCTGCCATTCTTACCTAGCACCCGATTCCTAACGACAGCATTGCTTACTCGGTTGTCCCACGGTATACGAGCAATGCTTCGAAGACACCTATGATCGAATACTAGTAACCTACGAACATCTTCTACTATTAACGGCCATGTTTCACAGCCATAAAGGAGAACGGAGCGAACTTCTGCACAGTACACCCGTCCTTTGGTTAGCGAACGGATATCACGCCTACGCCATAAGTGACGCAGGTTGGTAAAAGCCAATCGAGCTTTCTGATTTCAAGTTACGCTCTAAGTGTGTCGGGTTTAGTAAAACTAGCTAGTTGTTGCACAGTGGGAACAGTTTGAACTAGGGAACTTACTGGCTACGTTGGATGCAATAAACAATGAGATTTAGCACATATCTCTATCAACTATTAATAAAGTTTCTAAATATAAAACAGATTATAAGGTAAAAATATAAAGTAAAATATTCGATTTTTGTTCAGAGCTCATCGACTTAAATCATTGAGTGTAGTCAATAAATTGTCGGACTCTATGGTTATTCAATGTTATGTCTCGTAGTCTGAAGCTTTAGATATATTTCCTAAATCTTTCATTAAAAACATTGTGATTCATAGTGAGCTAGCCAATTAATCTCAAATGCAACATACAACTTGATACAGATGATGAGTAACGCTCTAAGTTGTCACACATCAATATTAGCAAAAAATGATTGATTGGTTATTTCAATGTGTTAAAAAAACACTAATCTCCATAACTCTGATTGAAAATATTGTAAAATGTGCTCACTAGTGACTAGCTTCGAGTTGTAGTGAGAAGATGTGACCAGTGGAGGTCAACCCTGTCGGGTGTAGGTAGGTAGGCAGTAACAACCGAAGACAAATCTGTGAGGTCACGCAAAATCTCTAGATTGATTAGAATTAGACATAAACACCGTTGGATACCGGCCAGTTCAATGGTCCAGTGGTTAGGCGTTAGTGTACAAGACCAAAGGTCCTGAGGTTCGAATACTGCGAGGTTCAGGATTCGTGGATGAGCACTGCCACTGACTGATGAGTCCCATACCAGGATGAAACAGTCGTCCAGTGCTTCCTCCAGATTTCTAATGGTGATCTAACAGTGATTGATTGATGATTTCAATGTACAAAATCATTAAGACAAATTTCACAGCAGTAGAAATAGTAAAAATATTAGTCAGTCAGTCAGTTGCAACGTAGAACTACGTACGTACGTACATCAGTTCAGGTTGCCATACCACATTATTAGCACAGTGACGCAAATGTCAAATCAAATCACATAGTGATAAACATAGTAGAGATATTAATGTTAATGAAGAACACTAGGGTTCGAAGATATTATTCAAGAAGTATGTGATTCAGTGAGATAAGGTTAGAAAGACAAGGATAGAGGTGCTGACTAATCCAGAAGATTAGGATTTGAGAGAGCTCAAAGAATGGATGCACTTACTCCATTGCAAACGATTCATGGATTTCTGCCATGTTTTGGTTTGGCCGCCCCTAGCTTTCTTCCAATCTACTCCTGCACCACAAAACATAGCTCGTCGAGGCAGTCGGTGGTTAGGCATACGTAACACATGTCCCAACCACCTCAACTGATGAAGTTTCACCACTTCATCTATTGATCTGCCATCCTGACCTAGTACTCGTTTCCTAACGATAGCATTGCTCATGCGGTTGTCCGAGGATACACGAGCAATGCTTGGGAGACATCGATGATAGAAGACTAGTAACCTACAAAAGTCCTCTACTCTTAACGGCCATGTTTCGCATCCGAACAGTAGGAGCGAACTGCTGCACATTACACTCGTCCTTTGGATAGCGAGCGGATATCTCGCCTGAGTAATAGGTGACACAGGTTGGCAAAAGCCAATCGATCCTTCTGTATCCGTGCTGACATTTCGTCAGTCACCAGGCCATCAGCACCGATGAGACTCCCCAGATACGTGAAGCGGTCTGCACGTTCGACTACTTCACTCCCTATCACTAGTTCAAGTGCTGATGCAACCCGATCCTGAAGCAACATTTTGCATTTCGAGGGTAAGAACCGCGTCCCGACCATGCTTGCATTGTTGCATATGATAATCAGAAGACTCCGCATTTTTTCAGCGTCTTCACCGAATAAAACTATGTCCGGCATATTGTAGGCCAATAAGTGATTTTCCTGGTAGAAGGTCGACTCCTGGAAATTCAGACGAGGATAAGCATACTAATACAAAGTTGGTCAGGAACTCTAATGGATGAAGTGGATGGAGAAATTTCAAATGGTAGTAAAAATTTACTCTAGTCATTTTTGCTTTTTTAAGGAAAAAGGTAACTGAAACTCTGCCTGGAGCCCCTGTGGGACTACTGCTAGTCCCCAAGCCCCGGATAATAAAGGAGGAGGGTTGGGTGTGGGGTTAGCGACTTCATCCCGTAGAGAAAATTAACTCGCTGAAAAAACGCCAACATTGACCATTGATTTAATCACGCTATTGATCTGATTACAAAAAAAATACATCAGCAAGTTGTGATCCATTTTTTTAAGACTGATTTTAAGTGAAATCACTTAAAACAGTAAATTTCACTACTAAAACTAGTTTGAGTGATTTCAACTGTTAATCAATACTCAGTACATGTCACGTGAATCAATAAATTTTCGTTTATTTACTGTCTAAACAAAATTAAAAAAATTACAGTAATAATTAAGTGCTTACTGGTGATGATGGATTTCTAGAAGTTCTACAAGGCAAAAATGATTATCAGAATAGATGACACTGACAGATGACCATCACATACATATAACTTGATTGAATCAAGTTAGAAATACAAACCAGCGGATCTTCTTGACTTAATGAGTCTTACAGTATTGTATTAGGCTCAAGTTCTGAGTGTTGTGATAGTTTTAACCTTGTTCAAGACCGAGGGTTCACACTACCGCAGTTACAGATGAGGAATGAGTGGCTATCTAATGTTGGATTTCCGTTTCCTGCGGTAAGGCCTTTTAAACAAGAACGGAGCTAATTCTTTAAATCCTACCCATAAGAAAGGCTGTGCGTATAATGTCAGTCAGTCAGTCAGTAAGATGCAACGTAGAACTTCGTACGTACGTAAGTACATCATTTCATGTCGCCATACCACATCAGCACAGAGTTATAATTGTCAATTCAAATCCGACAGTACAAGACGTAGTAAGGGAATTAGAAGTAATCGGAGAGTTTAGGATTAGAAGATATTATTCAAGAAATATGATTCAGTGAGAAAAGTTTAGAAAGTCAAAACTAGAGGGGTTGAAGAATCCAGAAGATTAGGATTTGAGAGAACACAAAGAATAAATGCACCGGCGCCATTGCGAACGATTTTGAGCCATGTCATTCAAGGTCTCTAACCATCGATTATTATCATCTCGCCGACCCCAACCAGGTAGTCGACAATTACCGACATGACTAAGTCCACTAGTCAATGACTTCGTGGATTTCTGCCATGTTTTGCTCTGGCCGCCCCTAGCTTTCTTCCAACCTACTCCTACTCGTCGAGGCATTCGGTGGTTAGGCATACGCAACACATGTGCCAACCACCTCAACTGATGAAGTTTCACCACTTCATCGATTGATCTGCCATCCTTACCTAGTACCCGTTTCCTAATAACAGCGTTGCTTACTCGGGTGTCCCACGGTATACGAGCAATGCTTTGAAGACACCTATGATCGAAAACCAGTAATCTACGAATATCTTCTACTCTCATTGGCCATGTTTCACAGCCATATAGGAGAACGGAGCGAACTACTACTGCACAGTACACTCGTCCTTTAGTCAGCAAACGGATATCTCGCCTACGCCATAAGTAACGCAGGTTGGCAAAAGCCAATCGAGCCTTCTGTATCCGAGTTGAGATTTCGTCAGTCACCGGGCAATCAGTCAGCGCTGATGATAATGTGCATATAATGTGCAAGAAATCGAATTTTTGAAAAACAAACAAGAATAAAAACACCATGGATTGCAACACGTTGATAGACAGACAGACAGACAGACAGATAAACAAACTAACTAACTAACTAACTAACTAACCTTTCATAATTAAAACATAGAATTTTCTATACAATCGATCAATCATGCAATTGTCTTCAATCAATTTTAATGCATCATTAAAACAACGAAGTGAAGTGTAACTATCATTCATATGACGATAAGCTCGACCACATCTAATAAATGATAAAAGTTTGAAAATATTCATTGATAGTTTCATCTTTTTTTATAAGAAGTAAAATACACGATCAAATGATAATAATAATAATTCATTCATTACTGGTGTAAGAGGAGTAACTTCAGATATAATTAAACAAACAACAAACAGAATTAGACGGTTAAAATTAGTCGACAAGAAGTGCTGAACATAAGATTCGTATAGTTAGCACTCGTCAGTAGAGAGCGGATATGCGCTGACATACAGTCTAGGACTTAGACTCTAAGTTGATGGAATTGCTATGAACTGTCAAGCATGTAAAACATCAGAAATTAATGCACGCGAAACCGAGTCACAGGCACTAATGGTTATATTGTGACTAGACATATATGAGATACTGAGAACTAGTTCACGACCAATGTTGTAACGTACATAGTGCTCTCTAGTGACTAGCTTGGTGAGGAAATTCTCCGAGTTCTAGTGACAAAACGTGACCAGTGGAGCTCAACCCTGTCGAGAAGTTATGCGTTTGCGCCCAAGACT
>OX103973.1:9380490-9396934 GCA_944470395.2 Schistosoma turkestanicum | reverse complement strand
AGTTAATCTTGTGGGTTCTTGGGTTGTTGCTGTCGTAGTTGAGAATCACGTCTGTGTGCGTTGGCTTCGAAATACTTGAGTTTCTAGTTTTCCTATGTTAGTTCTGGTGATTAGTATATCCAGGAATGATAGGCTGTTGTTTGATTCCTTTTCCATTGTGAATTTGATGTCATCGAAGACGTTGTTGATCCGATTGTAGATGTTCTCCAGCTCATTCCTTTTTATAATAACGAATGTGTCGTCTACATAGCGAACCCACATTTTTGGCTTGATCACTGGCAGAATCGACGCTTCCAGTCTCTGCATTACAGCTTCGGCGATGAGTCCTGATATTGGTGATCCCATTGGTGTTCGTAGACTCTGTTGTTGAATTGAAGATACGTTGTTATGCATAGGTCGATGAGTTCAAGCAGACTTTGACTCTGAAGCTTGGTATATTTGTGTAGATTTGTGTCGTTGATGAGGAGCAAAGGAAGAGTTTCTTTAGCCAAGCTTGGCTCTATTGAGGTAAATAAGGCTGTTACGTCGAAGGATATCGTCATTTCGTCGTTGTCAATTTGAATCCTCTTGAGTTTATCCAAGAATTCTGTGGCAGAGTTAATGGAGTAGTTGGATTCATCCACCAGATGTTTTAATATCCTTGAAATTTCTCGTGATAAGTTGTAGGTCGGGGTTCCGGGGAGGGATACAATAGGACGTAGTGGGATGTTAGATTTGTGGAGTTTCGGCCTACCGTAGAATCGTGGAATTATTGGTCCATTGGATTTCATTCTCCATGGATCTTGTTTTGATATTTGTCCTGCTTTGACAAGCCTATTTAGAGTCCTTGAGATTTGATTGTCCAACTTTTTTATAGGGTTTGTGTCGAGTGGTTTATACACGCTTCTGTCCTGAAGTAGATCCTCGGCTTTCTTGATATATTCTTCCTTGTCCATGATCACTGTCGTGCGTCCTTTGTCCGCTGGAAACTATGACTATATCTTCCCTGGTTTTGAGTTTCTTTAGAGCTTTTCGTTGTTGTGCTGTTAGCTGGTTATTGTCTCTCTTCCGTCGAGTTAGTGGTACTATCGTTTGCCTTATTTCTTGTTGAGTTTCTTCACTTATTCCTGCCGTTTTGAGTGATGACTCTAATGCCGCGAAGGATTCCAGTTTTGAAGCGTCTTTCGTGTTATAGTTCAATCCTTTTTGGAGCAGTTGTTCTTCTGTTGTCGTTAGCTGTTGCTTCGATAGGTTGACCACACATCAAAATACTATAACTAACTGTTATAGCATGATCGAGCGAATTATTGGTGTGTGTGTGTGTGACTAGTGAAAGTAAGTGTGATTGGCCACAGCGTAGACAAATAAACAAACACACAGCTTACTGACAACTGAACATGTAATTTGTTTTCCCGGAACTCACCGAGAGTGACTGTTTGTAATTGTGTGGAATAATGTATCATCCAATATTTACTTTGGTTCTCTATTTTGGTCATGAAACGTGTATATGGTCAAACATGATAGAGTCATTACTTAGCATGCCAGTAGTGCTGTGGTGCGCGCTACTTATAAGTAGTATATAACGCGAGTGAAAACGTAATGTCTGGCAGCAGAAGATGGGGGAAGATCAAGAAAGGAAGAGTGGGAACACAATGGGATTTGTGTGAAACGCATGAACAGTGAAATGTCAGACAATGGATTGATGATGGATTGAAGATTTGCAACTTAACGGTTTACGATATAGTTTTACTATTTTACCGATTAACTCTGTAATTTCCGTTAAATACAATTCGGTTGCCCTCACCTGTGTTCTCCTTCACTACAGTGTATCAACTCTAGTGGTAGTACGATCTCAGTTACTAGTTGTATTATCGTATTACAGTAGTATATCGTTACAAACGGAAGTTATTTCCCTTAATCATAATATGAAACTGACAACATATCAGACTTCTCAACAAATATAATTGCCATCATCAGAATCTTACATATTAATGATCCACTAACTATCAGGACAGGAGGCGAATAATTCACTCCTTGTTTTAAGATGCTAATCTACGTAGGTTTTACAGAAATATGAAGTTGCAGTGAGTGACTAAGAATGGCTAGTGTTGATTACCTAATATATAGTTATTCCGACCGAATCGTAGCATGGAGCCGACAATTTTCTGCTTCACCGACTAGTAACTATATGAACTATTGATTTCCTCTTCAACCACATGTTTCAACTTCTAACTGTTAATTCTAACTGTGGCTTGTATTTTCCATTTTTTTATTATATTACTTATTAATATTCAGTAACTTAAATCATTTCTGAGCACATTGAGAGTGGAATATCCCTTTATTACGATTTATATGATAGTTCATTCATGTATTATTGTAGTTGTTGGTGCCTCGACGTTCTTAACAGTTGCTTTTATTACTTACGAGCTTGTTGAACATTTGTATATTTGTAATCGTTTTCATAATTTCTGTGTACAGTTCACTTGCGGATATTACTCCTAATGAATAATTTACAGCTACTTTGTGCCACGTAGGTCATTGCATACTTTTCTGAATCATTCCTAAATAACCAAAGTTCTCCCTTCTTTAATCCTACTTTTAGGCATGTAAAAAATGTCTCGCCATTCGAGATTTTGTGTAACAAGCACTACTGACTGATATTGTGATAAAATAGTAGTATTGTTTTCCAGATAAGTCCTTTGCTTGGATCTTCACACACCACTCGATCGTGTACCCTGATTCCTCGAGCGGATCCAATTTTAACCTGAATCCGACCATGTCTAAATGATCTGTACAAGTAGTACTTAACAAATAATGATGTAACGCATTGTATTTGATTGTTTAGAACAATTTTTTACTTCGTTGAACTATCCAGACTAATTTTGTTTTAAACATTTTTTTTCATTTTCATAAAAAGGAATGGCTGTTTTTTATTGGATTAAATACAAGCGAATCATGTCATACCGATGAAAATCTTCATAGTTGGTTAGATCCTGAACGAGCTCGTAATCTGATGAAGCTTAAAGTAATATATATCTAATTTTCTTGAATTTTTTTAGAGCCTATTTTTTGTCATATTCATAGGTTGTATAATATGTAATTTTCAAACTTGCCCTTCTGAGTAATGAATAAAACATCTCATCTGATAAATAACTGTGATGAAATTTCGGGCATGTCCCTACTGCTCACACCATGGAAGGGTGTTCCTTGAAGTATCTGAAAAGGAAAGTAGATTAACTTTGGTCTTAGGGACCTGGGAGTGTAGTCGCAGAGCCCAAAGGACAACTACTTGAGGCCGGTCACGCACAGCCTTTTTTATGGGTGGTACTTAAAGTATTGTTGTTGTTTAAAAGGCCTGACCTCAGGAGACGGAAACCCAACACTAGATAGCCACTCATTCCTCGTCTGTAACTGCGGCAGTGTGAACTCTCGGTCTTGAACCAGGTTAAAACTATCACAACACTTAGAACTTGAGCCTAATACAATACTGTAAGACTCATTAAGTCAAGAAGATCCACTGGTTTGTATTTCTAACTTGATTCAATCAAGTTATATGTATGTGATGGTCATCTGTCAGTGTCATCTATTCTGATAATCATTTTTGCCTCGTAGAACTTCTAGAAATCCATCATCACCAGTAAGCACCTAATAATTACTGTAATTTTATTGTTTAGACAGTAAATAAACGAAAATTTATTGATTCACGTGACATGTACTGAGTATTGATTAACAGTTGAAATTTACTGTTTTAAGTGATTTCACTTAAAATCAGTCTTAAAAAAAATGGATCACAACTTGCTGATGTATTTTTTTGTGATCAGATCAATAGCGTGATTAAATCAACGGTCAATGTTGGCGTTTTTTCAGCGAGTTAGTTTTCTCTACGGGATGAAGTCGCTAACCCCACACCCAACCCTCCTCCTTTATTATCCGGGGCTTGGGGACTAGTAGCAGTCCCACAGGGGCTTCAGGCGGAGTTTCAGTTACCTTTTTCCTCATAAAAACAAAAATGACTAGGATAAATTTGTACTACCATTTGAAATTTCTCCATTCACTTCATCCATTAGAGTTCCTGACCAACTTTGTATTTGTATGCTTATCCTCGTCTGAATTTTCAGGAGTCGACCTTCTACCAGGAAAATCACTTATTGGCCTAGAATATGCCGATGAAGACGCTGACGAAATTCAGAGTCTTCTGATTACCATACTCAACAATGCAAGCATGGTCAGGATGCGGTTATCCCCGTCGAAATGAAAAATGTTGCTTCAGGATTGGTTTGCATCGGTACATGGACTAGTGATAAGGAGTGAAGAAGTCGAACGTGCAGACCGCTTCACGTATCTGGGGAGTCTCATCAGTGCTGATGGCCTGGTGACTGACGAAATATCAGCACGGATACAGAAAGCTCGGTTGGCTTTTGCCAACCTGTGTCACCTATTACTCAGGCGAGATATCCGCTCGCTATCCAAAGGACGAGTGTACTGTGCAGCAGTTCGCTCCGTCCTACTGTACGGATGCGAAACATGGTCGTTAAGAGTAGAGGACTTTCGTAGGTTACTAGTCTTCGATCATCGATGTCTCCGAAGCATTGCTCGTGTATCCTCGGACAACGGACTAAGCGATGCCGTCGTTAGGAAACGAGTTCTAGGTAAGGATGGCAGATCAATCGATGAAGTATTAAAACTTCATCAGTTGATGTGGTTGGGACATGTGTTACGTATGCCTAACCACCGACTGACTCGACGAGTTATGTTTTGTGGTGTAGGAGTAGGTTGGAAGAAAGTTAGGGGCAGCCAAACTAAAGCATGGCACAAATCCATGAAGTCACTGACAAGTGGACTTAGTCATATTTGTACATGTAGGCTACCTGGTTGGGGTCCACGAGACGAAAGTCACCAATGGTTAGAGACCTTGAATGACATGGCTCAAAATCGTTTGCAATGGCGCAAATACATCCACTCTTTGTGTTCTCTCTAATTCTAACCTTCTGAATTCCCCATAATCCCCGTCTTTCTCCTTCTAAATTTATCTTACTGAATTATACTTCTCGCATCATATTTTCGCTCCCTAATCTTCTTCATTACTGCTAATACTTTTACTATCACTATCACTCTTGGATTTGAACTGACAGTTACGTCTCTGTGTGCTGATGTGGTATGGTGGCAACCTGAACTGATGTACGTACGTACGAAGTTCTGCGCTGTATCTGTCTGTCTGTATTCTGAGCCGAACATCAAACTTTTCAATCTTCCTTTTGACTGTAGCGTCGTACTCAGCACCTTTTTTTGTTATCCATTCATCTAGCTGTGTATATTACAGTATCATTTCTATCTACAACTGTTAATTATCTGTTATATGTTCAATGTGTTCAACGCATTCATAATTGGCGGATATTTGAAATATATATAATTATTAATTAGTAAAACTTGACCGATTTAAATGAAATCTGTAGTTAGAAATCACATTCAATCGTTTTTGTATTCAATGATTCATTCATTAAATTGTAAACACACATTCATTTATTTTATTCCGGAATGGTTATTTTGTGTGTGTGTGTGTGTGTGTGTGTGTGTGTTAATTTTTTCTGAAAGTTATCATTTCTTCATTAATGTATGTGTTCAAAGTATGAATGAATTTTAAAATCAAAAAAAATAAAAGTTACACATCATACAAGTATTAATTATCAGGTAGTTTTTTTTTGTGTATGTTGTTACATGTAAGATCACATTATGAAAAGGAATAAAATTATATAACTTAGTCACAGTCAATTAATTAATTAATTACATCTACTCATAATAATTGTATGCCGAGGTAAATATGTGTTCACACAGCAGGTTATTGATTGGTTGATTGATTGATCGATTGATGTGAATATGAGTCATTTCAGTTTATGTGAATCAGAGTGTTCCATTGCACTGTTAATAAATCACATAAAAAGTGTTGTATTGATTAAATATATCACAGGTTGATTTAATTACGAGAAGGAATCATTATAGATCCTTATCTCTTTTTGGTTCATGATCTTCTCTGTGTGTCATCCAAATCACAATTTTCAGAACTAAGCGCTAGATCATTGAAATATTCTCTTTAGACATAAACAATTTCACCCTACATACTTCAAGTGATAGGGAGTGAAGTAGTCGAGCGTGTTGATCGCTTCATTTATCTGAGGAGTCTCATCAGCACTGATAGCCTGGTGACTGACAAAATCTCAGCACGGATACAGAAAGCTCGATTGACTTTTGCCAACCTGTGTCACTTATGGCGTAGGCGTGATATCCGTTCGCTAACCAAAGGATGGGTGTACTGTGCAGCAGTTCGCTCCGTTCTCCTATATGGATGCGAAATATGGCCGTTAATAGTAGAAGATGTTCGTAGGTTACTAGTATTCCATCACGGATGTCTCAGAAGAATCGCTTGTATATCGTGAGACAACCGAGTAAGCAATGCTGTTGTTAGGAAACGAGTTCTAGGTAAGGATGGCAGGTCAATAGATGAAGTATTGAAACTTCATCAGTTGAGGTGGTTGAGACATGTGTTACGTATGCCTAACCACCGACTGCCTCGACGAGCTATGTTTTGTGGTGTAGGAGTAGGTTGGAAGAAAGCTAGGGGCGGCCAGACCAAAACATGGCACAAATCCATGAAGTCTCTGACAAGTGGACTGAGTCATGTTGGTAGATGTAGACTACCGGGGTTGGGGTCCGCGAGACGAAAGTCACTAATGGTTTAGAGACCTTGAACGACATGGCTCAAAATCATTTGCAATGGCGCAGGTGCATCGACTCTTTGCGCTCTCTCAAATCCTAATCTTCTGGATTCGTCAGCACATCTACCTTTGTCTCTCTAACCTTATCTCACTGAATTATACTTCTTGAATAATATCTTCGAACCCTAGTCTTCTACACTACCAATAATACCTCTACTATCTTTATCACTATATGATTTGATTTGACATTTGCGTTTCTGTGTTAATGTGGTATGGCAAGATGAACTTATGTACATACGTACGTAGTTCTACGTTGCAACTGACTGATACACTTCAAGTTTTCTATAAGTAAAATAACTGATATAATCATTTAACGAGTTAATAGTTCCTTTCCAAATTATTTCAAAAATACCATCTTCTTTAGGCAAGTTTGATTTAGCAATTTCTCGTTAAGAATAGATCACAAATTTAAGTACTGAAGTCTGATGAAGTTTCCTGCCTTTTAAATTATCATCCGACTTCATTTCTCATATTTAAACTCATACTTTATGCTTTCTTTTTTTTCGTAGGCTGCATTTCCTAATATTTATGAAAATCTATATTTTGAAGATTCCCAGTTTTGGACAAATTGGTTACATGAGAATAATGTTGAAATGAAACCAATGCCTAAGAGTTTACAAGCTAAATCATCATTGACAGCTTTTCAATTCAATGTCCTTGCAATTCAAGCTCTACGACCGGATCGTTTACATTCTGCTTTATTACAATTTGCTAGTCGAACATTAGGTAAATGCGCACCTATTTTAACTTCATGCTTTTAGTTATTGGTTGAATTAATCATTCAATCGATCGTTGTTAGACCACCGTTAGAAACCTCGAAGCATTGGATAGGACTCATCAGAAGTGCGTATCCATGATTCCTGCTAACCTCAGGATTCGAAACCAGGAACTTGCACGCGAACGCCTAACCCCTGGACCACTGTGCCCGCATCCCCAAGCTGTAGATGTCTAACTCTGATAACTCTAGGGATTTTTGCGCGACCTCACCCATTTGTCTTCAGTACTTACTGCCTACACTCAACACGGCTGAACTCCACTAGTGACTTCTTCTTACTAAAACTCCTAGAATTTCCTCACGAAGCTTGTCATCAGTGAGTTGATGAGTCCCATACCAGGAAGAAACGAATGTCCAGTGCTTCCAGGTTTCTAATGGTGGTCTAACAATCACTGGATGATGATTTCAATGTGTATAAACACAGATCTCCATAACTGTAATTGAAAAAATCGTACAATTTGTTCACTAGTGACTAGCTTCGTGATGAGGAAATTCTTGGAGTTCTAGTGAGAAGATGTGACCAGTGGAGTTCAACGGTGTTGAGTGTAAGCAGTAACTACTGAAGACAAATAGGTGCTGTCGCACAAAAATCCCTAAACTGATCAGACATTAACACTTTGGGGATACCGGCCCAGTTGTCGAGAGGTTAAACGTTCTCGTGCAGGACTGAAGGTCCTGTGAGTGGTAGGAATCGTGGATGCGCACTACTGATGATGGGACTAAACGACTGTCCAGTGCTTCCAGGTTTCTAAAAGTGATCTAACAACGATTGATTGTTGATTTCAATGGGCAAAATAAAAGTGGTTAGTATTGGATGAGAGAGATAATAATAACATAAATTTCAAATGAGGAATCCTGTAACTTATGTGTACAAATTAGTGAATAAGACTCAACACTGAATTAGTCTCTCAAAAGGTTTGTGAATTAGATAAGTTTAAACTAGTGAAAATACAATAAAAGGGAGATTGTCTGAACATTCATCAAAGTGATTATTAACTAATTAGGTCAAGGTTTATATTTGTGGGCCACTTTCCGGTTATATACTTGTAGAACTTGAATAGAATTGATTGAAAAGAATATTTTTCCTTAATAACTCATAAAATCGATATTGATCGTTTCATTTAAAAGTATGAATCGCCTGTTTACACTGCTCAATATTTTAATAACTAAACAGGAAGGATTATTTTGTTGACTGGATATGAGATAATTTACTCGCTCAAAAAATAATCATCTATGTAGGTTGATTCAAGAGAGAGAAATTGTAGTTTCAAAACAATCAAAGCCTAGTTAGCTGCTAGTGAAAAAAACAAATCGGATTATCAATTTAAACGGATATCAATTCGGTTTATCTATACCTACAGCTAATCATTCTTGTTTTTTTATACTGAGTGCTGTTAGTTAATTTTAATACTATGACTCATTTATCATCAAGTACAAGTTTATGTTGATAAAACAATGTGAAGGCAAGTTTTATCATAATTGTATTTGATAAATTAGCCTGATTCATTTTCAAGTATAACATTCTGATCACACATTTACTTGTTAAGACATATAATGGTGCCTATTGACTTTCACTTGTTACGCCTAGTGGAGAAAAAAGGCCACCGATCAGCATTCTCAAAACCTACACTGTTCCAGGTCTTCCGTTCTAGTTCTGTTTCGATTGTTATTCATTCTTTTCATGTCTGTCTCCATTTCTCGGCGTAAAGTGTTCTTTGGTCTTCCGCTTTTCCTTTGGTGCTGAAGATTCCAGATGAGGGCCTGTCTTGTCACGCAGTTGGGTGCTTTCCTCACTGTGTTTCCTATTTACTTCCAGAGCTTCTTCCTGATTTCTTCCTCTGCTGGAATCTGGTTTGTTCTTTCGCACAGTAGGTTGTTGCTGATAATGTCTGGCCTATGGTTTAATGTAAGCATAAAATATTGTTAAACATATAGAGAGCACGTTTATGTTAACTCATTCCTTTTATGGCTAAGATGTTAATAGACTTAAGTGTTCACAGCCAACAACATACGTATAAAACCATCAAGGCTTGAATTAAAATTTATCTTATGACCTACTTCAATTGTTTGCCAATGGATATTGTAACTGATGAGTCCCATACCAGGACGAAACGAACGTCCAGTGCTTCCAGGTTTCTAATGGTGGTCTAACAATGATTGATTGATGATTTCAAATGTGTAAAAACACTAATCTTCAAAGATAGCTCTAAATGAAAAAAATATCGGGAAAGTTGAAACTCTGTAGGCCATTTTTCGTGTTCTCATTACTTATTCGTTGTTGTGTGTGGTTGCTTTCATATATCTTACTATAAGCTTTCAGTAGACCTACAGAGTTTTGCTATGCCGTAATTATTGCTATGTATTAATGTAATGGTTTGCTTCGCTCTCTATCAGTTATAGTATGATTATGTTCAAAGTATGATTTCTCATTTAATGTGCTGTGTGGTCAGGCATTTTCGTTATATTATTTTATAAGTTTTGACTCATTGCTCTGTATTTTGTTACCAGATTAAAAAAATGCTCGAGCATCAGTAAATCCTAAAGTCTTGGTTGATGTGTTTAAATTAGTGAATTACGTTAACATTTGAACTGGTGGAGTATAGTACGTGTTATTGATCAATACCTCGAGCCATAACACAATCAGGATTTCTCCAAAACATAACAATAGGTTGGATGGCTCAATCGTGGAGCTTTCATTGGTCTTGTGAATGACATGGCTCAAAATCGTTTGCAATAGCGCCGGTGCATTTATTCTTTGTGTTCTGTCAAATCCTAATCTTCTGGATTATTCAACACCTCTAGTTTTGTCTTTCTAAACTAATCTCACTGATTTATACTTCTTGAATAATATCTTCTAATCCTAACCTCTCCGATTACTTCTAATACCTTTACTACCTCTACTACTATTGGATTTGAATTGACAATTACATCTCTGTGCTAATGTGGTATGGCAACATGAACTGATGTACTTACGTACGAAGTTCTACGTTGCATCTGACTGACTGACATTGTTCTTCTGAACAACAAACACCATTAGGACAAATTTCATCAAACTCATTCACCTGAGCTACAACTTTTTCTCGACTATTTCATTTAAGTTTTACTGATTTTTGTAATCATTTTGGTGTGTATTCAACCATCCTAAATTATTACAGAACATGATTATTCCTCTTTATTCATGTAAATCGGTAATTGTAATAGGTTTTCGGTGAATGGCAGACATTGTGCAAGTTCAACCAGTTGGAATCGAGGCATACATTTTATTTAAAACTTATTGATACTGTATCCAGATCGAAGTAGGTGGAACAGGATGTGAGTAGCATATCAATGACACCAACTCTCTACTTCTTATTTACCCTAACGGTGTTTTTTTCTAAGACACCAATGCAAAATTCTAACCACTGAATTTCGCCTAATCAAATAATTCGCATTTTCCATATTTACTTACTTACTCGTTTAACCAATTATAGTAACAGAACTTCATTAGCACATTCATGACGTAACGAACTCGTAACAGTCTTTAATTAAATAAACGTCAGTTCACTAGTTGATCTGTGGCATAACTAATTATCATTTATGGTCCACTTAGACTTAAAGCTATTTTAATTTGAGAATGGCACATTCCAAACGAACTAGCTTACAACCCTAGAAATGTTTTTAGCGGAAGCTTAGCAAACATGTGATTCTTGAATATGATTGTGACAACTTCCAGATTACAGTCTTGTTAATTTGAAGACAACATATAGTAATTTCATTTGAAACTGTTTCCAAGAAAAAATTTTATTTGAGCAATTTTACTGAAATCTACTTGACAAAACGTTCTAGTATGAGCCAAAACGACTGTCCAATACTTCAAACTTTTCAATTATTAGTTTAACTAAGAGCATTTCAAGACTTGAAAACCGTGGAAATTATCTAATCTCTGCAAAATCCTTTAGTGATAATAACCATGTGCTTATTAGCGACTAGTTTCCAGATGGGATTCTTGGGGTTCTAGGGAGAAGTTGTGACTGGGGGAATTCAGCCCTGTCGAGGACGAGGACAAGTAGCCACTGAAAATAATGGAAGGTTGTCTTCCAGTACCATGGATTAATTAAGGTCAGGCATTAACACCGTCGGATATCCCCTTAATGGTCTAGGGCTCAAGCATACATGTTTGAGACTGAATGTCCTGCATTCAGCTCCCAAGTGCAAGTCTATAGGGACACATTGCCGAGAAGTCTCATACTATAATGAAATGGCTGTAGAGTGTTTTTAGGCTTCCAATGGTGGTCCAAGTCAGATTAGTAAGTGAATCAAGGACTACAGAAATTCGATTATATTCACAAAACCTTATGTGGTGATACAAAGTTTTTCTATAGAGTTAGAACGATAAGATCCATGTTAAACTTACCCGACGTACAGGACTTGAGGTAATAATCGTGTAAATAAATGATGAGAACAACAGAGGTTAGATTATCTAAGTTATGATAGATCATGTTTTCAATTTAAGCGCCTAAAAGAACAAAACAACATGTACTCATTCATTAGTTTACCTGTTCATTGATCAATACAATTTCTTCCCCCTACTATTTTTTTTTTTAGACTTACCTCAACTAAGTCCATCAACTTTGAATTTACACAGATTATTTGAAACAGAGACAAGATCCACAGAACCTATTCTAATATTAATTAGTCCAGGAGCTGATCCATCACAAGAATTATCTGAAGCAGCTTCACTACATTTCTCACGTAAAATGTTGAATAAAACATCCGAGACCACGTCATCATCATCATCACATTATCGTCAAATTGCTATGGGTCAAGGTCAAACTGATTTAGCCATAAGTGAATTACATTCCGCCGCCGAACAAGGTGATTGGTTATGTTTGAAAAATTTACACCTTGTTATACATTGGCTACCAGTATTGGAGAAAGAAATTAACAATTTACTTTTGAACAGTAACAGCAACAGCAATGATAATAAAGAAAATTCAAATATTCCTAACAATCATGCTGATAATGATGATACAACTAATAAATCTTCTGATACGAAACAATCTGTACATAAAGATTTCCGATTATGGTTAACGTTGGAACCACGTACCACATTCCCTTCTACATTGTTACAAGGTTCTTTAAAAATAGCTTATGAAGTAAGTTGAAACAACTGTTTAATTGCTTAACACTGACAACGGTTAGGGCGTTCGCGCACAATACCGAAGGTCCTGGGTTCGAATCCTGCGAGGTGCAGGAGTCGTGGATGCGCACTGCCACTGATGAGTCCCATACCAGGACGAAACGGCCGTCTTCCAGTGCTTCCAGGTTTCTAATGGTGTTGGTCTAACATTGATCGATTCATGGTTTCAAAAATGTGTAACTTAACAATCTTCACAACCCCTTAATGAAAATACTACTCAAACTATGGTATCATTTTAATTGAATGGCTATTAAAAGTCATTCATTGGATAACTGTTCTGTTATAGAATAAGGCTCCACAACAAGTGAACACCTACTGTCATGTCAAGCATCCATACTATGATTGTGGTGCGCGCTACTTATAAGTAGTATATGACGCGAGTGGAAACGTAATGTCTGGCAGCAGAAGATGGGGGAAGATCAAGAAAGGAAGAGTGGGAACACAATGGAATTTGTATGAAACGCATGAATAGTGAAATGTCAGACAATGGATTAATGATGGATTGAAGATTTGCAAATTAACGGTTACGATATGGTTTTCCTATTTTACTGAGTAACTCTGTAATTTGCGATACATACAATTCGGTTGCCCTCACCTGTGTTCTCCTTCACTACAGGGTCTTCATTTCGCAAATTGAATGTATTATCTGAAATGTGCTGAATTGACATGCCAGCATCATTGATGACAAAGGTAGATCTGATGCAGATGTGAAGGTGCGGATCGGTAAAGCAATGTCTACATTTCTACAATTGACGAACATCTGGAACTCAAACACCAAAGTCAGAATTTTCAATCCAAATGTCAAGACGATTCTACTATATGGGTCGGAAACTTAGAGAACTATGAAGTGTCTATTAACAGTTGTTTACTCAAAATACTTCGGATCCATTGGCCAGACAACATCAACAATAACCTACTAAGCGAAAGAACAAACCAGATTCCAGCAGAGGAAGAAATCAGGAAGAAGCTGTGGAAGTAAATAGGAAACACAGTGTGGAAAGCACCCAAATGCATCATCTGGAGTCTTCAGCGCCAAAGGAAAAGCGGAAGACCAAAGGACACTTTACGCCGAGAAATGAAGACAGACATGAAAAGAATGAACAACAGTTGGACAGAACTGGAAAGGAAGGCTCAGAACAGAGTAGGTTAGAGAATGATTGTCGGCAGTCTATGCTCCGCAAAAGTTAACTCACGTAAGTAAGTAAGTAAGTATTGAAGTGACATCCAGTGGCTAGTGTCTTCAACTTGCGTCAGTTTTCGATATTGGCTTACCATTTGTGCAACTTGTTGCACATCATAACATAGTTGAATTCCATCAGTAACAGATTCTCACTGAAACTGCAGAAATTTCGATTGAAGTTACTGATTACTTATCAATATGATTATTAGTATTATTAACATGAAATGTTTTTAGAAATTATTCAAGTGAAGAGAGTTAAAATTTCGTGCTTTTGATTGCTCCGAACTTTAAATAAACCAACGAATTACTTTACATGTTCAATGTTTTCAACTAGGATAGAATTGAAATTGGGGAATCATGTTTATTTTCAGTTTATTTTATGCAACTTTGATAACTTTTGGAAGGGAACTACAAATGACAACAATTATTGTTTATTAGTCAGTCAGACAGTCAGTCAGATGCAACGTAGAACTTCGTACGTAAGTACATCAGTTCATGTTAATATACCGCATCAGCACACAGAGATGTAATTGTCAATTCAAATCCAATAGTAGAAGAGGTAGTAAAGGTGTTAGAAGTAATCGAAGAGGTTAGGATAGGAAGATATTATTCAAGAAGTATGATTTAATGAGAAAAGTTTAGAAAGTCAAAACTAGAGTTGTTGAAGAATCCAGAAGATTAGGATTTGAGAGAACACAAAGAATAAATGCACCGGCGCCATATCGAACGATTTTGAGCCATGTCATTCAAGGTCTCTAACCATCGATTATTATGATCTCGCCGACCCCAACCAGGTAGTCGACAATTACCGACGTGGCTAAGTCCACTTGTCAATGACTTCATACATTTCTGCCATGTTTTGGTTTGGCCGCGCCTAACTTTCTTCTAACCTACTCCTACACTACAAAACAAAGCTCGACGAGGCAGTCGGTGGTTGGGCATACGCAACACATGTCCCAACCACCTCAACTGATGAAGTGTCACTACTGCGTCTATTGATCTGCCATTCTTACCTAGCACCCGATTCCTAATAACAGCGTTGCTCACTCGGGTGTCCCAGGATATACGAGCGATGCTTCGAAGACACCTATGATCGAAAACCAGTAACCTACAAATATCTTCTACTCTTACTGGCCATGTTTCATAGACATAAAGTAGGGCGGAGCGAACCACTGCACAGTACACTTGTACTTTAGTCAGCAAACGGATATCTATTTAATGTATGTGGAGAAAACAGTTTTCTGCGGTTTTGTATTTTCTTAGGAATATGGTTTAATTACATAGTTGTCATTATCCTTCTGTAAATTATTCTTCAGCTCCTGTTTCATGGAACCGGCGCTAATGTTGTTCAGAACGACAGCAGAAGCTCTTCAGTTAAACCATTCAGGTCAGAGGAAAGATCATCAAGAAAAGCGTCCTTTACTATTTTCAAGCGAAAAATATGCATCAAATTGTCCCCATTATGATGTGAGGTGTCTAATATCTGAAATTTATACTTCCTAACCCTCAAACTAGCTAATTGAGTGAGGAGGCAAGAGTGGAAGAGAAAGTCCATTTGGCTATTGAGTAAAATGCACAAATACTTATTTATATCAATATTCCTTTCCCCTTAGAAAATAAATCCATTTCTTGACCAATGATATTCATTAGTTCTCTACAACATTACTGATTACCATCAAGTGACCTCACTTACTTAGTCCTGTTATCAATAATGAAGCATAGACCGCTGACCAGCATTCCGTAGTCTACTCTGTCTTGGGCCTTCCTTTCTAGTTCTGTCCAACTGTTTTTCATATGTCTTCTTATGTTTGTCTCCATTTCTCAGCATAATCCGCTTTTCGGCCTTCCTGTTTTCCTTTGACCTTGAGGATTCCAAGTGAAGGTCTGCCTCGCGATACAGTTGGGTTCTTTCTTCATTGTGTGTCCTATCCACTACTACGTCCACGTATATTACACTAAAAAAATTTTTTAATTTGCCTTTACATTCCGTATACTGTACGAAAAAAGAAAATCCTTCTAATTACAGCTGTAGGTTTACGATCTTCGAAAAAATTGGTAAAAAAAATTTTCTGAAGAATTTTTTTGAAGATAGTATCATCCACAGGCTGAGGTTCTTTTAAAAATGATAAACAAAATTGCGTAGTACTCGGCACTCGCCTCACCATTGTTAGTCACTCTTTAGCACAGGAGACCAAATATTATTGATGAAATATATTAAGGTTACAAATGTACTGAATCGATTTTTATCGGATTACTTACAAATGTAGTGAAGGAGAACACAGGTGAGGGCAACCGAATTGTATTTAACGAAAATTACAGAGTTACTCAGTAAAATAGGAAAACCATATCGTAACCGTTAATTTGCAAATCTTCAATGCCTTGTCTGACATTTCACTATTCATGCGTTTCGTACAAATTCCATTGTGTTCCCACTCTTCCTTTCTTGATCTTCCCCCATCTTCTGCTGCCAGACATTACGTTTACACTCGCATCATATACTACTTATAAGTAGCGCGCACCACACAGATAGTGCTTAAATTCTATCAAATGTATATTTAATA
>OX103973.1:9356551-9379990 GCA_944470395.2 Schistosoma turkestanicum | reverse complement strand
AATCTTAGAAAATGATGACACATTAGAAACCTGGAAGCACTGGTTTCTAACATTAATCGATTCATGGTTTCAAAAATGTGTAACCTAACAATCTTCACAACCCGGTAATGCAAATTACCTGTGCTCACTAGTGACTAGTTTCGTGAGGAATCTTCTCCGAGTTCTAATGTGACCAGTGAAGTTCAACCTGTTCGGGTGTAGACAGTAACTACCGAAGACTGTGTATGAGGTTGCGCAACTCCGTGAATTGATCAAGTTAGACACTAACACCGTTAGATACCGGCTCAGTGGTCCGATGGTTAGGCGTTCGCCTACAATACCGAAGGTCCTGGGTTCGAATCCTGTGGGGTGCAGGAGTCGTGGATGCGCACTGCTGATGTGTCCCACACCAGGACGAAACGGCCGTCCAGTGCTCCCAGGTTTCTAATGGTGGTCTAACATTGATCGATTCATGGTTTCAAAAATGTGTAACTTAGATTAGTGACTAACTTGATAAATAGATGTCAATCAGCATCAAAGGATCCATACAACTATGAACTTGATCATTACTCATTGACTAATCAATTATAAATTATTCATCCTTACAAATAGGTCATCACTGGTGATTTGAATAGTTCATTCATTGAGTATATCTCACAAAATGTAAAGATTCTTCCTAGATTGCACTTACTTACATCTTAGTTTCATCGTAATTCCATCTAACCACCTAACATCATACTACTAAAAATAGCTTAAAAGCTACAAACTAGCATCAGCTTTTTTTTGAGATTTGATTAATTCTGTCACAATTCAAAAAAATGTACTTTTCATTATAGGCTAATTAATTTATTTACTGGTGAGATGATATCAATGCAGAAATCGATAGTCAATTTAATTGTTTTCAAACAATCTGAAAATCGATTTGATCATTAAAAAAATGAAACAATACAATACAATCATTCGATTGATTTTGCCTTTTTTTCTTTTCTAAAAATAAGAGCGATAGTCCAACAGATTGATGAGTTAGTTAAAAACGAAAACATTACATTGAATACTCTATTTGCACACCATCTTTGAGTCGTGACTTCCAACACTCCATCCTTCTTCCATTCCTGTTGTTGCTTCCTTTCCTTCCTGTTGGTACTCCATTTACTTCTTGCTTTTTTGCTCCATTTGCTTTGCGTTTTCCTCTTCTGACCGTGAGACTTCTTCTTTCACGTCCCTTGTTATACTACTTATATCGTTCGTATAAGTAGCACACATCACACTAATACTTTAAGCTCAAAATATAGGATTTATGTATTCATTTGTGTAAATATTATATGCCCTTGATTGAATTCATTACTCTTTTAACATGACTTAGTATTTATTCATTTATGTTTGTGTTGTGCCTTGTGGGAGCAGCATAAGTCGCCATCAGGCAATCTCCGATCTACTTTGTCCTGGCCTTTCTTTACAAATTGTTCCCGATTGCTATTCATTCTACTGATATCTTCCTTTAATTCTCGGCACAGTTTGTTCTTCAATCTAACTCTTTTCCTTTGATTTTAAGGATCTCAATTTAGGAATTGCAGTAGTAATCAATGTCATATGGTCTGTTTCTCCACAGTGATTAGTCGACAATGGATAACTCTACATAATGATGCAGCCTGTTAAATATGTGAATCTTTTGAAGCTACTGCCAAGTGCCACGCTGTATATCACTGACTAACTGGAACCTCTGAACTTGAATTTTGTGCTATTTGACACCATTGTGCAATTTATGTTCTTAGTCTGTAAAAAAATCGACGCTACTCCGTAAGATCTAACATTAATTCCCACAGTACACATAATGGTATTATTAAGCTATTTTTCATTATAGAGTTATGAAGATCGTTGTTTAACCTTGAAATAGTAAATCAATCATAGTTAGACTACTGTTAGAAACCTGGAATCACTGGGCGGACTCATCAGAAGTGCTCATCCACAATTATCGCCACTCGCGGGAATCGAAACCAGGAACTTCGGTCTTGCTCGTGAACGTCTAACCTCTGGACCACTGGGCCGGCATCCAACGATGTTAATGTTTAACTCTGATAAATCTAGGGATTTAGCTCAAACTCACGCATCGTCTTCAGTAGTCAGTTACTGCCTACACCCGATAGGGTTGAACTTCACTGGTCAGAGCTTCACACTAGAACTGAGAAAGAATCTCCTCACAAAACTAGTAGTCCATCAGTGGGTACATTTGATGATTTTTTTATCATCGAGTTATGAAGATTGTTGTTTTACATTAAAATGTTTCGTTAAAAACATTATTATTTAACAAAGTAGTAATCTTTTCAAACCTTTTTTTCACATTTTATTTAGGGATGGACAAAGTTCTACGAGTTTACATTTGCTGATCTTTGTGCAGCAGCTGATGTAATCGATCGATTATTATTGATTGATAATCATGGTAAACTATCTAGAACCACTGAAGATATTTGGTCTTGGATTTATGGTTTATTTGGTGAATCAATTTACGGAGGTCGTTTAGATAATACAGTAGATTTAAGTGTATTAAACTCTTATTTAACTTCCATATTCAGTAATGATACAATGAGAAATCTTCAACTTGGTCATTTCAAACTACCGAATACAACGGAATTGAAAGTATGCATGATTGGATATTGATTTCTTGTATGTTTTTTTTGGGGGGTGGGGATTGGTGTTGATTTCGATTGATTCTCACACTTATTGGTACTTGATCCTGTCTCTTGTACTGACAGTTACTTCATTACTTATTAAAATTCAAAGTGCGGGGTTGTTGTGAAGATTGTTAAGTTTTATTTGTAACCATGAATCGATCAATGTTAGACCACCATTAGAAACCTGGAAGCACTGGACGGCCGTTTCGTCCTGGTATGGGACTCATCAGCAGTGTGCATCCACGACTCCTGCACCTCGAAGGATTCGAACCCAGGACCTTCGGTATTGTGCGCGAACGCCTAACCATCGGGCCGACGGTCCCAGGTGCGAATCCTGCGAGGTGCAGGAGTCGTGGATGCGCAGTGCCTATGATGAGTCCCACAACAGGACGAAACGGACGTCCAGTGCTTCCAGGTTTCTAATGGTGATCTAACAATGATCGATTCATGGTTACAAATAAAATCTACAGGTTTTCTACAAACTATATACATCTGTTAACTGTAATAGTCAGTCAATTAGTCAGTCAGTTACAACGTCGAACTTCGTACGTATGTACATCAGTTCAGGTTGCCATCCTACATTAGCACAGAAATGCAGTTATCAGTTCGAATTCGATAGCGCTAGAGATCGTAGAAGTATTACTGGAAATAGAGAAGATGACGATTCGAAGAAATTATTCAAGAAGTAGTATCTAGTGAAATGAAAAGTAAAGATGATGAGGAACTCCGAAGGTTAGAATTTGAGAGAACTCAAAGAATGGATGGACCTGGGCCATTACAAACGGTTTTCAGCCATGTCACTCAGAGTCTCTAACCATTGATTGTAATCATCTCGTGAACCCCAACCAGGTAGTCTACACTTACCAACATGACTCAGTCCACTAGTCAATGACTTCATGGATTTGTGCCATGTTTTGGTTTGGCCGCCCCTAACTTTCTTCCAACCTACTCCGATACCACAAAATATTACTCGTCGAGGTAGTCGGCGGTCGGACGTAGGTAACACATATCCCAACCACCTCAACTGGTGAAGTTTCAATACTTCATCTTAAATTACAGAGTAAATTGGTAAAATAGGAAAACCATGACCGATTCATGATTTAAGTAAGAAACTGTAGTGAAGGAGAACACAGGTGAGGGCAACTGAATTGTATTTATCTCAAATAACAGAGTTAATTGGTAAAATAGGAAAACCATATCGTAAATCTTTAATTTGCAAAATATCAATCCATCATATCGAACTGGACTGTTCCTGTTGCAAAACATCAATCCATTGTCTGACATTTCACTGTTCATGCGTTTCATACAAATCCCATTGTGTTCCCACTCTTCTTCCTTTCTTGATCTTCCCCCATCTTCTGCTGCCAGACATTACGTTTACACTCACGTCATATACTACTTATAAGTAGCGCGCACCACACTGTATGTAATCAATTATCAACACGTTTCTCTTCCTCTTGTACAAATTAACCTCATCACCTTATACAGCTTTTTCCTTTGGATGTCTAATGTTTTACGTTTATTAGCGCTAGGAGCATTTAATGAATAAAACTTATCAGAATTAATTATTAAGGAATTTTTTCCTCCTCTAACAGAATACACGTTTCCTCTTAGAAGTAGAGATTATTTTTATCTAGCGTACATTACTCAGTTATTTATAGTTATTCTAAACACCACTAGTGTTATATTGTAACACAAAGTGGGAATTTTTCAGGTTATCGAACTAGTCTCCCATCTAATAATAGGTTGCAGATTCGATCCTAACTTCAGTTTGAGCAGTTAGGTTGAATTACTAACCATCATACAAAGAAATGTGGCTTATAGCTAAGCTGAGCAGATTTGATATTCCATCACACATTGACTTCAACCACGGAGCACTCACTGGTCAACGTTTTTTTTATGAATATGGGAATTCTGAGCTCTGTACTTACTTTTTCATGTCTTTATTTAGACGTAGTAACACATTCAGCGTTTATTTTAGTCCAGTTTTCATTTGATTTTTTAATTTACGAAATCATGACAATTCGCATGTTTCTTAAATCCGATTACGTCATAATCGGATACACACTCTCTCTCTCTCTCTGTGGTCTAATCGACTCATCTATATTATTGAACTTGTATGAATATGGAATGTAAGTATAATTATTTCATTACATTAGTGATATAATAGAAGTGTTCCGATATCATACATGTCCTCATATTATACACACCGACTAATGAGTGATTGAGTTTATACTGACATTGAATCAGATACTCGAACAGGACACTACACACAAAGAAATTAGATCACAATAAACCAGTTATACAATTCACAACCGAAATAGGGTAAGGGACAGACGATATTTAATCGCAAGACAGTCAAACTCAATGAATCCGCAGTAGATATCAGTACGACACATTAAAGCTACCCATTGTGAAAATTTGAACAATACATGTAGGCGAGCAATACTGTTCTCAATTAGATAGTCATCAGACTTGACTCTAAATATACATGAACATTTACATGAAAATGTTAAACCAATCACAATGAAATAGAGATTACGTAACTACCCATAACAAAATTAAAGTACAAGTTGATAGTAGGATGACAAGTGTACTGTGTTAGTGGTAAGAATAATAATAAAATACGATAACAAAAGTTTTTATCAAAAGTTTAACATGAGCAGTAGTAGTAGGTCAAACCTGGTATAAATAGACTAAAAAATAATCATCACAAAACATAACAGTTAAGTAATAATTAGTGTGTAAATAATCAAAATAGTGAAAAAATATGAACGGAAAGAGGCGGAAAATTACAAACAAATACTTACTTACTTACTTACTTACGCCTGTCACCCTCAATGGAGCATAGGCCGCCCCGACCAGTTTTCTCCAACCAACTCTGTCCTGGGCTTCCCTCTCCAGTTCTGTCCAATGTTTGTTCATTCCTCTCATATATGTTTCTCTATTTATCGGTGTAGTGTTTTCTTTGGCCTTCCTCTTTTCCTTTTACCTGGAGGGTTCTAAGTGAGGGCTTGTCTCGTGACGCAGTTAGGTGCTTTTCGTAGTGTGTCCTATCCACTTCCACCACTTCTTCCTGATTTCCTCCTCCACTGGAATCTGGTTTGTTCTCTCCCACAGTAGGTTGTTGCTGATGGTGTCTGGCCAACGAATCCGAAGTATTTTGCGTAGACAACTGTTAATGAATACTTGTATCTTCTGGATGATGTCTTTGGTAGTTCTCTATGTTTCCGCTCCATACAGTAGAACTGTCTTGACATTTGTATTGAAAATCCTGATTTTGGTTTTGGAGTTGCAGATATTTTTCAATTGTAAAAATGCAACCTTTGCTTTGCCAATCCGCGTCCTCACATTTGCATCCGATCCACCTTGGTCGTCGATGATGCTGCCCAGATATGTGAAGGTGTTAACGTCCTCCAAGGCATCCCCATCAAGCGTGATTTGGTTGGTGCATGTTGTGTTACATTGGAGAATTTTGCTGTTTCCTTTATGTATGCTGAGACTTACTGCTGCAGAGGCTGTTGCTACACTGGTCGTCTTCTCTTGCATTTGTTGTTGCGTGTGAGATAGAAGAGCCAGGTCATCTGTGAACTCCAAATCGTCCAGCTGCGTCCTAGCCGTCCACTGAATACCGTGCTTCCTCTCAGATGTTGACGTCTTCATAATCCAGTCAATCACCAGGAGAAACAGAAAGGGTGAGAGTAAGCAACCTTGCCTCACACCGGTCTTCACCTCGAAAGAGTCTGTTAGCTGTCCTTCGTGTAAGATTTTGCAGTTGAATCCATCATAAGAATTCCGTATGATGTTAACTATTTTCTCAAACAAATACAGGATGTGAAAATAATGCTAATGATATATATCCGGCCAAAGAAAGGCAATAGTGTCACGAATTTCTTTTGAACATATAAACTAGGGTTTGAATGTCCATATACCTATGGCATTTGCTATATGTAGGAGACGAGATCGAACTCAGTTGGGAAATGATGGAGTTTTAAACGATAGATCACTCAAAGTGATCCAAATTTATTTATATTATGAATGCTGTCAATCAGATGTGCCGAGATGGAGCTGCATATTGTTTTTATCTGTCCCTTCATTAACCATGCTGGAGGATGCTAATTCATTCGTTGATTAAGTTGTCTGTTAGTACACCCGAAATAGTTATTTCCACAGGAGGAGCTGAATTGGTAAATGTACATTGAGGAGCAACGGGGATGTGGCTAGCGATGTCCTGCATGGTAGATTAGCGAAAGTAATTAGTAGGACATTCTACGTAGCCGATATTGTGTTGATTTTCTCGAGTCAACCAGTGATGTCTACTTAAACGAACGATAAATGTGACCGATTGATGACTGCTCATTAGATCATATATTATTGATGCAAACAGTTGTCTATGTAAAATATTTCCGATCCATTTGGCCAGACATCATCAGCAACAACCTACTGTGGGAGAGAACAAACCAGATTCCAATGGAGTTGGAAATGAGGAAGAAGCGGTGGAAGTGGATAGGACACACAGTGAGGAAAGCACTGAACTGCGTCACAAAACAAGCCCTCACTTGGAACCCTCAAGGACAAAAGAAAAGTGGAAGGCCAAGAAACACTTTACGCCGAGAAATAGAGAAAGACACGAGAAGAATGAACAAAAATTTGACAGAACTAGTAAAGGAACCCTAGGACAGAGTAGGTTGGAGAATAATGATCGGCGGCCTGTGGTGGCCGATATCAGCGTGTTCTTAATGTTTGTGACTAGCTCGTCCATACAATCGTTACTAAATGGCGTCTGACGGTTTATAAATCAGAAGGTGAACACAAAGTGTTGGATACTTTTATTTTTGAACACACCACAAAGCGAAGTGGAGTTGGCTCATTAGCCTGCTCCAACGCGCTTCGCCTGTTCATTCGTTCGTATTGTAATCCTGGGAGTTGTTAGCTCAACAGCCTTCTCCAATTCACGTCGCTTCATTCGTTTTATTTGCTGCTTCTCCACTTCGCTTTGTGGTGTGTTCAAAAATAAACGTATTCATCACTACGAGTGTTCACCTTCTGATTTATAAACCGTCAGACGCTACTTTGTAATGATTGTCTAGACGAGCTAATTACGAAGTCTTAAAACACGCAGTAAATTTACACACTACAGGCCTATGGTCCATTGTAGGTAACAGGCATAAGTAAGTAAGTAAGTAAGTAAACATCTGAAGAAATTAGAAATCTAAAACGAGGTAACAACAGATCAATCTTAGATTTTTTTAAATGAAAAATGTCGAGTACAATTAAAAATTTACAAACTGAAATCTTTCAATAAATTGGAACTTAATAATTATTATTCACATTATTCTTGTTACAGGATTATGTTATTCAAATCAATGCCTTGCCTGATCACGATCGTCCAGTATATTTTAATTTATCGCCTAATATTGAAAGTAGTATGCAAAGAAATGAAGCAAAACGTGTGATTGGCCAGCTTAGATTACTTGAAAAACCTTCAATGGACATAAAACGTCGATTTGATAAATGTTTATGGAGTAAAGAATTAGCACCAATCTTAATACTATGGAAGAAACTTAACCAAGGCTTAAACTTAATACAAGTAAATTATTGACCTAATGTTTGTTTTTTTGTTTTAAAAATTGAAATTGCGTAATAATTTTCTTTTAAAAATGGAGAGTTATGGAGATAGTTGTAGTGCATTGGAACTGTGAATCAATCATTGTGAGAACATCAGTGAAAACCTGAAAGCACTGAACAGCCGTTATGTTCTAGTACCGGGACTCATCAGTGTCAGTGCACATCCATGACTCTCTCGCACCATAACCAAACCCAAGACTTTCACGAATGCTTAACCTCCAGTCCAGTGCTTCCAGGTTTCTAATGATGGTGTAACACTGATTGATTCACGATTCCAATACAGCTGTCAAGACAGTTCTACAGTATGGGGCGGAAACTTGGAGAACCATGAAAGCCATCATCCTCAAGATACAGGAGTTTATTAACAGTTGTCTACGCAAGATACTGAGGATCCGTTGGCCGAACACCATCAGCAATAACCTACTATGGTAGAGAACAAACTAGGTTTTAGCAGAGGAAGAAATCAGGAAAAAAAAGTCGCTGGAAGTGAATAAGACACAGATTGATGAAAGAACCCAACTGTGTCACAAGAAAAGCCTTCACTTGGAATCCTCAAGGCAAATGGAGAAGAGGAATGCCAAAGAATGTGCATTAAGCCAAAAGTTGGCGAAAAACACGAACAGAATGAACAACGATTGGACAGGGTAGCCGAGGACAGAGTGGTTTTGGAGAATTCCTGTCAGCAGCCTATACTCCATTAGGGTCAATAGAAGTAAGTAACAAGTGTTTATAGCAGGAAAAGAGAAAGATGGCGTTAATCAGTGTAACAGTACACTGTTGTAGGCTTACAAGGTTGATCATATTCAATTAACATCATTTCCAAACATTAGATTATCTATCAATTCTAAATGTTTGAAACCAGAAGCAACCATCAATTTCTTATGAAATTTATCATCATACACCTCGTAAACAAAGTATAAACCAGTATAATTTGGAGTACTGCATTACACAAGCTTTTTTAAAAAAGAATTTCGGATCATTTCTTAGTATAAGATGGTAAGTGAACGACAACAAGTGCAATTATAGTGAAGGAGAATACAGGTGAAGGCAACCGAATTGTATTCAACGAAAATTACAGAGTTACTCAGTAAAATAGGAAAACCATATCGTAAACGGTTAATTTGCAAATCTTCAATCCATCATCAATCCATTGTCTGACATTTCACTTATTCATGCGTTTCATACAAATTCCATTGTGTTCCCACTCCTCCTCCCTTTCTTGATCTTCCTTCATCTTCTGCTGCCACCAGACATTACGTTTTCACTCGCGTCATATACTACTTATAAGTAGCCCGCACCACACAATGCACTCATTATATGCTAAAATGATTTTCATTATTTCAATGATTGTCATCCTTTTACAACTAAGAGACAGATTATCCAACACATACATAGTGTTATATCAATGGGAATTGCTCTTCTATTGTTAAATAAGCAGAATGCTAAACTAAATTTATGCTTGCTACTACTGAAATCTCATTTATTCGACAACGCATGATGAGAATTCAAAAAAGTTGTTAATGTGAATTTATTTTAACGCCGAGAATAAATCGGGATAGTAAATGATGAATACGCTTAATTATGTGATGATTGGGTTTGCTCACGCATGTCGGTTAGTTAGTTAACAATTATCACATAAATGGGACAATAGTAGGAAAATCCTAGCTAATTTTTAATGCAAAGAATATCATTTTGAATAAAAATCAATGTTAGATTGAACAAAATATCTATCACATTGAAATTAAAACAACCATAACACTATTAAACATCGTATTTAACTAGAAAAAAACGTAAGTAATGGTGAGTCAACAATTACTTACTTACTCCCATTACCCTCAATAAAGCAAAGGCTACCGACCAGTATTTTCCAACCTACTCTGTTCTGGGCTTGCATTTCCAGTTCTATCCAATTTTTGTTCATTCTTCTCATATCTGTCTCCATTTTTCAGCGCGATGTGTTTCTTGGCCTTCCTCTCTTTCTTTGACCTTGAGTGTTACAAGTGAGAGCTTGTTTTGTAACGCACTTCAGTGCTTTCCTCATGGTGTGTCCTATCCACTTCCACCGCTTCTTACTGATTTCTTCCTCCACTGGAATCTGGTTTATCCTTTCCCACAGTAGGTTGTTGCTGATGATGTTTGGCCAAATGGATCCGAAGTATTTTGCGTAGACTGCTGTTAGTAAATACTTGGATCTTCTGGATGATGGCTTTGTTAATTGTCCAAGATTTCTCCAAATACAGTAGAACGGTCTTAACATTTCGATTGAATATTCTAATTTTGGTGTTTATTGATTACTGTTCGGAGATGCAGATGTTGTTCAACTGTAGAATTGCAGCCATTGCTTTACGCCTTCAACAATTACAACGAGTTAAAAATCTAATATTACCTTTGTATCCCCTGTCACTATCACTGTCTTCTCCTGAAAACAGGTCCGATTCAACTGGAAACTTGAAGATAGACATTGACATTTAGTAAGTTTCAGTGTCAATTACAAGTCAGTTAAGAGCATTCCACATACACACATCACAGTAATCGTCGGCCTAACACTCAATCATTCAATCTTATATATAAATTTTTAAATCAATAAAGTGTTTTAAGCTTACAAAAATAGTTCATCGGCTTCCTTTTTTTTGGATGCTTATTGTATTTTGCATTACGGGGTTGTGAAGATTGTTCAGTTACACATTTTTGAAACCATGAATCGATCAATGTTAGACCACCATTAGAAACTTGGAAGCACTGAAAGACGGCCGTTTCGTCCTGGTATGGGACCCCTCAGCAGTGCACATCCACGACTCCTGCACCCCTCAGGATTCGAACCCAGAACCTTCAGTATTGTGCGCGAACGCCTGTGCTCACTAGAGACTAGCTTCGTGAAGAATCTTCTCCGAGTTCTAGTGGAAAGACGCGACCAGTGAAGTTCAACCTGTTCGAGTGTAGACAGTGCCTACCGAAGACTGTGTATGAGGTTGCGCAACTCCGTGAATTTGATCAAGTTAGACATTAACACCGTTAGATACCGGCTCAGTGGTCCGATGGTTAGGCGTTCGCGCACAATGCCGAAGGTCCTGGGTTCGAATCCTGCGGGGTGCAGGAGTCGTGGATGCGCACTGCCACTGATGAGTCCCATACCAGGACGAAACGGCCGGGTTTCAGTGCTTCCAGGTTTCTAATGGTGATCTAACATTGATCGATTCATGGTTTCAAAAATATGATTATTGTATTGTTACTTTTCTTTCTTCTTCTTCCCAGTCTCGAACAACAACAAATCAACCGAATAAATTCTCACCATCCAAATCTGACGATTATATCATCAATATTGCGAATCAATTATCGAGAGGTGGGAAAGGTGGTGCACCAATTCAAGAATTTCTACATTTAGAATTATCTAATGCTTTACAACTTGTTCAACAAGTACATTCTAATTTAGCTAGTCTTTCAAGAGCATGTAGAGGTACGCAATTAGTCACTGAAATGATGCATCAATTAGCTAATAGTTTAATACATGGACATACACCGGATGTTTGGTTATTATATTGGCCTGAAGGACCTAATGAAGTGATTCCGTTTTTACAAGAATTAATTCATAAAGCAAATGCTGTACAAGTAAGTAATGCGGTAAATTTGTTGTTGGACATGTAAAATTGATCTTTTTTTCTGTGTTTAATTTTAATTCTAAAGAGGTTGACTATATTATCGTTATTTTACATTCAAGTAAATCAATATCAGTCAGTCAGTCAGTCAGATGCAACGTAGAACTTTGTACGTACGTAAGTACATCAGTTCATGTTGCCATCAGCACATCAGCACACAGAGATGTAATTGTCAATTCAAATCCAATAGTAGAAGAGGTAGTAAGGGAATTAGAAGTAATCGGAGAGGTTAGGATTAGAAGATACTATTCAAGAAGTATGATTCAGTGAGAAAAGTTTAGAGAGTCAAAACTAGAGGGGTTGAAGAATCCAGAAGATTAGGATTTGAGAGAACACAAAGAATAAATGCACTGGCGCCAATGCGAACGATTTTGAGCCATGTCATTCAAGGTCTCTAACCATCGATTATTATCATCTCGCGGACCCCAACCAAGTAGTCGACAATTACCGACATGGCTAAGTCCACTCGTCAATGACTTCATGGATTTCTGCCATGTTTTGGTTTGGCCGCCTCTAACTTTCTTCCAACCTACAAAACAAGGCTCGACGAGGCAGTCGGTGGTTAGGCATACGCAACACATGTCCCAACCACCTCAACTGGTGAAGTTTCAGCACTTCATCGATTGATCTGCCATTCTTACCTAGCACCCGATTCCTAATAACAGCGTTGCTCAGTCGGGTGTCCCACGATATACGAGCAATGCTTCGAAGACACCTATGATCGAAAACCAATAACCTACGAATATCTTCTACTCTCACTGGCCATGTCTCACAGCCTTAAAGTAAGACGGAGCGAACCACTGCACAGTACACTCGTCCTTTAGTCAGCAAACGGATATCTCGCCTACGCCATAAGTGAAACAGGTTGGCAAAAACTAGTCGATCTTTCTGTATCCATGGTGAGATTTCGTCAGTCACTAGGCCATCGGCACTACTGAGACTCCCAAGATAAGTGAAGCGGTCTACACGTTCGACTACTTCACTCCCTATAAGTAAATCAATATGAATGTCTGTCGATTAAATTTGCTATTTCTCGGTAATACACAACAAGGACTATGATTGATTTACATAAAACAGTAAATAACTAACTCTATGGTATAAACTAGATTTTCAAGTTGATCGGGATTGATATTTAAAGAGTTAGTTCTGAAAGGTATTTCTAACTGAATGCCCTCCTCCATCAAGAATTGTAGCTAGGCACAAGTCGCGTAATAACTCTTCTCCTGATCAGTTTAATTATGTCATGTTGAAAGAACCGATACTTATGTGTATGTATTAGAGTGTTCATTCTCAACAGAACATAAAGCACTCCTTACTACTAGCAAAATCGTATTTAATGAACTGTGATTAACCTTTAGAAGTATAAGTTTTCACTCTTGTTACAGACATGTTTTCATCATAAGTATGATTTGTTGGGGATGTTAGATCCCCAGAACTCGCTTGATAAATGCCTTATTTTGGATTTCACGTTTGCAAGCATGGGCTGATCAGTTGACCTTGAGATTTCATTTCCCACCAGGAAAATCCATGGCTGTGATTGGCTGCTGTGTATTTTAGTGTGCTATTTTCGTAACTGTTCACAAGGACGTTTCTATGATGTATAAATAAACGAGAGTTGTGTGCTTGATTGTATTGTGCGATTGCTGGGTGTTTGTAGAATATACTTTCTACGCTTACCAAGACTTCTGTTTTACAGCTTGGGATTCAAGGTAGCCTATTTGGACGCTGGTTCATTGTCTCGTTCGCTTTTATCGACTAAGTTGAACTCGTAATAGCTTCAAGCGTACCTAGTGATGAACATAACATATTTCTTTGTGATTATTCGTCAATATATGTGTGTATGAGCTGAAGCACCTAAGCGTAGCAGATGACCAACGCATTGATATTCAACCCACTCTCCCAAGATCCTGAATCTCATGTATACTGCTACCGGCTCCTCTAGGTAGATTTTCTCTATGAACCAGTTCAGTTTAAGCAGCTAATGTTCGCTGGTCGTGCTTCAAGCTTCAAGCATACCTAATGACGAATATATCATGATTAAAAGCGAAAAACATAATAACTAAGAGCATCAAGGCACTTATCGATTTCTCATAATTACTATTCAAGCACCAAAAATTTACCTCTTTACATGCATTCCGAGTTAGTTATAAGTTTATTTCATCAGTTTGTGGATATTTTTTGATTGACCTATAGATATTATGTCAAAGTGTAAAATGAATTAATTGGGTCAAATGTATATGATAATTAATATGAATGAGAAATGTGCAATTATATCACTTGTTAGTGTAAGTAAATTATACAAATGATTATTCACATTGATAATGTGGTTGTGTATAACTTCGAAGGACAATAATTGGTTAATTTTGATGAAGTGGAAGGAACTATGGATCGATATTAATGAGGTCAAATTGACACACACACAATTTAATTGGGAATAATTAGTGAACTTAAAGCTAACTAAAGCGCAGAAAAAACAGAGATTGGATGTTCTCTTTATGCTTTGAAATGTTGATTATTTCATCAATTTGAATGATTAGAATTTGAATAACGTTTGGCAGATTACTTGAAAAACACAGTAGTCATAGACATCCAGGTTTTTAATACTGATCCTAACACTGATCGATTCATGATTCCAAAAACTAACTCGACAATTCTCACAACCCTCATAATGCAAATTACCTGGGTCACTAGGCACTAATTCCGTGAGGAGTCTTCTCCGAGTTCTAGTGAGCAGTGGCGACCAGTGGAGTTCAATCGTGTTTGCGTATGAAGCAGTGCTTACCGAAGATCGGGTATAAGGTTACACAAGACCGTGAATTGATCAAGGTAGGACATTAACACTGTTAGATACCGGCTCAATGGTCCAGAGGTTAGGTCTTCGCGTACACGACCGAAGGAGCCTGGTTTCAAACCCTGTTGAGATGCAGGTGTCGTGAATGCGTACTGCTGATGAGTCTCATACTCGGACAAAACGGCCGTCCAGTGCTTCTAGGTTTCCAATGTTGGTCTAACACTGGTCGATTCATGCTCGCTGACATCTTTCACTTCAAATGAACCTAAAGTTCTCGATTTGTATATTCCCTACCATATGCATCACAGTAATCCGTACAGTTATACCAGTAAACTATGACCAACTTCCTGTCTATAAGATTCAACAATTGAATATTGGACAATGTATATGAAAATGTAATTCATGTTTATAAATGATATGAGTTATGGTAGTATTGACAGCCGTTGATTCATACATATACATCGTGAACTTAACAGTAATGCATAATACCCAGTTAGGAATCTCATCCAAATAGGTAAGTACCTAGATTTTCATTAATTTATAGTTGCAGTTTAGCGTTTCATATTTATCAAGTTATGTATAACAATCAATCCATGACACAAAAACCAATCATAAATTAATCGAGCTGTCATGTGATCACTTTTTGAAACATACTAAATATCGATCACAGCGAATGTATGATTTCAATTTATTTCAATCGATCTGTATTCTTTATGTTTATTAGACATTAACAAAACAAGCAGACAGTGATCAATTCTCTAATGTGAAAAATGGACAATGTTTAGATTTAGCCAATCTATTTCATCCAACTACATTTTTAAATGCTTTACGTCAACAAAGTGCAAGACAATTGAATGTACCAATTGATACATTGAAACTATCATGTCAATGGTCAGAATTGAATGATCGTAAGAATATGCCAACTAGAAATAATCTATCTACATTGCCAGTACGTATTACAAATTTAAAATTGGAAGGTGCTAATTTTCGAAATGGTCAACTTAGTGCAAGTTATCAAAATGATCCCAGTCCCATTCAATTGCCTGATGTTTTATTAAAATGGATTTTAAAAGTAAGCAGTGTTTTGTGTTAAACTATTAATTGAAATTACTGAGTTATTTACTAGCAGCATATTGATACATTTCAGTTTTAAGCTAACTCTTCGAAAGTCTAAAGTGTGACTGATGAAAATTGCGTCTTTAAACGCAGGCTACCAAGCAAAATGGCATGTACGTTAGTAAGAATGTAAGCATCTTCCAATTGTGAAACAGTTTGCGAGCTTAGTGTTGTTCTACAGATTAAACGTCCGCGCTCTCAAGGTTGAACGTTGTGGATGCTTACGTCAGAGGAATCTCATACTTAGATGAAATAGCTGTCCTTTGCTCCCACACTTTAGATAATTATCTTTTAATGGTGACCAAGTCGAGATTGACTATGATCAGCACTAAATACTTATTACTATCCCGTCACCAATTTTAGAAATAAATACAGGGTTCAATATTTATTTGAAGGAGAAAGTAGGCGTTACATCGAGCAGCAAGTTATGAAAGATGGCAGCAACGCGAAAAAGAACGTTGCGCGCAAATAAGTGTTTTGGTACAGTTAAACAAAACGAGTACAATAATAAATGTTTATTTTTCACCAATCGCGTTTTCTTCGTAGAAGTGTTCCACTACAATCTTACTTAGATCGGTTCGTGATCTTATTAAAATAAATGGTGGGCTTTTTAACCTAAGACACATGTGGTTCATTGAGGAAAGCAGCTGACTTGTCTAGGATTCTTTTCAACTCCTTAAGACATACATACTACATGTTTGGTAAAATTTCCAGTTTGTTTACAGAGCAACAGAACTTCAGTACTCCTCCTCATGTCTACTTTAATATCTTTTTGATTAATGTGACACTCTAGTTTGAGCTTAATTACTAAATCTAGAAGCCTACTTCATATCTGAGAGAATTTTTCAGTTCTATTCATTAATGTGAGTGAATATGAATCAGTGACTTGGCTTAGTGTTTCACTTGTATTAATTAATAAAACTAACAATGTCATTTATCAATTATCAAGGTGTAGTTACTGCAGCAATATGACATTCTTAATTACTTAAAATTATGCTCAAAACACTTGAGATCTGGTCATCAGCGGAGGATGTGAATGACCAATGAATAAAGATAGACAAATCTACAACGTAGAACTTCGTACGTATGTACATAAGTTCATGTTGCCATACCATATTAACACAGAGACGCAAATTTCAAATCAAATCCAATAGTGATAGAGATAGTAGAGGTATTAATGGTAATGAAGAAGACTACAGTTTGAAGATATTATTCAAGAAGTGTAATTATTCAGTGAGATAAGGTTAGAAAGACAAAGGTAGAGGTGCTGACGATTCCAGAAGATTAGGATATGAGAGAGCACAATGAATGGATGCACTTGCGCCATTGCAAACGATTGTGAGCCATGTCGTTCAAGGTCTCTAACAATTGGTGACATTCGTCTCGCGGACTCCAACCACGTAGCCTACATCTACTAACATGACTCAGTCCACTTATCAGTGACTTCATGCATTTCTGCCATGTTTTGGTCTGGCCATCCTTAACTTTCTTCTAACCTACTCCTACACCACAAAACAAAGCTCGTCGAGTCAGTAGGTGGTTAGGCATACGTAACACATGCCCCAACCACCTCAACTGATAAAGTTTCAACACTTCATCTATTGATCTGCCATCCTTACCTAGCACCCATTTCCTAACGACAGCATTGCTTACTCAGTTGTCTCACGATATACGAGCAATGCTTTGGAGACATCGATGACAGAATACTAGTAACCTATGAAAGTCCTCTACTCTTAACAGCCATGTTTCGCATCCATATAGGAGGACGGAGCGAACTGCTGCACAGTACACCCATCCTTTGAAGTGAGTGTACAAAGTACGCATTAACAAAGAGTACAGTGAATCAATCAATGGTACAATTAGTTATCAGATAATAAATGTTTCTATTACACCAATCGCATTCTCTTCACCACAAACAGACAGACAGACAAAAAGCAGAACTTCGTACATAAGTACAACATTGATCGATTCATGGTTACAAATAAAACTTAACAATCTTCACAACAACCCTGCAATGCAATAAGTACATCAGTTCAGGTTGCCACCATACCACGTCAGCACAGAGATGTAACTGTCTAATCTAATGCTTCGATTGATTATCTTGTCCAAGAATATGATAATCTATTATCTAGTGTCTTAATGTTAGGATCACAAACTGGTCATCATAATTTCTTCACATTATTTATCATATTGTGCTCGTTATTGATTTTCGGGTTTGCGTTTTCTTCTCATAGCCCATTTTACTAACTAATTACGCAATTGGTTTTTATTGATCATTTTTATCTCCCTTCATACAAAGGATGAACCAGATCAATTGGATGAAAATAATTCCATTTATTTACCAATCTATACAAATAATACTCGTGAACATTTGGTAACATTTATTCGTGTTCCTTGCGCCTCAAATAGTCAAAATCAATGGATTCAAGCTGGTACAGCTTTATTACTTAGTTGTTTATAATGTGAAATTGTGATTTACTGAATCATCTCACTCTCTCACTGACTCTCTCACTGACTCACTCACTGAGTCAGTCTGTGATTTTATTCCCTTTCCAATAGACATTTAAAAAAAAAACACACACAGTTTGATTGTCATCATTGTGAATTGAAAATATATGAATTGGACATTGATCTCTCTACTAATATGTTATATTTGTAAAAAAAATATATTTATTATCCAAATATCTGGTGTATTTTTACATGCTTGGGTTATTCATAAAATTTTGTTATCTTTCTGAAAAGTGAGATGAATGTCTTTCATTATATCCATTATCCGTTAGGATTGACTGACTAGTCAACTGCACAGCCTAGATTGATTGATTACAGGAAGTTGAAACAGTCAAGTGCGGGAAACTATTTCATTTGTTTTGATAGTCAAATGCATCCATTCTTTGTTTTCTCTAAAATTCTAATTTACTGAATTTCCCATAACTTTTATTCTCGCCTTTTTTTTAAATTTATTTCACTGGTTTATATACCTTGTGTTACATATGCCTAACCACCGACTGCCTCGACGAGTTATGTTTTGTGGAGTAGGAGGAGGTTGGAAGAAAGTTAGGGGCGGCCAGACCAAAACATGGCACAAATCCATTAAGTCACTGACAAGTGGACTAAGTCATGTTGGTAGGTGTCAGCTACCTGGTTGGGGTCCGCGAGACGAAAGTCACCAATGGTTAGAGACCTTGAATGATATGGCTCAAAATCGTTTGCAATGGCGCAAGTGCATCCATTCTTTGATCTCCCTCAAATCCTAATCTTCTGGATTGGTCAGCACCTCTTTCTAACCTTATCTCACTGAATTATGCTTCTTGAATAATATGTTCGAACCCTAGTCTTCTTCATTACCAATAATACCTTTACTATCTTTATCACTATGGGATTTGATTTGACATTTGCGTCTTTGTGCTGATGTGGTTTGGCAACCTGAACTTATGTACATACGTACGAAGTTCTACGTTGCAACTGACTGACTGACTGACTGACTGGTTTATATACCTTGAATCATATCTTCAATCTTCAATCGTTTCGATTAACACTAATGCCGCTACTAATTCTACTAGTATGGGATTTGAATTGACAGTTCCATCTCTCTGTGCTAATGTGATATGGTAAATTGAACTGATGTATGTAAGTACCAAGTTCTATGTTGTAGCGGACAGAATGACTGACTAAACACAGATTATTAAGCAAACATCGACTGGTAAAATTGTGAGTTTTAATCTACTGCGATAGTTCGGAAAATATGTTAAATGTTCACCTACCAATTACTTCAACTCGTAGTGTTATTTGATTTGGGAATGAGAAAGCTAGGGCAAGCCAAACCAATATGTTTTTGACATCAACTCATGAAGTCATCTTAATACTGTGGTGAAGCTTGAAGCGTAAGTATTGAAAGCAATATTCTGTCACTTTGTTAAGTAACGCAGCATGGCACAGTTGATCTATGAAATTCGATCAGTTCTCAAGCAACTATGACTCTCTTAAGGTAGCCAAATACTTCGTCCTCTAATTGAATGGGTATAGTAGGTGACGCGCATAAATGGAGCCTGGACGCCAATCGGGTTTGCCCTTTTATGTGGGATTAACCCTGCTTGGCCGAGTGCTTGCGCTTGGTTGAGTCCATGACATCTTCCCCATGGGAGGCTGTACGTTCCGGCTGACCTTGTGGGACAAACTCGATCTTTAGCTCCATGTGGGGTCTGAGGGCTCTGGTCGATTGTATCAGCTCAAGGCAGTTGGAGGCCGGACGGTTGTAATGGCTGCTGTTTAGTGCACTGCTGGGTGGCTCGGTAATCCATTTGGGACGCCAGATCTAGCTAGGAAAGCCCCCCTCGCCGATTGGTGATTGTGGGTAGCGGATTGGTTGGAGGGATCTTGTTGATTCATAAGTGTCCGAACGGGGGCCACTGCTCGTGCGCGTGCTTTTTGGACGTTCACTTGTATGCAGACCAATCTAGACAACATATGCGTTCCCGTATGCGGCAGGGATGATCGCAATACTGGCTCTTGTGAGAATCCTCGTGTTTCTTAAAACGCAGCGGTGTGCATGTGTAGCAGGCATGCTGGTTAATCAAGAACACCTAGAAACCAGATTATATGGCGCTCTTACTTACTTAAGCCTGTTACCCCCAATGGAGCATAGGCGAGCCAACCGGTATTCCCTAATCTTCTCTATCCTGTAGCTCATTAGATAGCTATTGTGAAGATTACTGTTTTTCGTCGATAAGGAATCATCAGTAATATTGAAACTATTTTTAAGTAATGCTCAAAAGCATTAGAATATGATATTATCATTTCAAACGTAGATCGAATTGTAAATAATAATAAGAATGTTCATACAGAGCGGTTATAGCTGAGAATGTGAAATAACAAGAATCTAAGGCAGTTTAAACATACCAACTAGTGAGTGGTGACCTGTCGGTACAGAGATACCGGCTCAGTCTTTATTAATAGGTTGAGCTCTTGGGTATGAGTATGATGGTCCTGGATTCGATACCCGCTGGCGTGAATCGTGAATGCGTCCTACTAATAAGTCATATACTACATTTATTGATATGTTTGATCTCTTACGAGTAGATGATTGTGGTGGTGTTTTGGTTTATGGAGCTTTAATTGTTCTTCCGAACAACATTATTAGCACAAACTTCAGATAGAGGAAGTGAATTATTCGGATTTCTCCACATGTATGACCTGTAACTTGTTCTGTTAACCTCGATCTTGATTGCTTGCTGTTGACTTTAAATCTGTCGTTGTTTGCATCTTTGTTTTGACGGTATCTCCTTTTTGATCTGTTTCTTGATCTTATGCCGGATGGAGAGTGATGACTAAACTGAAATGTATTCAAACACAATCTACACAAGATTGACGTGTACCAGTGGGGATTGATCAACAATATGGAAATAACAAACCCTTTACAAGATAAAATTCCTACCAACTACACAAACTAGTGACTATGTGATCGCAGTATTTAAGTAAATGACATGTTATATCATTTGAAGTAACAGGTGCTGTAACTATCAGAACTGAGTTGATGGATGATACATAAAGTTGACGAGTCCTGAATAAGATGAAACGCACATATTGAATTTCACTAATAGTTACGATCTCTGAATAAAATTGACAAAATTATTTTGAAAACTAAGTTAAATGTACAAAATAGAACGTATAACTAGGTAATCATTTCTTACTAAACTAAGATAAGCGTTCAGTTAATGAAGAATTTCATTAAAACCGTTGGAAACCTGGAAGCACTGGACGGCCGTTTCGTCCTAGTATGGAACACATCAGTAGTGAGCATCCACGACTATGCAAGCGGTAATCGAACTGAGGACCTTCAATCACTCGCGTGAAAGCTCAACCTATTGACCACTGACTGAGCCGATATCCAACTGTGTTAATATTTAGCTTGAATCAATCTTTTGTCTTCAATGGGTAACTACTTAACACAAAACACAGCTGAACTCCACTGGTCACAGCTTCTCACTGGAACTCTATGAATTCCCTCACGAAACTAGTCACTAGTTAGCATATGATAGTTGTCATTATAGAATCTAGCATTAATCGATTCATGATTTTGATGAAATTGAACAATTTTTATAACGTTCGTTTTACATATCCAAGCCGCCAAAGTCCGTGTTTCAAAATGATGATACCAATTACATTATCGTCACTGTACCCGACCGAACACATGTTTCCGAGACTCCATACTAGTAATGCAGTGTTATCAATGAATGTCTTTATAAGAATATCATCGATTAAGAAGAATGGTGAGATTAGACAACCTTACCTAACTCCACAACTTGATTGGAAGATTGGAGAGGTGGTTGTATGCCCTCATTCTACCTGAGGTGATTGTATACAGAGCCTTCAAGATGTTAACAAAATTTTCATGCACATTCTTCTTTAACAGTCAATCCCCTAGAACAGTCCCATCCAACGAATCGAAGGCAACCCTGGTGCAAAAAAAATAGATTGTTCGTCTGCGATGAGTATGGCGTTATTCTAATATTTGACGGAAGGTAAAAAATATACAACCAATACATTCTCGACCAGAAAGAAAAACAGCCTTCGCGCGAGTCTATCTTTTTCAGGTTTTGAGCAATCTGTGAAATACGACGAAAGCCTACAATTTAGACGTAATTAGTAGTAGTAGACTTATCTCCTGATAACTGTTACATAGGTGACATGAACCTTTTTTAAAAATCGGGACAACTATCAACTCAAACCACGATGCTCGAACATACCAATTGTCGAACAGCTGTAAACAACTCAGTTAGTCTCATAGCCAGGTGGTCACCATCTTTAAAAGGCGCAGGGGAATTATTCATCTGTTCCCGATTATTCGTAGTGCGTTAAGAGTTGGAGATTCTTGCGAACTTTAGTTTCGTTACGTGGATCAACTGTCATTTGTCATGGAGGACAGAACAGTCTGACTGATGTAAACGAGGCAGCAGACTAGCTGGTCTGTCCATCAAGAATGTTTGGATTGGTGTCCCGTCAGTTTCATAGATTGTTCCACTCACACCAGACTTCTTGCTGCCAATCGCTTGGATGAGTCGAAAGAGCTTATGACAGTTACCAACCAGATGCAGATACTGTTTCCAACTCAGTAGTAGGTTCCGACCACCCTGTTTCCCGGTCCTCACACAAAATTTGTACCATTTGATTGCCTATTAGCCTTCTCCTAACGTCAAACACACGGTTACCCGGAGTAGACCGACATGCCTCAGCGAGTTGTGAGGAGATTATAGAAATCCAGTATTTATAATTGGGACGTTGGGAACCGCAAGCGATTTCACTTGTCATTTTCAATGCGTTGTGCAGCCAAAGTTCATCTATAATTTTCAGTGGATCGACAGCCATAAATCTAGCTTGGATTGATATTTAGTTGTAACAGAAGCTGAAATCAATTTACTGATATCAATCCATTTAGGACGATGAAATTGTTGGCCACTTAAACGTAGGATAAGACTGTTGCAAACAAGGGCACCATCAGAGTTCATATAAATACTTCAGAAGGAGTGAAAGTCTTGTACAAAACCACGCCGGCGGTCGATATAGGTCCAGGCTTCAGATACACAGAGAAAAAGAACGACAGGTAGCA
>OX103973.1:9326638-9356052 GCA_944470395.2 Schistosoma turkestanicum | reverse complement strand
AACATAATTGGCGTCCAGTACTCTTTAGGATCGGATCACATAACCCAACTGCAGACATTTGTTTAAGGAGCCTCGACGCCAGTTTACACAATACACCGAGAGGCAGTGTTTGGGACAACCACATAGGGTCGGCGTCAATAGTCCAGGATCTTTCGGGCTGCTACCGAACTAGAAGTCTAGCGCCTCCGTCAGGTATCCTGGAACGCTATATCCCATTATTTCAAATTTACCTACGCTCGGTGGACGGGATTCAGACTGAGAGGCGTTCAGTCCTAATCCACGGCCTTGTGACCATGAACACGTAACATTATTCTGAACCATGCAACGCACAGTATCCTAAGTGTTCGGAACGCCTATTAGTCGCTGCGCTGTAAACAGCACCACGTTTTCTGGCAGAACCATGAACAGAGAGCCTCCACCACAACCCCCAGAAGGCTCCATTTATGCGCGTCAACTAATATACCTATTCAATTAGATAACGAGGCATCTGGCTAACTTAAGGGAGTCATAGTTACTTGAGGACTGATCGAATTTCATAGATCAACTGTGCCATGTTGCGTTACTTATCAAAGTGATATAATATTGCTTTCCATACTTAAGCTTCAAGGTTCACCAGAGTATTAGATGACTTCATGAGTTGATGTCAAAAACATATTGGTTTGGCTTGCCCTAGCTTTCTCATTCCCAAATCAAATAACACTACGAGTTGAAGTAATTGGTAGGTGAACATTTAACATATTTTCCGAACTATCGCAGTAGATTAAAAACTCACAATTTTACCAGTCGATGTTTGCTTAATAATCTGTGTTTAGTCAGTCATTCTATCCGCTACAACACAGAACTTGGTACTTACATACATCAGTTCAATTTACCATATCACATTAGCACAGAGAGATGGAATTGTCAATTCAATTCCATACTAGTAGAATTAGTAGCGGCATTAGTGGTAATCGAAACGATTGAAGATTGAAGATATGATCAAGGTATATAAACCAGTCAGTCAGTCAGTCAGTTGCAACGTAGAACTTCGTACGTATGTACATAAGTTCAGGTTGCCAAACCACATCTGCACAAAGACGCAAATGTCAATCAAATTCCATAAGGATCAAGACAGTAAAGGTATTCATGGTAATGAAGATGAGGGTTTGAAGATAATATTCAAGCAGTTTAATAAATCAGTGAGATAAAGTTAGAAAGACAAAGGTTAGAAGTGCTGACGATTCAGAAGATTAGGATTCGAGAGAGCACAACGAATGGATGCACTTGCGACATTGCAAAACGATTTTTAGATCATGTCGTTCAAGTGTCTAACCATTGATGACTTTCGTCTCGCGGACCCCAACCAGATAGTCTACATCTACCAACATGACTCAGTCCACTAGTCAGTGACTTCATGGATTTGTGCCACTGTGGAGGCTTCTTCGACACTACGGTGTGCCTGAGAAAATAGTCAACATCATACGGAATTCTTATGATGGATTCAACTGCAAAATCGTGCACGGAGGACAGCTAACAGACTCTTTCGAGGTGAAGACCGGTGTCAGGCAAGGTTGCTTACTCTCACCCTTTCTCTTTCTCCTGGTCATCGACTGGATTATGAAGACGTCAACATCTGGAGGGAAGCACGGTATCAACTGGACAGTTAGGACGCAGCTGGACGATCTGGACTTCGCAGATGACCTGGCTCTTCTATCGCACACTCAACAACAAATGCAAGAGAAGACGACCAGTGTAGCAGCAGCCTCTGCAGCAGTAGGTCTCAACATACATAAAGGAAAAAGCAAAATTCTCCGATGCAACACAACATGCACCAACCAAATCACTCTTGATGGAGATGCCTTGGAGGACGTTAACACCTTTACATATCTGGGCAGCATCATCGACGAGAAAGGTGGATCCGATGCAGATGTGAGGGCGCGGATTGGCAAAGCAAGGGCTGCATTTCTACAGTTGAAAAATATCTGGAACTCCAAACAACTTTCAACCAAAACCAAAATAAGGATTTTCAATACAAATGTCAAGACAGTTCTACTGTATGGAGCGGAAACATGGAGAACTACCAAAGCCATCATCCAGAAGATACAAGTGTTTATTAACAGTTGTCTACGCAAAATACTTCGGATTCGTTGGCCAGACACCATCAGCAACAACGAACTGTGGGAGAGAACAAACCAGATTCCAGTGGAGGAGGAAATCAGGAAGAAGCGGTGGAAGTGGATAGGACACACACTACGAAAAGCACCTAACTGCGTCACGAGACAAGCCCTCACATGGAACCTCAAGGAAAAATGAAAGAGGAGGTCAAGGAACAATCTCTGAGAAATAGAGAAGATATGCGAGGACCTCTTACGACCTTAAGATAACCCTACAAATATCGAATGTGGTCACATCGCTAGCGTGTATTTCTATTCAAGAACTTTATCACTCCTTTTCTCGAGTCCTTCTTTTCACATGAGCGCTCTAGCAACACTACCAAAGTTGAGGTCGATCGCTCAATACAAATGAGACAGTTGTCACATTCGATCTGACACATTGCTACTCACATGCTATGATAAAAGTAAATAAGTCAGAGCAGTATTGTGTAGTGTTAAACAATGTAACGCAGTATAACTCTCAGATACCTAATTTAGACAATATTGCCGCTAAAGAAGTAAAATGCCATAGAACACAACGGCTCAAATTGAGCATGTAAACTGAGATGATGATTGCACGTAGAAAGACACTGAAATATGTATTGTTGTTTTGCGGTCAGATTTCGTTATCCATGTGTGTGGCGGCGCAGTTTTATCAGTCTGAGTCCAGGGTTTACCAATGATGGCATCGATTGTTGCCCACTGGTGTGTTCGTCAGAAAGTTCTAAGAAAACAAGTCGATGGATGAGAATACCCCAGTAAAACATGTATTATATAACAACAAGGATATTACAAGTGTGTGTCACCGAGGTCATGTTGTACTGCACACGTGGCACGCGATCCGGCGACTCAGCGATTGAAAAAACACCTGCTCATCACTTCGCAAGCGTCACGTTGGGGTTGCACGAACCCACGGACATGTCAGCGCCCGGGAGCTGCCATGTGTAATATTCTTATGTATTTTTACATGTTTGGGTTATTCATAAAATTTTTTTTAACTTTCTGAAAAGTGAGATGAATGTCTTTCATTATATCCCTTAGAACTAACTGATCAACAGCACAGCCTAGATTGATTACAGGAAGTTGGAACAGTCAAGCACAGGGACTATTTCTTTGTCTTCTCTATAATTCTAATTTACTGAACTCCCTATGACCTTTATTCGCTCATTTTTTTTAAAAATTTATTTCACTGGTTTATATACCTTGTGTTACATATGGCTAACCACCGAATGACTCGACGAGTTATGTTTTGTGGTGTAGGAGTAGGTTGGAAGAAAGTTAGGGGCGGCCAGACCAAACTTACTTACTTACTTACGCCTGTTACCCCCAATGGAGCATAGGGCGCCAACCAACTCTGTCCTGGGCTTCCCTTTCCAATTCTGTCCAATGTTTGTTCATTCCTCTCATATCTTTCTCTATTTCTCAGCGTAATGTGTTCCTTGACCTTCCTCTTTTCATTTTACCTTGAGGGTTCCATGTGAGGGCTTGTGTCGTGACGCAATTAGGTGCTTTCCACAATGTGTGTCCTATCCGCTTCCACCACCTCTTCTTGATTTCCTCCTCCACTAGAATCTGGTTTGTTTTCTCCCACAGTACGTTGTTGCTGATGGTGTCTGGCCAACGAATCCGAAGTATTTTGTGTAGACAACTGTTAATAAACACTTGTATCCTCTGGATGATGGCTTTGGTAGTTCTCCATGTTTCCACTCCATACAGTAGAACTGTCTTGACATTTGTATTGAAAATCCTTATTTTGGTTTTGGTTGAAAGTTGTTTGGAGTTCCAGATATTTTTCAACTGTAGAAATGCAGCCCTTGCTTTGCCAATCCGCACCCTCACATCTACATCGGATCCACCTAGATTGTCGATGATGCTGCCCATATATGTAAATGTGTTAACGTCCTCCAAAGCATCTCCATCAAGAGTGATTTGGTTGGTGCATGTTGTGTTGCATCGGAGAATTTTGCTTTTTACTTTATGTATGTTGAGGCCTACTGCTGCTACACTGTTCGTCTTCTCTTACATTTGTTGTTGCGTGTGCGATAGAAGAGCCAAGTCATCTGCGAAGTCCGGATCGTCCAGCTTCGTCCTAACTGTCCAGTTGATACCGTGCTTCCCTCCAGATGTTGACGTTTTCATAATCCAGTCGATGACCAGGAGAAAGAGAAAGGGTGAGAGTAAGCAACCTTGCCTCACACCGGTCTTCACCTTCAACGATTCTGTTAGCTGTCCTCCGTGCACGATTTTGCAGTTGAATCCATCATAAGAGTTCCGTATGATGTTAACTATTTTCTCAGGCACACCGTAGTGTCGAAGAAGCCTCCACAGTGGCACAAATCCATGAAGTCACTGACTAGTGGACTGAGTCATGTTGGTAGATGTAGACTATCTGGTTGGGGTCCGCGAGACGAAAGTCATCAATGGTTAGACACTTTGAACGACATGATCTAAAAATCGTTTGCAATGTCGCAAGTGCATCCATTCGTTGTGCTCTCTCGAATCCTAATCTTCTGGAATCGTCAGCACTTCTACCTTTGTCTTTCTAACTTTATCTCACTGAATTATTAAACTGCTTGAATATTATCTTCAAACCCTCATCTTCATTACCATGAATACCTTTACTGTCTTGATCCTTATGGAATTTGATTTGACATTTGCGTCTTTGTGCAGATGTGGTTTGGCAACCTGAACTTATGTACATACGTACGAAGTTCTACGTTGCAACTGACTGACTGACTGACTGGTTTATATACCTTGAATCATATCTTCAATCTTCAATCGTTTCGATTACCACTAATGCCGCTACTAATTCTACTAGTATGGGATTTGAATTGACAATTCCATCTCTCTGTGCTAATGTGATATGGTAAATTGAACTGATGTATGTAAGTACCAAGTTCTGTGTTGTAGCGGATAGAATGACTGACTAAACACAGATTATTAAGCAAACATCGACTGGTAAAATTGTGAGTTTTAATCTACTGCGATAGTTCGGAAAATATGTTAAATGTTCACCTACCAATTACTTCAACTCGTAGTGTTATTTGATTTGGGAATGAGAAAGCTAGGGCAAGCCAAACCAATATGTTTTGGCATCAACTCATGAAGTCATCTTAATACTCTGGTGAACCTTGAAGCTTAAGTATTGAAAGCAATATTATATCACTTTGATAAGTAACGCAACATGGCACAGTTGATCTATGAAATTCGATCAGTCCTCAAGTAACTATGACTCTCTTAAGGTAGCCGAATGCCTCGTCATCTAATTGAATGGGTATATTAGGTGACACGCATCAATGGAGCCTTCTGGGGGTTGTGGTGCCGGCTACCTCTTCGTGGTCCTGCCAGGCAACGTGGCGCTGTTTACAGAGCTGCGGCTAAAAGCCGTTCCGAACGCTTAGGATACCGTGTCTAGCATGGTCCAGAATAATGGTACGTGTTCATGGTCGCAAGGCCGTGGATGCGGTTTTGCCATTCTGGAGGATTAGGACTGAACGCCTCTAAGTCTGAATCCCGTCCACCGAGCGTAGGTAAATTTGAAATATTGGGATATAGCTTTCCAGGATACTTGAAGGCGGCCCTAGACGATTTGTTTGGGGAAGCAGCCGTAAAGATCCTGGACTATTGACGCCGACCCTATGTAGTTGTCCCAAACACTCTGCATCTCGGTGTATTGTATAAACTAGCGTCGAGGCCCCTTAAACAAGGGTGTCCAGTTGGGTTATGTGATCCGGTGCCAAAGGGTACTGGACGCCAATGATGTTTGCCCACTTACGTGGGATTAACCCTGCTTGGCCGTGCTTGTGCTTGGTTGAGTCCATGACATCTTCCCCATGGGGGGATGTACGTTCCGGCTGACCTTGTGGGACAAACTCGATCTTTAGCTCCATGTGGGGTCTGAGGGCTCCGGTAGATTGTATCAGCAGTTGGAGGCCGGACGGTTGTAATGGCTGCTGTTCAGTGCACTGCTAGGTGGCTCGGTAATCCATTCGGGACGCCAGTTCTAGCTAGGAAAGCCCCCCTCGCCGATCGGTGATTATGGGTAGTGGATTGGTTGGAGGGATCTTGTTGATTCATAAGTGCCCGAACGGGGGCCACTGCTCGTGCACGTGCTTTTTGGACGTTCACTTGTCTGCAGACCAATCTAGACAACATGTGCGTTCCCGTATGGGGCAGGGGTGATCGCAATACTGGCTCTTGTGAGAATCCTTGTGTTTCTTAAAACGCAGCGGTGTGCATGTGCAGCAGGCATGCTGGTTAACCAAGAATACCTAGAAACCAGATTATATGGCGCTCTTTCTTACTTACTTACGCCTGTTACCCCCAATGGAGCAAAGGCCGGCCAACCTGTATTCCCTAATCTTCTCTGTCCTGGAGCTCATTAGATAGTTATTGTGAAGATTACTGTTTTACGTCTATGAGGAATCATCAGCAATATTGAAACTACTTTTAAGTAATGCTCAAAAACATTAGAACATGATATTATCAGTTCAAACGTAGATCAAATTGTAAACAATAATAAGAATGTTCATACAGAGCGGTTATAGCTGAGAATGTGAAATAACAAGAATCTAAGGCGGCTTAAACATACCAACTAGTGAGTGGTGACTTGCCGGTACAGAGATACCGGCTCAGTCTTTATTAATAGGTTGGGATCTTGGGTATGAGTGTGATGGTCCAGGATTCGATACCCGCTGGCGGGAATCGTGGATGTGCCCTACTAATAAGTCCTATACTACATTTATTGATATGTTTAATCTATTACGAGTTCACCTTACTCGGTAAACGGAATGAAGATCAACGATGCAGTGACACGACAGGCTATTCTAATCCGATTGTCCCAGTCCCCACTAACTAGAGGAAGAAGTCTTGATAAGACGTAGAGAGAATGTATTTCACAGGCTCCCAGAAAAACGAGGTCCACGAGCACACAACTCAAGGTTATTTATACAATGATAAAACACCCTTGGCGAGAGACACAAAATAGCGTACGTACTAAAATAATCCATCCACCAATGACAGTCAAGGATTTTCCGAGTAGGAAATGTATACTGAAGGTCAATTAAGCGTTTTTGGCTCGAAAACAGATTTGAAATCCCTGGTGAAGTCTGAGAAGTCATATATGCTGGGACAAAACAATTAACTAAGTTCATGATACAGAAAACTTTTTAATTTGACCATCCGTTTGACACCTGTAATAATAATACTAATGAGAGCAGTCAGTCATGGGGTAAATTATTAATTAGAGTTATGGAGATGAATGTTTTAACGCATTGAGATCATAAAATCAGTCATTGTTAGACCACGATTATATAAATTATTAACTCTCTGTTGACGAGGGTAATTTGACGCTGTTTTTCAAGAGAGCTAAGGTGACCGCCCGCGTGTTAACACTTCAGCGTGAACAGTTCGGCTCAATCCCATGGTGCAACCACACAGTTAGTTACCTGACACTCTGGTTGACCATTCCCACCATCTACATATACAATAGTACATTTATAGTGATTATTTCCGATCCACGATCGCGTCAGTCAATATGCACAGCATGAACAGGCCGATTCGACTCATCCAGCTTACATGACTGTCAAACTCATTATTATTACAATACACCACCCCAGTGACAATGACCCTTGGGAATGTTGCAAAACAACCACCAGTAGTAGTATGAATGAAATCCGTCACCCTACTTAAAAATTTTGTATATGGACTGTTAGCAATACTTGCCATGTTGTAGAAAATTTGTAGCTCAGGTAGACAGATGATTGTGGTGGTGTTTTGGTTTATGGAGCTTTCATTGTTCTTCCGAACAACTCAGCACAAATTTCAGATGGAAGTCAAGTATTTGAATTTCTCCACGTGTATAACCTGTAGCTTGTTCTGTTAACTTCGATCTTGATTGGTTGCTGTTGACCTTAAACCTATCTTTGTTTGCACCTTTGTTTTGATTTTATTCCTCTTTTGATCTGTTTCTTGATCTTATGTTGGATGGAGAGTGATGACTAAACAGAAATGTATTCAAACACAATCTGCACAAGATTGACGTGTACCAGTGGAGATTGATCAACAATATGGAAATAATAATCCCTTTACAAGATAAAATTCCTACCAATTGCACAAACTAGTGACTATGTGATCGCAGAATTTAAGTGAATGGCATGTTATCATTTGAAGTAAGAGGTGCTGTAACTATCAACACTGACTTGATACATAAAGTTGACAAGTCCTGAATAAGATGAAACGCACATATTGAATTTCACTAATAGTTACGATCTCTAATTAAAAGTGTCAAAATTATTTTGAAAACTAAGTTAAATGTACAAAAGAGAACGTATAACTAGGTAATCATTTCTTACTAAACTAAGATAAGCGTTCAGTTAATGAAGAATTTCATTAAAACCGTTGGAAACCTGGAAGCATTGGACGGCCGTTTCGTCCTAGTGTGGAACACATCAGTAGTGAGCATCCACGACTATGCAAGCGGTAATCGAACTGAGGACTTTCAATCACTCGCGCGAAAGCTCAACCTATTGACCACTGACTGAGCCGATATCCAACTGTGTTAATATTTAACTTGAATCAATCCATTGTCTTCGATGGGTAACTACTTAACACAAAACACAGCTGAACTCCACTGGCCACGGCTTCTCACTAGAACTCTATGAATTTCCTCACGAAACTAGTCACTAGTCAGTAGCATATGATAGCTGTCATTATAAGATCTAGCATTAATCGATTCATGATTTTGATGAAATTGAACAATCTTTATGACATTTGTTTTACATATCCAAGCCTCCAAATTCCGTGTTTCGAAATGATGATACCAATTACATTATCGTCACTGTACCCGACCGAACACACGTTTCCGAGACTCCATACTAGTAATGCAGTGTTATCAATGAATGTCAGCAACTCTTCGAATACAACGATGACCTAACAAAGAAAACTTTCAAGTATCTTCAACTCGGAGAGGCCAGGTTTCATAAGCACAAAGAGAAAACCTGCTCACACCAACACATTGTAGACACGACCTTCGACAGCTGGACTAAACATCACGATGGTGGCAGAAATCGCCTAGATTTGCATAGGCTGCTCTGACTTTTACTACAGTTAAATTAATCTCATCAATCACACCCATCACTAGCACTTATACAGCTGCTACCTAGATACATGAAATTTCTGACTACGTCTACCTGCTCGCTACCAAGACGGAGTGCATGCTCGGCGTCCTGCCAGAATCTGCAAAGCATTTGCCATACTTACAGACACTGATTGCTAAACGATTGAGTTTCATGACTTGCATATCATCGCGCAGTAAGATAATATCATACACATATTCAAGTTCGAAAAGCACTTCTCTAGGTAACTGATTCAAACTACCATTACCAGTCTTTATAAGAATGTCATCGATTAAGAAGAATGGTGAGATTAGACAACCTTACCTAACTCCATAGCTTGAGTGGAAGATTGGAGAGGTGATTGTATACCCTCGTTCTACCTGAGGTGTTTGTTTACAGAGCCTTCAAGATGTTAACAAAATTTTCAGGAACACTCTTCTTTAACAGTCAATCCCCTAGAATAGTCCCATCCAACGAATCGAAGGCAACCCCGGGTGCAAAAAAAATAGATTGTTCGTCTGCGATTAGTATGGCGTTATTCTAATATTTGACGGAAGGTAAAAAATATACGACCAATACATTCTCAACCAGAAAGAAAAACAGCCTTCGCGCGAGTCTATCTTTTTCGGGTTTTGAACAATCTGTGTAAAACGACGAAAGCCTACAATTTAGACGTAATTAGTAGTAGACTTGTCTCCTGATAACTGTTACATAGGTGACATGAACCTTTCTTAAAAATCGGGACAACTATCAATTCAATCTACGATGCTGGAACATACCAATTGTCGAACGGTTGTAAACAACTCAGTTAGTCTCATAGCCAGGTGGCCACCATCTTTAAAAGGCACCGGGGGATACTTCATCTGTTCCCGATTATTCGTGGTGCGTCAAGAGTCGGAGTTTCTTGCGAACTTTTGTTTCGTTACGTGGATCAACTGTCATTAGTCATGGAGGACAGAACAGTCTGATTGATGTAAACGAGGCAGCAGACTAGCTGGTCTGTTCCTCAAGAAACTCTGTGGATGTTTTGGATTGGTGTCCCATCAGCTTCATAGATTGTTCCACTCACACCAGACTTCTTGCTGCCAATCGCTTGGATAAGTCGAAAGAGCTTATGACAGTTACCAACCAGATGCAGCTACTGTTTCCAACTTGGTAGTAGGTTCAGACCACCCTATTTCCCGGTCCTCACACAAAATTTATACCGTTTGATTGTCTTCTCCTAACGTCAAACACACGGTTACCCGGAGTAGACCGACGTGCCTCAGCGAGTTGTGAGGAGATTATAGAAATCCAGTATTTATAGTTGGGACGTTTCGCGGAACCGCAAGCAATTTCACTTGTCATTTTCAATGCGTTGTGCAGCCAAAGTTCATCTGTAATTTTCAGTGGATCGATAGCCATAGACCTAGCTTGGTTTGATATTTAGTTGTAACAGAAGCTGAAATCAATTTACTGATATCAATCCATTTAGGACGATGAAGTTGTTGTCCACTTAAACGTAGGATAAGACTGTTGCAAACAAGGGCATCATCAGAGTCCAGATAAATACTTCAGAAGGAATGAAAGTCTTGTACACAACCACGCCGGTGGTCGATATAGGTCCAGGCTTCAGATATACAGAGAAAAAGAACGACAGTTAAAGCGCCGGACATTTATTCATTTAGTAAACAGCAACATTCGATCCAGTTCTTAGTGAATCAACAGTATCGAACTTACTTGAAAACCTGGAGATTCTGTTCCTTAATATCTTGTGGAATTCGGTAAGGACATTAACCAAGGGGTCCTAAGAGAAGAACAGACAGGTGTCTAATATTATTATTATTATCCCCAAATGCCCTGACACTATTGAAGATAGGAATAGTCCTTTCTCCCTCTTAAAACTCTCGTCATACTCATTACTTCCGCTAGGTGAAAGCACTTTATACGAAAACAAGATCACGACCAGCGAACATTTGCTGCTTAAACCGAACTGGTTCATAGAGAAAATCTACCTAGAGGAGCCGGTAGTAGTATACATGAGATTCAGGATCTTGGGAGAGTGGGTTGAATATGAATGCGTTGGTCATCTGCTACGCTTAGTTGCTTCACCTCACACACACATATGTTAACGAATAATCACAAAGGAATATGTTATGTTCGTCACTAGGTACGCTTGAAGCTATTACGAGTTCACCTTAGTCGATAAACGCGAACGAGACAATGGACCAGCGTCCAGGTAAACTACCTTGAATCCCAAGCTGTAAAACAGAAGTCTTGGTAAGTGTAGAAAGGTATATTCTACAACAAACACCCAACAATCACAATACAATCAAGCACACAACTCTCGTTTATTTATACATCATAGAAACGTCCTTGGGACAAGTACGAAAATAGCACACTGAAATACACAGCAGCCAATCACAGTCATGGCTTTTCCAGGTGGGAAATGAAACCTCAAGGTCAACTGATCAGCCCATGCTGGCAAACGTGAAATCCAAAATAAGGCATTTATCAAGCGAGTTCTGGGGATCTAACATCCCCAACAAAATTGCTACAATCTTTCCGCTTACCTACTACCTACTCAAAAGTACTCTCTTCAACATGAATTTAGTGTAATCCGCTAAAACTACTTATTTTATTTGATTGTCATTCTGCGTATACTTTTGAAATCTAACTTTATTTTGTAAAGTTAATCCAGTCAATAAATTTTACACATTTTTTTCGAAACCATGAATCGATCAATGTTAGACCACCATTAGAAACCTGCAAGAAGCACTGAAAGACGGCCGTTTCGTCCTGGTATGGGACTCTTCAGCAGTGCGCATCCACGACTCCTGCACCCCGCAGGATTCGAACGTAGGACCTTCGATATTGTAGGCGAACGCCCTGACCGTTAGACAGCTGAGCCGGTGTCTAACGGTGTTAATGTCTAACTTGATCAATTCACGGAGTTGCGCAACCTCATACACAGTCTTCGGTAGGCACTGTCTACACCCGAACAGGTTGAACTTCACTGGTCACGTCTTCCCACTAGAGGAACTCGGAGAAGATTCCTCACGAAGCTAGTCACTAGTGAGCACAGGTAATTTACACTACGAGGTTGTTGTGAAGATTGTTAAGTTACACATTTTTGAAACCATGATCTAACATTGATCGATTCATGGTTTCAAAAATGTGTAACTTAACAATCTTCACAACAACCCGTAATGCAAATAAATTTCACGTCACAATAACAAATAAATGAATAATTATACAATAATTAGAAATTAATCAAATAAGTTCATTATTTTCACAGAAAATAATTTCAGACTTGCAAAATTCACCCAAAAATTAATGACTTTAAAAAAACAAAAACACACACTTTCCTAATCCATCCATTTATAGAGACAGACTGTATGTAGTTTTTGAGTTTGCCCCATAAAAGTAGTAAGTATCAAGATAAATAGTTGTTTAATTTTTACAAAACATTAGTTTACAGCCCTTTTCACGTTTTAGTTTATGATGATATCAGTCCGTCAGTCAGATGCAACGTAGAACTTCGTACGTAAGTACATCAGTTCATGTTGCCATACCACATCAGCACACAGAGATGTAATTGTCAATTCAAATCCAATAGTAGAAGAGGTAGTAAAGGTATTAGAAGTAATCGAAGAGGTTACGATTAGAAGATATTATTCAACAAGTATGATTCAGTGAGATAAGTTTAGAAAGTCAAAACTAGAGGTGTTGAAGAATCCAGAAGATTAGGATTTCAGAGAACACAGAGGATAAATGCACCGGCGCCATTGCGAACGATTTTGAGCCATGTCATTCAAGATCTCTAACCATCGATTATTATCATCTCGCGGACCCCAACCAGGTAGTTGACAACTACCAATATGGCTAAGTCCACTCGTCAATGACTTCATTGATTCCTGCATGTTTTGGTTTGACCGCCCCTAGCTTACTTCCAACCTACTCCTTCACCACAAAACAAAGCTCTTCGAGGCAGTCGGTGGTTGGACATACACAACACATGTCCCAACCACCTCAACTGATGAAGTTTCACCACTTCATCTGTCGATTTGCCATCCTTACCTAGTGCTCGTTTTCTAACGACAGCATTGCTTACTCGGTTGTCCCACAGGTATACGAGCAATGCTTCGAAGGACACCTATGATCGAAAACCAGTAACCTACGAATATCTTCTACTCTCACTGGCCATGTTTCACAGCCATATAGGAGAACGGAGCGAACTGCTGCACAGTACACTCGTCCTTTAGTCAGCAAACGAATATCACGCCTACGCCATAAGTGATGTAGGTTTGCAAAAGCCAATCGAGCCTTCTGTATCCGAGCTGACATTTGGTCACTCACCAGGCCATCAGCATTGATGAGACTCCCCAGACAAGTGAAGCGGTCTACACGCTCGACTACTTCACTCCCTATCACTAGTTCAGGTGCCGATGCAACCCAATCTTGAAGCAACATTTTGCATTTCGAGGGTGAGAACCGCATCCCGAACATGCTTGCATTGTTACTTAGGATAGTCAGAAGACTCTGCATTTTGTCAGCATCTTCACCGAATAGAACATATATGTCATCGGCATATTCTAAGTCAATAATCGAGCAACCTGGTAGAAGGTTTACTCCTGAAAATTCAGACGAGAATAAGGTTATTTCTAGGAGCATGTCTATGATAAAATTAAACAAGAATGGAGAAAGTGGACATTATGATAGTATATATGTATATATATACGTTTGATAGAGAATTTCGTACAAAAATAATAATCCTAAATGAGAATCTTAATTTATCAGGCAGGCAGTTATTGATTCTCCTTATTCCATCTTCCTGAACAGTGAGTTCGAGAACATTTACCTGAAAATAAACGACTAGTAATTGCATTTATACTGGAACTTCTTGGCAATCCACTAATCAAAGGTAATTGTTTATTAAAATGTTTCAATCGTTCTATAATCGATTCACCGCTTAATTGAATATTATTCATTGATGAATTCAATTGATATGATTTTGGACAAGGACATTGGCTTGTTTTATTTGTTGATGCAAATGTCGGTCGAATAATTCGTTCAATTAAATCATTTTCTTGTTTTCTATTACGTAAATGAAGCGTTTTATGTGTAGGTTCATTAGTTGAATGATAATTAACTACACCTAAAGGTGTTTTTAAGCATGAATTTTCATCACACACAACACATACTCCACGACATTTCAGTCTACTAGAAGTAGTTGGACGTGAAAGATATTCAACTTTATGATTAATTTGTTGTAAATTATCCCAACGTTGAATATAGCTGTTTGTTTTAAAACAACCAGTTCGATGATCGAATAAACTAGATCTTAAATTTGGATTATTGAGTTTTGATATTTTCAAATTTTTGTAAAAACGTTTCTTTGAATAATCATCATCTTCATTAATATTATGTCTTTCTGATAATGTAGCTAATAAAGCTTGACTTTCTGCATGACGTGCTAAAGATCCAGCTGTATTTGCACTATGTAATCGTCGAACAATTTGATTAATTCGATTCCATTCCACTGGTTCACGCAGTGTAGTCGATCGATGATGTGGACTAGTAGTAGCACTAGAACAATGACACTGGGTATTATGCCTTATCCAATTAACATTATCTTCTTTTAATAAGATTTCACCACGTGGACATGCACATAGTGGAAGCAATGGATTGATTGGTTCAGTTCTATTCCATAATTCTGTGAAATGCTTTAATCGATCTGAAACATTTTCATAATCATCAATAGATCTTAGATCGATAAGACGACTTGAAGAATTCGATGTGGATAATGATGATGGTGATGATGATGAAGTGATTCGATTAGTTAATGTTAAATCATAATGATTAGATTCTTCGATAAGATTGATTCTATTCTTCTTGTCATTAGTGTTTACATTGTGATAATCGCTTCGATTCGATAAGTTAGATAATTGATTTTGAATAAAAGAGATTGTAGGTTTACTAAGACGTTCAATTAATTTTTTCTCCTCTTCTGCATTGATAGTTTTATAACCATAGAATTTTGGTACTGGTAAATAATAATAATCAGCACGAGATCTGTATAAACTACACGCCATTGATAATTGAATACTACTTACTAATAAATATCACAATATATATATCACATTGTGATAATAGTTTTTGTGTGATTAGATAATTGATTGAGCGAAAAAAGATATATTCGACATTACCAATGAAATATTTGATTTATTCAAACCAATCATAATAAAGCTGTACAATGTCAAGGTGAAGGTCGTCACCGTATAAAAAAAAAACAAGTTAATTTACTAACAAAAACTTTGAGCGGTTTTGATATTGAACTTTTACGATACGATCATAAAAAAAAGAAATTAATATGCATGAAGAGTTTATATTTATAGTTCAGTTGGATAAAACGTTAACTAATAATGAAATAAGATATTTTGGGGCACAGTTTTGGAAATTTGCGTTTTTACACATTTGAAATCACCAATCGATCAATGTTAGACCACCATCAGAAACCTGGAAGCACTGAACGGCCGTTTCATCCTGGTATGGGACTCCTCAGTGGCAGTGCGCACCCACGACTCCTGCACCTCGCAGGATTCGAACCCGGGACCTTTGGCATTGTATGGCGAACGCCTTACCATCGGACCACTGGGCCGGCATCCAACAATGCCAAAGGTTCCGGGTTCGAATCCTGCGAGGAGCAGGAGTCGTGGATGCGCACTGCCACTAATGAGTCCCATACCAGGACGAAACGGCCGTCTTTCAGTGCTTCCAGGTTTCTAATGGTGGTCTAACAATGATTGATTGATGATTTGAAATGTGTAAAAATAAAATATGTATTTTATGGCTTACAAAAGAAAAATGCAACATCAGTTATAAGCGTGTGTGCTGATGATGATGTTGTTCAGACGAACACGAACAACCAGAACATCCAGTTCAGAGAATGAAACTCCACTACAAAATACACGCTCTTAACATAAACCGAAATATTTACTGATCAGTTATTTTGGGGCAGAGTTTTGGAGTGCTTCCAGGTTTCTAATGGTGGTCTAACAGTGAATGATTGATTAATGATTTCAAATGTGTAAAAACGCAAACCTCCAAAACTCTGCCCCAAAATATCGTAACAGTGCTTGCTCACTAGTGACTAGCTTCGTGAAGAAATTCTCGGAGTTCTAGTTGAGAAGACGTGACCAATGGAGTTCAACCCTGTCGGGTGTAGGCAGTAACTACCGAAGACAATTGGGTGAGGTCGCGCAAAATCCCTAGATCAATCAGAGTTAGACATTAACAGCGTTGGATGTCGGCCGGCCCAGTGGTCCGATGGTAAGGCGTTCGCGCACAATGCCGAAGGTCCCGGGTTCGAATCCTGCGAGGTGCAGGAGTCGTGGATGCGCACTGCCACTGATGAGTCCCATACCAGGACGAAACGGCCGTCTTTCAGTGCTTCCAGGTTTCTAATGGTGGAGGTCTAACAATGATTGATTGATGATTTCAAATGATCAGTTATTATTGAAGGATACATTTGGATTCTGGTTGTGGCAGTGGACAGTCGATATCTTTCCTAAATTCCGTGTACTGTGTTGTTCGTCTTGACCACCGTCACTACTATTATGAAAATACACGAGTTGTTACCACAATTTCTTTATTATTATTCAAACTATACATAAGGTGATTTGATAAAATCATTGAATTTATGACAAATGTCAAAATAGTCCATACTGTTCTTATCGAATAACTGAAAACGAATAATTATTCAAGTTAGTATAATGAATGAATAAATGGTAAGTAAGGTACAACATACACAGCACAATAGCTCTACGTCCCTAGGCAAACAAACATACAAATGATTATAACATAAAACAGACTTATATGTATAATGTCATCATTAATATTGTCAAAATATGTTCACCAATGTGTAGGAAATAATTGACGTGTATCGAAAATACGATAATAATAATAATAATAGTAATTTGCATTACGGGGTTGTGAAGATTGTTAAGTTACACATTTTTGAAACCATGAATCGATCAATGTTAGACCAACACCATTAGAAACCTGGAAGCACTGAAAGACGGCCGTTTTGTCCTGGTATGGGACTCATCAGTGGCAGTGCGCATCCACGACTCCTGCACCCCGCCAGATCCGAACCCAGGACCTTCAGTATTTGTGAGCGAATGCCCTAACCGACAGACCACTGAGCCGTTATCTAACGGTGTCAATGTCTGACTTGATCAAATTCACGGAGTTGTGCAACCTCATACACAGTCTTCGGTAGTTATTGTCTACACCCGGACAGGTTGAACTTCACTGGTCACGTCTTCCCACTAGAGGAACTCGGAGAAGATTCCTCACGAAGGTAGTCACTAGTGAGCACAGGTAATTTGCATTACGGGGTTGTTGTGAAGATTGTTAAGTTACATACACATTTTTGAAACCATGAATCGATCAATAATAAAAATAATCCACAGTAATTATTCGAATGGTGACAGATTAAGTTGATTTTCGAATTTCTTTTGAATCGTAGAAAAAATGCATTGAGTCGCTCTTACTTAAACGAGTACGCCAATTTGATAAGGGTGTATCTATTATACGACAGCAATGATGTTAAACATACAGTGCAACACCTCATTGTAACACAAAAGGACCACTTAGCAGTTGTCCCTTCGGTCACGCTCCGAGGTCGCTAAGGTCAACGCTAAACCAAACACCTTTTGGGGTCTGTGAAGAAGGAATATGCTTCCACGGTGTGGGTAGCCAGTAAGAAACAACAGCATCTACCGGAATGGTAAAATGCACAGTCTTCTGACTACCATAAGCAACAATGCAAGCACATTCGGGATGCGGTTTTCCTCCTCCAAATGCAACATGCTGCTTCAAGAATGGGTTGCATCGGCACCTGAACTAGTGATAGGGAGTGAAGTAGTCGAGCGTGTTGACCGCTTCACTTATCTTGGGAGTCTCATCAGTGCTGATGGCCTGGTGTCTGACGAAATATCAGCACGGATACAGAAGGCTCGATTGGCTTTTGCCAACCTGCGTCACTTATGGCGTAGGCGAGATATCCGTTTGCTGACTAAAGGACGAATGTATTGCGCAGTAGGTCGCTCCGTCCTACTTTATGGCTGTGAAACATGGCCAGTCAGAGTAGAAGATATTCGTAGGTTACTGGTTTTCGATTAAAGGTGTCTTCGAAGCATTGCTCGTGTATCATGGAACAACCGACTAAGTAACGCTGTTGTTAGAAAACGAATACTAGGTAAGAATGACAGGTCAATAGATGAAGGATTGAAACTACATCTGTTAAGCTGGTTGAGATATGCCTTGTGTATGCCTAACCACCGACTGTCTCATCTTTTTATTTTTAAGATTATTTCACTAGATTCTATTTCGTGAATAATATCTTCGAACCCTAACCTCTCCAAATAATGCGAATACCCTTTACTACCTCCTACTACTTAAGGGATTTGAATTGACAATTACATCTCTGTGTGTGCTAATGTGGTATGCCAAGACGAACTGATGTACGTAAGTACGTACGTAAGTAGGAATATCTACATTGGTATTGATTGATTGATTACTGAATTTATCGGTAGTTTATTGAAGAGAAACTTAAGAATCTTAGTATCCTGATAACATTTTTTGTTCTGAACAAGAAGCATTGACTTCAACTGACATACATCTGCCTTTTTAACGTATTGAAAAACCTAAATTAAAAAGTGCATAAGGAGAGAGACTGACTGACTGACTGACAACATAGAACACTTGATATTCTTTAAAAAGTTGCTCATTATTTGAAAAATAAACAATGAAAAATATCAATAATATTGAAAAACCGGGGTAATTCTAATGTGAAACGTTTAATACTATAAAAACTGACAAAATCAAAACGAAATAAATAATAATCATAAGTGAGAACACACATCTTTTTTTATGGTGTTTCTTCAAGTCTGGCGCGTAAACGAGCTGCATAACCAGTTGGACGTAAATGATAAGGTAATTTTTGTGATTGTTTTTTCAAACTAATCAATGATTTTTGTGAATAACAATGATGTTTAGACATAAGAGGAGGAGGAACTGTAGTATCCGATCCTATGTTGTTGTTGCTGTTGTGAATAAGAGGAGGAGGATGTGATTTCTTAATAAATTCTGATTTACTCTTTCGTAATCTATTATTTTCAGTATTTGGTGGTTTCATCACTACTGAATTCGAAGTATTTGTAGGATGTGGTTTCTTTAAAAAATTATTATTATTATTATTATTATTATCCGGAATAATTGTTGGTCGTTTTGCATAAAGAATATTTGGCATTGTAACTACTGGTGAATGAATCATTTCACATGTTAAATTTATCACATGTTCATAAATATCAGCTAGTTGTTTTAATTTCAATGCAAATTCTGAATTCAACTTTGGAATACGATAAAGACGTGGAAGCCAATAACGTAATGTTAAACGAAATCTATCATTTGGTTGAATTGATTCGATATGCATTGCAAGATAATGAAATAAACGTCCAGATGGAAATAATATCCATGATGGTAGAAAGTTTAATGAATTCGTTTTTCGTTCAGTTGGTAATAATTCATCAAGCAATTGGGTTAATGATCGTAGATAAGTATAAATTGTATGAAGTGATGTGAAATGATGAACAATAGATAAATCCACAGATGGCGATGATGATTTTGATGATGGCGATGGCGATGGCGTTGATGATGGCGATGATCGATCAGATAATTTACTTTTTAAAAATGTAATCAATAATTTACAATGTTCATTAGATTGTTTTTCTGATTCAATAATATTGAAATAATTTGTTATAGCTATGGCTGCAGCAGTTAGAACAATAGAAGAATTACGTAAATCATTACTATTATTATTATTGAGTGAATTGATTTGATGTTGCGTAGTACTAGTAGTAGTAGTAGCAGTAGTAGTAGCACGGAACCAAAATGTTAATGTCAATGCTAAACTTACTATCCATTTCATTTCAGCATTAAAATGAGAAAATGTAAAACCAATTGTACTAGCAAGTACACTATCTGTTGTATCATCATCATCATCATCATTATTATGTTGATTTAAAATGTACGGTTCAATTTGAATTTCATATGTGGTCAGTGTTTGACCAATACAATAATATTCTAAAATATAAGGATTTAAACCGATTAACTTTTGTTTTTGTAACAGTTGTAATTCAATGCCATACAATAGACGATAATGCATCCATCTCAATGGTAATGTAATTTCATAAGCTGATAATAATAATAAATTATTATGATTAGTTGAATTTTCAATTAATAAAGGCATCACAACACCACCTTGACAATAGATAGGAGTTAAAATGAATGGGGCAAGTTTATGTTTGCAATAAAATTGTATTAAACTTGTTGACCAACCTCGTGTAAAATCTACACTACCCAAAATATTACTGAATTGACCTTTGAATAAATTATTTAAACGATATTGCCATAATTTTGTTTCTATTGTAGAATTAGGTTCTTGTGGATTATACACAAAAATTGGAGGATTTAATTGATTTTGTTGAGTTGACGTTTGTGAGTGAAGAAATTCCGATAATTTTTGACCTAAATATACATTTGGAAAATATCCCACTAGCGATTCTGTGAACATTTTTAAAAGATTCACTCTTTCTTTAGAAGAGTAACATTTTAAAATTTCATCGATTGGTATCTGTGGATTGTTATTGGTAAATTGTGAAAACCATGAAATCAGTGTATTAAAGCGTCGAGTTTTATAACTTCCTTTTCCTGAACTATTCATAATCGAATATAAGTGATCGGGGAGTCTTGATTGAGGTATCGAATCTGTACCAAGTAACAAACCAATCAATGGTCGACAAACTGGATGCACTGAATATAAGCGAGATGATGTTGGTACAAATTCATGTGCAGTCAAGAAACGACATGAAGTTTGGCTAGATTGTGATTCTGCATCGATCGGTTCACAGTAACAGTTTTCTTTCAATCCAAAACATTTTAATTTCATAAGTGATAGCGGGATAAAACGAGGCGAGCTATTCGATGACACATGAGGACTACCAACTAGAAAATATTCCGGAGAACTAGCAATGATTGGACAATGAAGATAAGTAGCTAACGAGACACAACTTTGTATTCGAGGATATGGAGATTTTAAAAGTTTGATTTCCATGTCTGTAAGAATGTCCGTCAATACACTTTGAAGGAACATACAATCAGGTATAAGAGATGATTTTCTTTTCTTTATATCATCTAGAGAAGATAGAGATTTTATGGTCGATTGTATTTTTTGAAGTTGACTAGTAAGTTGTAAACCCTGGAATTCCATAAAAAAAAATAATAAATAACGATAGACACAACGTTGATAAAAGGTAAGTAAGTATATTGGTATTAGGAGTTCGATAAAAATTATCTTTCGCGATTTTACATCATATTTTAATCATTGAAATTATCAAAGAACAAGGAAGACGGACGAATTTTGTTATTGAAAACGATGTTTAACTCATTCACGCAATACTACACAATTTAGCATTAAGAACCAACCAATGACGTAAGAATTGCATACTTGTAATTCATTTTATTCCCTTGAAACCCAACCGTAGCTGTTACCTTGACATGGTGATCGGGTTTGCCTGTCGTAATGATCAAACAGAGCTATATTGGTTGGAACATATGTTTCTGAAGGTTCTACCATGCCAGCCAGGTCGATTGGAGAACGGTCAGACTAAAAGCAGTCAGTCAAGGTCTGAGAGCGAAGTCGTGCTGCTGACTGCAGGGGGGTGTAACAGCAGTAAGGTGTTTCTTTTGGACAACCAGCAGCTGCAGCGATGCTGCCTTCTCATAAGGAAGGAAGGGTTTGTAGAAAAGGTCGACCCTAAAAATGTCACACCTCACTCTACCTCACGGATTTCCGTCTCCAGTGGTAAGACCATTCGAAGAGACGAGCTGACACTTTAAAAACTTCCCATTACATGGTCGTGAGTGACCGGCCTCAAGCAGTTGTCGTTTGGGCTTTGTGGTCACGCTCCCAGGTCTCTAAGACCGACATTAGTCTAACTTTCTTTACAGGTTTCGCAAGTAACACCATCCCACAGTGTGGGCATCCGGGAAGTGACATCCGCCCTCATACCCGCGCACCAGCACACAAGAACAATCTGGTCATAATTAAATCCTTCCTTATCTTGAAAAGAGCAGAATTAACACAAATTTATCTTATTTCGTTTAGTTTTTTGACAGCTGCACACGACCTATGTGTGTTAACATAGTTGACATATATATGCATGCGTTTATCATGAATTGAAATCTTTCAAATAAAAATAAACTATCAATTCAAAGAGAAACATAAAAGAAGGTCATCCAAAAATATGAGAAACAAATTAAAATAAGGGACAATGTAATAGAGTGGAGTTTAACATAGATTTCAAAGGACTAGATGATGTTCCATTACTTATGTGCTATATATACTCAGTCAGTCAGTCAGTCAGTCAGATGCAACGTAGAACTTCGTACATACGTAAGTACATCAGTTCATGTTGCCATACCACATCAGCACACAGAGATGTAATTGTCAATTCAAATCCAATAGTAGAAGAGGTAGTAAAGGTATTAGAAGTAATCGAAGAGGTTAGGATTAGAACATATTATTCAAGAAGTATGATTCAGTGAGAAAAGTTTAAAAAGTCAAAACTAGCGGTGTTGAAGAATCCAGAAGATTAGGATTTCAGAGAACACAAAGAATAAATGCACCTGCGCCATTGAGAACGATTTTGAGCCATGTTATTCAAGGTCTCTAACCATCGATTATTATCATCTCGCGGACCCCAACCAGGTAGTCGACAAGTACCGACATGACTAAGTCCACTCGTCAATGACTTCATGGATTTCTGCCATGTTTTGGTCTGGCCGCCCCTAGCTTTCTTTTAACCTACTTCTACACTACTACTACTACTACTACTATACTGAAAAACTTCAATGTATATACTTAAGGTCTTATTTCAAGAAAATGTCTTGAAATAATACTGCTGAAAGCATTCAATCCGCTTGACCTTGAAATGTTTAGAATAGGTTATTTGAATCGACCCATGTAATTGAAGTAAGCGTTGAAGATACTATTTATTACAAATAAATTAACCGAAATGATGATATTCCCTAACATGATGAGTGATTTACCACCCCCCCTCACACAATGGTAATATAAATTACAATTATTTGGTGTGAACTAGGAGAAGTCAGACAATCAAATTAAGACCAAATTTTCTATTTTCATGGCATAAAACTCTGCACAAGTATGAGGAAAAGGAGTCGTGGATGCGCACTGCTGAGGAGTCCCATACCAGGACGAAACGGCCGTCCAGTACTTCTAGGTTTCTAATGGTGGTCTAACATTGATCGATTCATGGTTTCAAAAATGTGTATGTAACTTAACAATCTTCACAACCCCGTAATACAAATTACCTGTGCTCACTAGTGACTAGCTTCGTGAGGAATCTTCTTCGAGTTCTAGTGGTGAGAAGACGTGACCAGTGAAGTTCAACCTGTTCAGGTGTAGACAGTGTCTACCGAAGACTGTGTATGAGGTTGCACAACTCCGTGAATTTGATCAAGTTAGACATTAACACCGTTAGACACCGGCTCAGTGGTCTAACGGTTGGGGCGTCCGCGCGCATTGCTGAAGGTCCCGGGTTCGAATCCCGCGGGGTGCAGGAGTCGTGGATGAGCACTGCCACTGATGAGTCCCATACCAGGACAAAACGGCCGTCCAGTGCTTCCAGTTTTCTAATAGTGGTCTAACATTGATCTATTCATGGTTTGAAATAAAACCTGACAATCTTCACAACAACCTCGTAATGAGAAGGAATCACCAACTCAGTAAATTGTACTCTATATCTTTTTTTTCTGACAGTCTAGTTGACTGTGTCGAGATAAATAGAAACCATATGGATTGGTGATGATTTAGGTGTCGATAAAAAAAAATGGCTAAATTAGTGCCTTTAAATAAAATGCATGTACTGAGGTTATAAATATGTTTTATTCTAACACTAGATGGCAAAATGCTTGTCTCAATTTGTAATTGGATATCAACTAAGTAAAATAAAATGTTGAGTGCATACATCACCTTAACAGCATACTCTCAGCATTTAGAGTAGTTAGAAAACTTGTACATGTACCAATATATTACAGATATTGAAATGCTATTTACACTACCAAGAAATCGTGTGAACTAAACGAGAATACATGATGATTGTAGTTGGATTAATACTAAATGTCTCAAGGTAGCTAGACTGGTTACATCAGTCACAACCACAATTTGCTAAAACCAACACACTAAACTAGTCTTTAATCAGATCTTTCAGGAAAAATCCTTCCACTGTATGGGAAATTGAAGATACTATTAACATGATTTGAAATGCTATCAATCTGTGTTGTATCCACTCAATTTCTATATTTATGACTAATTCCAGTATTCCCTGAAATTTTTACTGTCTTTCTACATGTAACTAAATAGTGTACTAAGATGCTGTATTTTACGTCACCAGATTTCCAATGATACCTGGGGCATTTCTCAAACGTGGGAGAATAACTTGGTTAAATTATTTTTGTTCTTGTATTGGTCAAAATCTGTTAAGAATTTGAAATTTTTAAGGACATGTCAGTCAGTCAGTCAGTCAGATGCAACGCAGAACTTGGTACATAAGTACATCAGTTCATGTTGCCATACCACATCAGCACAGAGATATAATTGTCAATTCAAATCCAATAGTAGAAGAGGTAGTAAGGGAATTAGAAGTAATCGAAGAGGTTAGGATTAGAAGATATTATTCAAGAAATATGATTTAGTGAGAAAAGTTTAGAAAGTCAAAACTAGAGGTGTTGAAGAATCCAGAAGATTAGGATTTGAGAGAACACAAAGAATAAGTGCACCGACGCCATTGCGAAAGATTTTGAGCCATGTCATTCAAGGTCTCTAACCATCGATTATTATCATCTCGTGAGGACATACGTCAAATAAATATATTGTCACATGGTAAACTTACAACTCTTTCACAATCCGAACCAAATAGAAAAGTTGGACAAATTTTGCATAGTTTCATTTCATTTAAAAACTCTTTAAGTTGTACAACATAAGATAAATATTCCCCACCGTATTCTATAGGTAACTTTAAGTGCTCATAGAAATATCCACTGAAGTCCTCGGCATCAATAATGACAACGTTATTATGCAATTGAGATACTTTGAAATTTCCAAACTCATGAAGCAATATATTGTTCAACTCCGGGATAGGCATTATTAAAGATAGATAACAAGCACCTGATCAAATAAGGGGTAAAAGAAGAGATACGTTAGTTCCAAAAGCAACTGACAACAGTTTAAAAAAAAGGTTAGAGAAGAAAAGAAACTTTAGACAGTACTAATTTTGGAGATTTGATTTGTGATCAAGAAGGTTTAAACAATTAACTTATAGTGGTTGGTAAATCTCTTCGATTGAAATACTACTTAAAAGGTTGACTGTTAAACATTTAGTCAGTCAGATGCAACGTAGAACATCGTACGTTTAAGTACATCAGTTCATGTTGCTATATCACATTAGCACAGAGATGTAATTGTTAATTCGAATCTAATAGTAGTAGAGGTAGTAAAGGTATCTAATAAGAGAAATAACTAGCAAGCAAATTCTGTAAGACATTTGATTTCCACTCACTAAACCCTAGGTTCTCAAATCGCTCCACCGATTTCAGTTCGAGCAGCAGTCACACTTATTGTGGGTTATACCTAAGTAACTGGTGAATGAGTTAATAAATAGTTAATTATAATCATACTAGTATTTCTTCCGAAGTATATAAATCTTAATTTTTATGAATTACAAGGCTACACATGTCAGGAGCTTTTACCCGAGACCGCCGGACGTTAAACTATTGTCAATTCGTTGAAAATGTTTGTCCAAAAATATAACTGAAATACTTCACACGACTGTTAGTTCTTCAGTAAAATATCAACAGCGCAGTCAACATAACCGGATGGAGTTCGTATAAGTCGTGTTAATTTCTTACATTTTACACATCAAATCACCAATATAAATATTAACCTGTATTTCCGAATGTGAAGTTTAATTTAAGATAATGTACACGCTCCTGTCTCCAACGAATTATTCTTTAATAATTATTGGTATAGGTTAAGGGAAATTCTAACTATTCAAATCACATTCGCTAATGTAATCTGTCACGTGAGCGAAGCATTAGTGTGGTCCTCTACCTTCTGTCAATATGTTCGTTTCGAAGTGGATGTGACAAATAGCCATCTGAAGCTGGCGCAACATTGTCTATCAGGTATGTGCAACTTGATGATAAGTTGTATGCAAGGTTGTAAAAATCAATGCAAAGTGAAAGAACTGCACTATAAATAAGAATAGACGACCAAACAAGTTAATAAAATGAACTTACGTTTAAAAACGATAGAAATTAACAGCAGTTAGTTTAATTTGAATGTGACCGAATAGATGCCTCATGGTTGAACTGTTAAACTACAAGTTATCAGGATGTCGTCCTTGAGACATCTGGGTCATCTGAATGACAATACCCAATATCCAATCTAAATCTTTTTGATGGGGTTTTCTATGTACAATGACGAACCCATGTTTATATGCTGAAATGACTAAAAACAGAGCAGTTAAGTCGTCGTACTTTCACTATTGCCCAATAATGAATAACTGTAACCGAAAAAACGACAAGCAAGCGCAAGACAAACAACAAATTGACACATCAACCTCTCAACAATCAGTTAGTAAAAATAATGTTTTATGTTGCATGTTTTTACTTCTCCCTAAGAATCGTCCACTTACTTCATGGAGGAACGCTTACGCAAAGTAGGTTAGTCGTTAGCCATGCAAATAGTGAAACATTTTTAACTTCGTGTACTGTGTTCACTTGTCTTAAACTCCTATATTCCATACAAGCGACATATCGCTGCCTAAAAATAAGACATCGATTATGAATGTCTATAGCGGTTGCCTTACCTACCTATCATTGTGGGCAATCACCTATGTTTCAGATTATCTGAGGGAGATTGGAACCACTAGCAGCCAGTTTGATGTAAACATCCAATGTTGGAACGTGTAAGAAAATTTTGGTATATGTAATATCAGTCTCAGGTTTTAATTTGGGTTGTACATACACATATTCCAAAAGTATCCTGTAACTAGTGCGGCGCTCAGTGAGTTATAAAGAATCTGGTATTGTGCTTAGTACGATATCTTCCAACCTTATTGCATTAACAGGGTAATGTATGAAGACCGTATATCTTCCACCCCTTCTATTGTCTGTAATAAAACAGCACAGTGTATCATCATCTCTGTCTAGTCCTAAATCCACTGTCGGAGACTTCCTCAGAGTTTCCATTATTGAGATGATTCCCAGTTTACTGATTAAGTCAGTCTTTCTAGGTACTGTCAATGGATTATTTTATGTGCGTGCATCGTATAATAGACAGGTCATCACATTTTGACCTGGTACGCGACAATGGAAACTTAATTCGAGATCCCCTGCATCCCGAGTCAGCGGAAAAAGTATGCTTTCGCCCTGGGATATCTACGTGGGGATCAAATAGCCGCTGTCCGAGGGATGATCCTCGATCTTTATGCTCTTAATGACTATGGTCGTTCCAAGGGGGCGATTCTGAGACATTTCCTCATATCGAGGGTGGAACTGTTGAGAAGCTTACTAGAATATCACGCCCTGGGTAATGAGATTGTAGTCTCAAGCTCTCAACCACCAGGTATGAACGAGACTATCGTCTCACTTTCCGGTTGCCAGGTTAATGTACATGCACGCTTTCGCTACTAGCCTCCCAATGAACAATCAAAGGGTATGGAGCCTGATCACAGCCTGAGCTTACGCCCTTCTGGTATCGTTCACTTCACTCAAACATGGCAACAGCTGGCCTGATTACTCACGCCAACTGTTAACGTACTTGGTCGACATTTTGGTTCAGACCATATCTAGCCTACGTATGATCCCAAATCTGTTTATCATGGTCCCTTTCGGTTTCCTAGCTCAACGTGGTTTCGTCCTACGCCCGTAGCGTTTTCTGGCCCGGGCCCCTACGAACGCCATCTTCAGATTCTGGATAAAAACCACCCTGGTGTGGCGCGCAAACTTGGGCGGCAAACACGGCACCTTGTTGCTGGTAGTTTTACGTAAAAGACCTTCATTGACAACCCGCGGATCATGGGTAGCGTTAGGGGGACATAGCTAGGAATCATTTAAGCAAGTGTTACAACAGCGGCGACGGGGAAGAAGGAAAAAAATTCAAGATGCCTATTTCAGATGATCAGCTTAACCGAATACTAAAACAACAGCAAGCACAATTAGATGCACAAATGCGGTTATTGGAGACTCTAACTCAACAGATCAACATCCAGTGTTCGAGTCCATATGCCATGCTAAATACGTCTTGTGAAGCAGTGGCAAACAGCATACCAGAATTCATCTATAATCTTGAATGTGGAAATACTTTTCTGACGTGGTTCAAACGTTGGGAAGATACATTTAGAATTGAATTCGGCAAACAAGACGATGCATGCAAGACTCGGTTGTTGCTGCATAAGTTGGGAAGCGACGAATATGCTCGTTATGCTGACCACATACTACCGAAGTTACCTAGAGAGCTTAGTTTCGAGGAGACAGTAATTCAGCTGTCAGAGATTTTCGGCGAATCATCGTCATTGTTTAGTATTAGATATCAGTGTCTAAATCTGGTGAAACACAAAGATGATGAATATGTGGCCCTTGCAGATATCATCAACAGAGAATGTGAACGGTTCAAGTTACGCTCGTTGACAGAAAGCCAGTTTAAATGTTTAATATTTATCTAAGCTCTTCAGTCACCGCAAGAAGCTGAGATCAGAACCAGACTTTTGGTTCGACTGGATCAAGACTCGAACGTCACACCCAGAACATTGACAGATGAGTGTAAACGAATACAAACTATCAGACACGACAACATGTTGACTGAACATGTAAATCCTAATTTAACCAGCAGTAGTTTCAATGCTATTACTAGGTTAAAAGTCCAGAAGCCGAAAACATCTTGTAACAAACCAACGACTGCATGTTGGTTATGTGGTGATTGGCATTACGTACGATTCTGTCCATTTAAAAAACATAAATGTCAGATGTGCAACAA
>OX103973.1:9280667-9326141 GCA_944470395.2 Schistosoma turkestanicum | reverse complement strand
CGTTTGTGGGTTTGATTCAAAATTACAGAAGGGGCACCTAGAATTGTGGAAAAAATCATTTTGTCCTTTTTTCAGAAGTCTTGTAATGAAGATATAAGTAGAGATGCATCTGGATTTGTTAGAAGAATCACATCTTTTCTAACCGGAACAGATCACATTTTGAAATTTATATCTTTTACATTCAAGTAGACAAATTTCAGGCAGCTATATATATATATATATATATATATATATATATATATATATTACTATTCACCATGAAATTCAGACGTAATACATCATCTAGATACGAGTCTTATGCCAACTTCATTGATTAACACCATTTAATTAATGCACACATTTCTACGACGTTAAGTCACTTTTAAAAGATGATCTAAAAATGTTCATTCATAATGAATAGGATTATTTTGATGTTAATGTATAGCGTCGCGAATCTTCTGAAAAAGTGTCTCAAGTTTTATTCAAATTTATGGCAACACGAGCCTACTGTGTATGTGTAACTTTACTAATAAGAATCTGATCATGTGATGAACTGGAATAAGGACAAGGACAGGTGTGCATCACTTGAAGAATTCAGATTTTTAATGACTGCATTACGGTTGATACACTGGTGAATAGTAAATCCATTAACCCCTCAGAATCTAGTCTTATAAGTAAAGTTATGCTCAAATATATTGTACCAGCATATTGCCGGTTATACTGCAATTTTTTTTCAGTGTGCTTTGGTTAGAAAACTTTCATGTGTAATCTAGAAGCCTGTCGTGTATTACGCAGTAGGAGTATGAACTGAAGATTGATATAATGGAGATGAATGAACCTAATACATTTGAATGCAAATAGATTTCAGGTTCAAGAAGCATGAATTACTTAGTGTTTCAGTGGTAACAAAAAAATTATTTTCGAAAAACGCACTCACTTAAACCAGGGAACATACAAATTAACAAACAGTCGCCTTCTGACTGAAATTAGTGCAGTCGAGTAGCCTTAATAACATCCACTTGACATTACCAAATACCTGAAACCGTAGCGAAATAACAAGAAGCGGGCACAAAGAAATTAGTTGGTTTATACTATTTCTGAGAAAAGATACTGAATAGGAAACACTTTTTGACGAAGCTAACAGCCAAAATACAGCTAAATCAAAAATATCCGATTAGGTTCCTGGCCAAATAAACGAACAAACGAGGGTGTTTGTAGGTCCAAACGGTGAAGATCTTACCAACCTAGAGATGGATGAGATCTTTAACACTAACTTCTTCAATCAGTTAAACCAGATATCTACAAGTTCAGAGTATTACTCAGACCTAGTGCCAGCTAATGGTCTTGGGAATATCCCACTTACTCCAGACTAAGTGCTAAGAAAACAAAAATTCCTGTGCTCAGGAAAGTCACCAGGATGTAACTGTGTTTGCCTCATAGTCTCGAAACAGTGTGTGTGACCTGTTCGGGCATTCACTGAAGTCCCATTGACTTCCAGCTTAATGGAAACAAGCTACTCTCTCATATCTTCAAGGGACGGGATAGCAGGGATCCAGCCTGTTAAAGACCAGTCGCACTCCTATCACTACGATCGAAGGTAAGGGAAGGACTGGTTGATCGACAAATGAGGTAGTACTTGGATGATAAATAGATCCATTATGTAGCCTAACATGGGTTTAAGAAATGTAGGTCAAGTTCATCCAGTCTTCTCATAGCATGGGATGGTAGAACAGCCTGCTGGGACCGAAAAATACCCGTTCATATAATATCCCTCCTAATTACGAAGGTTGCGAAGATGAGCCTTACTGATCAATTTCTATTTTTGCTCGGAAACTACCTTCAGAACAGAATATTTTCGAACCAAGTAAAATAGAGGGCATGCGAGTCGGCAAGCTCAACAGCAGGAGTTTCACAGGGGAGCATTTTAGGTGTATTCCTCTCCCTGATATTGATTAATGACTTGTTAGGCGAAATTAGCACACTGGCACTCATCTATGCAGATGATGCAAAGATCTAGAGGTGTATGGAAAGCAACGAGGATTCCACTGAACTTTAAAGAGACCTCACATCAGTTGAGGGATGGGGAATGGACAACGGGTTCAAATTTAACTAGTCGGGATGTCACGTAATGAACATTCTGCTATACGCGACACAAAAAAACTTACGACCTCAATAGAGGTCGGTTCCCTAATATCTTCTCAGAGCGCGCTATCCGTCTAGTGACCACAGAAAGACTAAAAACTAGTCCAAACTACATAAGGGATGCGAAGAGAACTTGGTGAAACCATCTCACAACTGTTCCTAACTCTACTCTATACATACGCGTCTCCGTATCTTGAAGTTTACTACGTCATCACACCTCACTCTTTAAAAAAGAAATAAATCGCCTAATTCCAGGGCAGAGACGAGCAACTAAATGAGTGATAGTGTTGAAGAACAAATTTTACGAAGGCGGACTCCAATACTTAGGATTATTCCCCCTGAATTACAGGAGAATCAGAGGTGATCTTGTAATGGCGTACAACACATTAAGGACGCTAAATCATCTCAATGTGGGCATCTCAAAACATCACCACCACACTCTTCCAGGTAACCCTCGAAAAATTGCACATCAAAGAGCGAACACCCAGGTTCATGAACTCTTTTCTCATCAACAGCTGTAGCAATCGAGCTCAAAAAAATAGTCCGTTTATACTAGCTCGTGAAAAAATGGAAATTGTATATTGGACTTAGGTGCGCCTATCGAAAATAGACTTACAAATGACCTCTCTGAGGCTGTTGACCTTAAATGTGTTTAATCCTCAGAGATTTAGCCGTATTACAGCTTTAACGACTCCATATACGAAAAGATATATATGTACTACAATTCCAGTGCATATGGAGTTGAACGACATGAAGCATATACTGAAGGAGAACAATATTCCTGAAGCAGATAAAAAGCAAATTGAAAAAGATGTTGAAGAGTTGTTGAATGTAGGTCAATATTTTGCATATATTCGATAATCTGTCTGTAGAATTGGACTACGCTTGGTTATCATCAAACTGACAAAGAGACTGACAGTTTTCTATCAAAACTTGTGCCTTTTGCTCTGCTTACAGTTGGGCTTTTCCCGTTTTTGTTCTTTCTATATTACTGTCCTGAACGCAAGTAAGTACTCTCAATCTACATATGTAGCTAATATTTTTAATTTCTAAAATTATCTCATTACTCATGTTGTCGTAAAAATATAGAGTACCTCGATGAAAAACCAAAAACTATTCGAATCGTTTATTGACTAGTATATGATCAATTACTCATAACCAGTAACCCAAAGTCCTTTACTTTGAATGGCAAATTTTACTGGTTTAGTCCCCGATTTTTTAGAATTTGTCTATTACCCACGCTTGAACATGTCACTCCTGTATTTGTTTAGTGACCAATAAATCAGAAACTCCATTAAACCACTCAAAATTTTTCAGCTGCTCTAAAATCCACATAACAGGGTCTGTGAACATCCAGAATGAAAGCTTCAGTTTTTAGTCCAATTTATTAAAGTTGACTATCAGGAATACTTTGTGGGATACTAATGACGCGTGCAATTAGAAAGATTAGAATTAGGCAAAATATATCCTTACATTTGGTCATTTATTGGCAGACAACTTGATGAAAAGTCTCAAGGCTAGCATACGAATTTTCTTTGGTTAATTCCCCAACCCTTCGATGTACTGAGCTATCTAAGCGAGAGCATCTTCGTTATCTTGCAAACTCAGAGACAATTTAATTTGTCACTTGGATTAGTTAAATATATAATCACTGGATTTGGTTTTTATTTCTAACACGACTGAATGTCTAAGAAGCGCGTTATAATCTTAATGTTGTTTGTGTCGACTGTCTCATTTAGTTAAAGGTTACTCTCACATCACCTGTGTAACTGAAGTTCTAGTAGATACTTAGTAATTTTCACCGTTACAATCCCATAAATGCAGGGTTATTAATACCACGCTACTGTGTCAATTATGTCATATTTTTCAAATTTCTCTACTTCAGTTAGTCAATCATATGCAACGTAGAACCTGGTACTTCAAGTTGCCATACCACATACACACAGAGGGATGAGATTGTTGATTCAAATCCCATAGTAGTACAGGTAGTAGAAGTATTAGTGGTAATGAAGAAGATTACGGCTCGAACATATGATTCGAGAAGTATGATAATCCAGTGAAGTAAAATTAAACAGAGGAAAAGAATGGTCAAGAAGAATTCAGAAGATTAGAATTTGAGAGAAGACAAGGGGTTGATGCCTCTGCTCCATCGCAAACGATTTTGAGACATGTCATTCAAAGTTTCCAAACATCAGTTACGATCGTCTCGCATACCACAACCAGGTAGTCCACATCTACTGTTGACATGACACATTCCAATTGTCATTGAACTCATGGATTTGTGCCATGTTTTGGTTTGACCACCCTTAACTTTCTTTCAGCCTACCCCTACATTTGACAACATTGCTCGTCTCAACTGCCTCAATTGAGATGAAGACTCATTACTTCATCAATCGACTCCCCATTCTCACCTAGTACTTTTTTCCTAACCGCAGCATTGCTTATTCGATGGTCCCAGCATAAACGAGCAATGTTTCGTAGACACCTATGATCGAACACTAACAAACCACCAATATCCTCTACTCTTAATGGTCATGTTCCACACCCGTATAGATAGGTGTAGGGTGAGGCGAACTGCTGCACAATAGACTCGTCCTTTGGTTAACAGATGGATATCTCACTTACGCCATAAATGATGCAAGTTGGCAAAAGCCAGCCAACCTTTCTTTATCCGTGCCTAGATTTTGTCAGTCACCAGCACTGATGAGACTCCCAAGATAATTGAAGTGATCTACACACTCGACTACTTCACTCCCTATCACTAGTTCAGGAGCCGATGCAAGCCAATCCTAAAGCAACATTTTGCATTTCGAGGTGTAGAATCGCATCCTGACCATGCTTGCATTGTTGCTTAGGGTATTCAGAGGACTTGATTTTTCTATTCTTCACCAAGTGGAACTAAATCATCGGCATACTCTAAGTCAACAAGCGAGTCTCCTGAAAAGTCAGAGGAAGTGAATGTTAACTCTAAAAGCATGTCTACGACACAGCTAAACAAGAATGGAGAGAGTGAACAGTCCTAACGGATACCACTTGAGGTAAACAGTTCCGATGACAGTTCTCCATAAGAATAATGTACTTCTTTGGTACACCTTTTAATGACAGACATTATCACAAAACCTCACATTCGACATAGTCAAATGCCACTTTAAGGTCAGAAAATACTACTATTGTAGGGCATCTGAACGAGTGTCTATGTTCTAGGACCTGACGTAGTGTGAATGTCTGGTCTATACAGTCACTTCCAGGTCGAACACCAGCCTGGTCTTCTCTAGTTTGCTCTTCATGAGCTCTGTTTAGGCGTCGTAGTATTATTGAGGCCAACATTTTAGATATTATATTAGTTAAACTGATTCCTCTGTGATTGTTACAAGAGGACTTCTGTCCGTTTTTGTAGATTGGGACCAGTCAGATTGGATTATGTCCAGTTGCCAGATTCTACCTAAGATCTGTCAATCTGATAGCTAAAACCATCCTTAAAAATCTCAGGGGCAGGTCTGTCATGCCCTGCTGCTCTCCCTCGCTTCAGATTTCGTATGGCTTTTTCAACTTCATAAAGAGTCGGACGACTTACGTCGATTCGGCATTCAAGTCAACTGGAGATCGTGGGTAACCGAGTTGTGGCTGAATGCTAGTTGAATTGATCCCAGAAGTGTTCTGCCCATCGATCGAATGAATGATACAACCATCTTTTTCTGATATAGTTCCGCTAACAGATCGATTTCTAGCACCGGTTTCCTTGATAAGGCGGAATAGTTGTCTACTGTTACCTAACGTCGCTGCCTTTTCTATTGATTTTGCTTTCGCTACCCACCATTGTTCGCGATCACTGCGTAGGCTTTTTATCAGCCTGCGCTTGATCTGACTCCGCTGCTCATCTTACTCAGAGCCAGACGGGGTGAGTTCTTGAGGATCTATCAGTTTGGTGGATGCTACTGAAATTCACTAACCATAAGGTTAGGCCTTATGGTTTACATTACCAGCGGACATCACTGCTGTTTGCACAGCCTTTTAGATATCATTCCAAGCTGCCTCGGAATGGGAATCACTCACTTGGCCGCCTAACTTTTCTGGTTGTTCCTGAAATATATTCTTAGCTTTATTATCACTAAGTAGAACCCAAAGAGGTTTCCTTGCGGTGTTTTTCCTACGTCCAGTAAGTTGCAAACAAATACGCTCTCGCACTAGGGCATGATCTGAATCTAGACATGTGCCCCAGAACGAGCGACAGTCCTCTATCAAGCCCCTCCATCGGTGGCTGATGGCAATGTGATCTAGTTGGGTCTAACGTTGCGACGACTTTGGAGGTCGCCAGGTCAAGAGATGCTTTTCCTCATGCCTAAAGTTAGTCCTTGCTAAAAATAGGCGGTTATCTAAGCATCGTTGCAACAGACAGTCGCCATTGTCTGTTCTCTGAGCCGCGACACCATAACATCCACCTAGGTGTCTCTCCTGCTCACTTAGTCTACCTACTTGAACATCAAAGTCACCGGCCATTATTACTACATCAGAGCGCCTAGCTTTTTGGAGGAGGTCCGAAAGCTTTCTGTAGAACTCATCTTTCACATCGTCTTAACTGCAGTCAGTGAGGGCATAGGCAGATACGACAAATAGGTAATGGCGAGCGTCCCTATCTTTACGAGTCCTTACTGTCCCGTTTAGTCGGACAGCGCACAAGCGACTATCTACTGGGATCCAGTCTAGGAGAGATAGTTCAGCCCTACGACTCAATGCTATACCTACACCAGGGAGACCCCGAGAGGCAGCGTCAGGGCTACCGGATACACGAAGAGTAAATCTAACTGCTTCTTTATGTTGACACGGTGCAATCGGATTAATGACTTTACTAGGATCCCGTATACGCGTTTCCGAGACGCAGCATACATCGATGGCGCGAGATTCTAGTGTCGTAGCTAAGGAAGCCTATTGCCCTATTTGACACAGTATCCGGACACTAAAAGCTCCAACTTGTGGTTTAAAATGGGGTTACGGGAGACCAGGAATAAAGTTCCGTGTATTCGAATTTTTCGCATTAGCGGCACACATTGATAAAGAAACTTGAGAAGGGTTAGTTGCGGAGATAAGAGAGGTATTAGGGGGTGTAGGAAGGATTTGATTTTGACCAATTTGGTCTCGCGTGCTACTAAAAGGCATCGCTGCAGATGGTGGTTGTCCGAGAGAAACACCGTACTGTGTTCACAGCCCTCTTCAGTCAGCAGTGCGACTTCGCCCCAGACCTTGAGTTGGTGCCTTTAGTCTCACCGTTCTCCAATCGACCTACCTGGCATGGTAAATAAGGAAACATAATGTTCCAGCCAGCATAGCTCAGTCGCGTCATCATAATAGGCAAGCCCGACCACCACGTGAAACTAGCAGCTACGGTCGGGTCTGGCACTATGGAATTTGAACTGACAATTGCGTCTCAGTGCTAATATGGTATAGCAACCTGAATTTATGTACGTACATGTACCAAGTTCTAGGTTGTAACTGACTCACTGGCTAGCCCGACCACCACATCAAGGTAGAAACTACGATCGGGAAATTATATTTTCCCACTTTGTTACAATATTTCGAAAATAACTTTGGCCTCCCTTTTTGTAAATTGGTTTTTCTATGAGATTCTTTATCCCTCTGTTTGAGCTTCAATTCATTATCTACTGTTTACACAATCTGTTCGTTTTCACCCAGTATATTTTATCGTGATATTTATTCATTGATTGTTATCAAATTGTTTTTAGTTATAGTGAATGGTCATGGAGAGAAGCATATCTGGAGTTGGAAAGACGAAGGAGAGATGGTTTGCCTCTTGTAGACAAAGATCTAATCCCTGCTTCCCGCGTTCAGTTACCTTCGGATGAACATCTTGACCCTGATTTTAAGATTATTATATAAACTTTTGCAATTTAGGAATCTATATACTCAACATAGTTTAGTTAGTCGGGGTCTTCATTTTCATTTATTGACAGTGTAAATAAGTAAATAAAATCACAAAATAATTTTACTTTCTTGTTCTCTGTCGTCAGTTCAACCATAAGATATATTTTCAATTTGTTTCAAACATGATCGTAAGGAATGTATAAAATCACAGTTTTTAGAGTTCGTGTTTCATGTAATTTATACTTTCTGTATCATTCAGTTATGTAATGTGTGACTCAGAATAAAAGCCAATGGCATGCCTGCTTTAGCTTTTTAATTTCACACAAATGAGGGAAATTTATTTAATTGAAAGAATTATATAGATATGTCATTGAGCTTTAAAACAGAACTAGCTCTCTTAGAGTGGATTCTAGTAGATAATCTTTTGTGCGCTGCTCGACTAAATGGAACAATACGGACTCGGAAAGATAGGGTCACTTCTCGTTGTCTCTACCTACGTTCCGACTGATTGCAGTTTAGATGAAGTAAAAGATGAATTTTGCGGAAAGCTTTTCAACCCTCTTCAAAAAGCTAACCTCTCTGATTTAGTAATAATGGGTGGTGATTTTAACGCTCAAGTAGGTAGTGCCATGATACATCAAACAGGTAGATGCCGTCTGCTGAAATTACGTTCAAATAATCACCTATTTCTGTTAGACTTTAAACAAGGAAAAAAATCTTTTGACATGGCGATCTCCAAAATTAACTAGAGGCTGGCCTCAACTAGACCATATTGCTATCACTCACCGATGGAGAGGCTCGATTGAAGACTGCCGCTCGTTTTGAAGCACATGTTTAGAATTCAGTCATGCTCTAGTACGAACACTTATTAGTCTGCGGCTTCCTCGGCGCAAGACAGCAAGGAAACCTCTTAGAGCTAGCTCTACTTAAACATAAAAAGCTAGGAGTATATTTTGAGAGCAACTAGGAAACCAGTCATATAAGAGATGCCCACCCCGAGTAAGCTTGGGATGATATCCAAAAGGCTGTGGAATCAGCAATGATCTCTGCCAGTCAGTTGAACCAAAAGGTTCGGTAGAAGCAGCGGCGTCCACTGAACTGATAGATGCTCTCAAACTCACCCCGTCTGCCTCTGAACACAGTGAGAGGCAGCTTAAACACAGGCTGATAAAAAGCCTACCCAATGATTATGAATAGTGGTAGGTAGCGAAGGCAAAAGAGATGGAAAAGACAGTGGCAATAGGTAACAATAGAGAACTGTCCAAACTTATCAAAGATACAGGTATTGGGAATCCAATTGTTAGCGAGACTCAGAAAAATTCGTTCTCAATCCGGAAGATTGAATCAATGCACAGAACATTTTAGGGAGCAGTTCAACTGACCTTCAGCCACAGTTCGGTTACCTTCGATCCCCAGTCGACATGAATAGCAAGCTGGTGTAAGTCCTTCAACTCGTTATGTGGTTGAAAAGGCTATTAGAATTCTAAAGCAAAAGGGAGCAGCAGATCCTGATAGGCTTACCCTCGAAATTTTTCAGGATAGTGGTCCAGTTTTAGCAGTTGTGTTGACTGGGATCTGAGCAGGAACTGGACGTAATGCATTCGGACTGATCCCACTCGCTGATTGTAACAGTCTGTAAGAAAGGACAAAATTCCTCTTGTGACAATCACAGAGGAATCAGTTTAACTAGTAGTGTCTAATATATGAGTTTCAATAATACCTCGACGCTTAACTAGGGCTCGTGAAGAGAAAAACCGGGCCGGTTTCAAACCTGGACGTGTATGTATAGACCAGTTTTCACTCTTCATTCAGTCCTAGGGCAGACTCATTTTGGTGTCCGACAATTGTTACATTCATTGACTCTGTTGGTCGTAAAGTTCTGAGGCAGTCTGTCACTGAAAGGTGTACCAAAGAAGTACATTAATCATATACAAGCTCTCTACTCAAACACCACAGGTCGAGTCAGAGCTTATGGAGAACTGTCATCGGAACTGTTTACCTCAAGTGGTATCCGTTAGGACTGGTCACTCTCTCCATTCTTGTTTAACTGTGTCGTAGACATGCTTTTAGAGTTAACATTCACTTCCTCTGACTTTTCAGGAGACTCGCTTGTTGACTTAGAGTATGCCGATGATTTAGTTCCATTTGGTGAAGAATAGAAAAATCAAGTCCTCTGAATACCCTAAGCAACAATGCAAGCATGATCAGGATGCGATTCTACACCTCGAAATGCAAAATGTTGCTTTAGGATTGGCTTGCATCGGCTCCTGAACTAGTGATAGGGAGTGAAGTAGTCGAGTGTGTAGATCACTTCAATTATCTTGGGAGTCTCATCAGTGCTGGTGACTGACAAAATCTAGGCACGGATAAAGAAAGGTTGACTGGCTTTTGCCAACTTGCATCATTTATGGCGTAAGTGAGATATCCATCTGTTAACCAAAGGACGAGTCTATTGTGCAGCAGTTCGCCTCACCCTACACCTATCTATACGGGTGTGGAACATGACCATTAAGAGTAGAGGATATTGGTGGGTTGTTAGTGTTCGATCATAGGTGTCTACGAAACATTGCTCGTTTATGCTGGGACCATCGAATGAGCAATGCTGTGGTTAGGAAAAAATTACTAGGTGAGAATGGGGAGTCGATTGATGAATTAATGAGTCTTCATCTCAATTGAGGCAGTTGAGACGAGCAATGTTGTCAGATGTAGGGCTGGGCTGAAAGAAAGTTAAGGGTGGTCAAACCATAACATGGCACAAATCCATGAATTCAATGACAATTGGAATGTGTCATGTCAACAGTAGATGTGGACTACCTGGTTGTGGTGGTGTGCGAGACAATCGTAACTGATGTTTGGAAACTTTGAATGACATGGCTTAAAACCGTTTGCGATGGAGTAGAGTCATCAACCCCTTGTCTTTTCTCAAATTCTAATCTTCTGAATTCCTCTTGACCACATTCTTTTCCTCTTTTTAATTCTACTTCACTGGATTATCATACTTCTCGAATCATATGTTCAAGCCCCATAATCTTCTTCATTACCACTAATACTTCTACTACCTGTAGTACTATGGGATTTGAATCAACAATCTCATCCCTCTGTGTATATGTGGTATTGTGGTGCGCGCTACTTATAAGTAGTATATGACGCGAGTGTAAACGTAATGTCTGGCAGCAGAAGATGGGGGAAGATCAAGAAATGAAGAGTGGGAACGCAATGGAATTTGTATGAAACGCATGAATAGTGAAATGTCAGACAATGGATTAATGATGGATTGAAGATTTGCAAATTAACGGTTACGATATGGTTTTCCTATTTTACTGAGTAACTCTGTAATTTTCGTTGAATACAATTCGGTTGCCCTCACCTGTGTTCTCCTTCACTACAGTATGACAACTTGAACTAATGTGCGTAAGTACCAAATTCTATGTTGCTGATGACTGAACTGTAGGTATTCTTCTTGGTTGTATTTTTTTTAACCAAACTGTTTTCTCCTCCTCGTATCATTACTCTTATTCCACTCTCATACACTTATTCCTATTCATTGTTCCTATTTATTGTCCAGAACAATCTATCATCACTACTAACACAATCAAACCTAAGCATTTTCTAGAAGCCTAAAAGATTAATTGTATGACAAAAGTTATCTTAATACAGATTTTCAAATGATTTGCGATTTGTAAATAATGTGAAATGATTCTAGAGGAATATTTTGGGGTTGTGAGTTGATGTTTATCTATAAAGGATTCATGTGATATGATCAAATACATTACTAATTAACTATTAGGTATGTTTAGATTATAAATACTACTTGTATTTTTGTAAGTATTATTCCTATTTTGGAATTTAAAACAACACTATCGAAATTTTCAATACAAATACACGACAGTTCTACACTGTATTGGTCGGAAACTTGGAGAACTATGAAAGTCATTATCCAGAAAATACAAGTATTTAATAACAGTTGTCTACGCAAAATACTTCGGATTCGTTTTCCAGACACCATCATCAACAACCTACTATGGGAGAGAACAAACCAGATCACAGGGGAGGAGGAAATCAGGAAGAAGCACCCTGGATGTGGATAAGACACATGATGAGGAAAGCACCTGACTACGTCACAAGACATGCCCTCACTCGGGACCTTCAAGGTGAAAGGAAAAGAGGAAGGCCAAAAAACACATTACGCTGAGGTATAGAGAAAGCCATGAGAATAATGAACAAACATTGAACAGAATTGGAAAGGCAAGTCCAGGACAGAGTAGGTCGGAGAACACTATTCAGAGGCCTAAACTCCTTCCTCCGTTGGGGATAACAGGCATAAGTAATGATGAAGTAAGTAATTATTCCTTTTGAATTTCAACATTTTGGATTTACAATATGTGAGTTAGTTAAAAACGAAAACATTACATTGAACACACTCTATTTGCACACCATCTTTGAGTCGTGACTTCCAACACTCCATCCTTCTTCCATTCCTGTTGTTGCTTCCTTCCCTTCCCGTTGGTACTCCATTTACTTCTTGCTTTTGCTCCATTTGCTTTCCGTTTTCCTCTTCTGACCGTGCGAATTCTTCTTTCACGTCCCTTCTTATACTACTTATATCGTTCGTATAAGTAGCACACACCACAGTAGTAATAGTAAATAATGGAAATAGTTATTGGTAAATAGTCTACATTTATATTTGATTTTATTAAAAAAATTCTAATTATCTCAATGAGTGTTTTGTTTTAATTCTCAAGAATCATAACTATTGATTTTCATATTCACAGTTTAAAATCATTTTAAACAATGAGGAAGATTTATAACAGGTTAGGAATGTACTACGTATGTGTATTCATTGCTTACCTTGACAGGCGGTATTAAGTAATGTGGAAATAAGTTGGAATCTAGGCTCGACCAAACTAAGAGATGACGTCTGTCTGCAAAATTCACTCATTGGTATGGTGAGCTACGCTATTAGATGTAGACTACATTGTCGAGGTCTACGTCATAACAGCGATCAGTAAGTGAAGACTGGGTGGTAGGGTTTTAAAATTGTTCATAACAACACAGAGGCATTCACTCTTTGCCTTCCCTCCGATTTTGAATTCTAGTATTACTCCGTATTACTTACGTATGTTACCCACAATGGAGCATAGGCAGCCGACCAGCATTCTCCAACCTACTCTGTCCTAGACCTCCCTTTCCACTTCTATCCAGTTGTTGTGCATTCTTCTCATGTCTGTCTCCGTTTCTCGGCGTAATTTGTCACTTGGCTTTCCTCTTTTCCTTTAACCTTGAGGGTTCCAAGTGAAGGCTTGTCTTATGACGCAGTTGGATGCTTTCTATTAACTTGTTGATTAAGTTTTGTTAGATTTTCTAAACTAAATTTAGTTTACAGTCAGTTGAAATCCTTTGAATGCAAGCCTAAACAATCAATATTTATCTTCTCAGACAAATTCCAGTTGAAGTATTCAGTAAAATAATAACAGCATATGAATAAAACATGTAGGGCAGAACTGTACTTATAATCGCAAAGGGTCATTTTTAAATATTTGATTAAAGTAGTCTGATATTTTACCAGTGTACATATGTCGATAAGTTGTGTCATGAGTAGGCACAATAAACCGACAGGATCTTTCCTATCTATCAGATGTAAGTGAATTGGAATACACTGATGATGTAATACACATATTTTACTATATCTCACTCAGTAGTTAGTTTTGAAACCTTAAACAATAGGAAAGTAAGTATAATTCCTATTGAACATTACTTGTTAGTAACGAAAAGAGTGTACGTGTATTCTTCCTCATGTTAAAAAGACACCTTATAGTTGAGTAGGCACATTGTATTTTGTATGCACTAGAGTTCTCTTACAATTGACGATGTTACTTTCTTAGAAAACACTGAACACTTAAAACTTCCATGAGCTAGGAATCTTTTGTACAACCACAAATTTTTTTTAACAAGATATCCAATGAACTTTTGACATATTGTAGTGAACGAGAACACAGGTGAGGGCAACCGAATTGTATTTAACGAAAATTACAGAGTTACTCAGTAAAATCGGAAAACCATATCGTAAATCGTTAGTTTGCAAAATATCAGTTGATCATATTATCGAACTGGACTGTTCCTGTTGCAAAACATCAATCCATTGTCACTCACTATTCATGCGTTTCATACAAATTCCATTGTGTTCTTCTAACTCTTCCTTTCTTGATCTTCCCCCATCTTCTGCTGCCAGACATTACGTTTTCACTCACGTCATATACTACTTATAAGTAGCTCGCACCACAATATGACTAAGTATTTCACTGTTTTTGAATCAATCATATACAAAAAATTTGTCGTAGATGATGTAAAGGTTTCATTTAAAAGTTTATGATTTCATGTCTGCATATATTTCTCATGTAATTTTATACTACTTATGAGTACCTAAAACGATGAAGTAAAATAAATAAACACCTTACCTTCAAAGTATGAAATAAACAGTTATCCCCCTAATCGTGGAAATCGAACCCAATACTTTAAGTCTCGCATTCGGACACTTAACCTCTAGATCCCTGAGATGGCATTAACGGTGTTAATGTCCAACTCTGATCAATCTAAGGTTTTGAGCAACCTCACCCATCGTCTTCGGTAGTTGCTGCCTACACCTGACAGGATTGAAATCCTCGAGGTAGTTTAGATACTCGTCTTGCCCAGTTTAAATCCAAAACAAGTGATTTCGGTAAATAACGGTTCTAATATTCATCATAAATATAAATATACATCATTACCTAAACAATATTATCTCTTTGTTATTACTTCAAGACAAATAATATTTGGTTGCTTTATAATACAGAGTGTTTCCTGTTCTGAAAGAGTGCTCCGATTCACAATCAAAATGCACGATTCCAGTCCATGCAAACAACACAGTCAAAAGAGGAACAAATCAATATGGCTGTCGCTATGACTAAGTATCAGATTAAACAACATTAATGCAGTTCAGAAAGAAACATAGAAATTCAGTGAATGCAAAAGAAGTAGAAGCTATAATAAAATACAGATATCATCATCACAAAATGTAAATCGAACAGATTAACAAAATGTACAAGTGAAGGAATCAATAAGGACATATGACAAAGGTATATATGGAGAGATTTTCACAAACAAAGCCTTCAAAAAAATGGATCTTAAAACTGGCTAATGTGTTAAGTATTTCCATATCTAACTGTAATAACTATAGGAGATACTAAATTTTAAAATTCATTTCGCTGAATCGACTGTTTGTACTTTATGTTATTAAACTATCCTACTAGTCTAATCATGTTCTTGACTATTTATCGGATTGGTAAATCTCATATTACATAATATAACGTTACAGTCTATGCATTTAATCCTAACAATCTAATTATCTGGTTCTCAAGTTTTAGTTGTGGAAATGATTCAATTTCTACTTTATTTTCGGTTACAATAGTTGGCCTAAACATCCTAACATGGTACATGTTGTATTGTTTCTTAGATATCGTTTACTTCATCGATGTAATGTACTTCTGTCAGGAGTCGATGTCACTGTAATCCTTAAGATAAAAATCTATAATTCCTGTCAGCTTGTTGAAGTCGTTAGATCGCCAGAACTGACTTGATAAAGGTCCCAATTTTGGATTTTGTGTTTTTGCGCATGAGCTGATCAGTTGACCTTGAGATTACATTTCCCACCCGAAACATTCTTGACTGTTATCGGTTGATGTAGTATTTTAGTACGCTATTTTTAAGGCTCTCCGAAGGATGTTTCTATCATGTATAATTAAACTCAATTTGTGTGCTTGAAGACGTCACATTTTCTGGGTGCTTGTAGAATACACTTGCTACACCATATCAAGACTTCTTCAGCTACTTAGTGGGGTCTTGGGACGCTCGGATGAGAGTAGCCATCATCATGTCACTGGATCATTTGTCTTCGTTGTCATTTACTGACTAAGGTGAACTCGTAGTAGTTCAAAAGCATATCAACTAGTAACAAGCATAACACAGCTAACATGATCATGTTTGTTAGTTCATTTGAATATATAGAAAAGTTCATGCTGCAAAATCATCTAACCAATGTGATCGATTTCAAAACCCCTAGTAAATAGAACCATCTCAAACAAATTTTTTGAGAATGAAAAACCTTTACAATCTGTCACCGCAGATTGTCAATAATTATTTGTTATCAAAATAAAACACTTAAAATCACTTGAATTTTATTCACAAGGAACTAAATGAGATGGCTGGTTTGCAAGATAACCAATCGGTTGATGCAAATCGTTATGTAACTATTAGTCAGTCAATCAGTTGCAACGTAGAACTCCGTATGTATGTACATAAGTTCATGTTGCCATACCACATTATTAGCACAGAGACGCAGATGTCAAATCAAATCCCATGGTGATAAAGATAGTAGAGGTATTAATGGTAATGAAGAAGACTAGGATTCGAAGATATTATTCAAGAAGTATTATTCAGTGAGATAATGTTAGAAAGAGAAAGGTAGGGGTGCTGACGAGTTCAGAAGATTAGGATATGAGAGAGCACAACGAATGGATGCACTTGCACCAACGCTAACGATTTTAGCCATGTCATCCAAAGTCTCTAACCATTGATGACTTTCGTCTCACGGACCCCAACCACGTAGCCTACATCTACCAACATGACTCAGTCCACTTGTCATTGACCTCATGGATTTGTGCCATGTTTTGATCTGGCCGCCCCTTTCTTTCTTCCAACCTACTCCTACACTACAAAACATAACTCGTCGAGGCAGTCGGTGGTTAGCCATACGTAACACATGTCCCAACCACCTCAACTGATGAAGTTTCACCACTTCATCTGTTAATCTTCCATCCTTACCTAGTACCCGCTTCCTAACAACAGCATTGCTTACTCGGTTGTCCCACGATATACGAGCAATGCTTCTTAAACATCTATGATCGAATACTAGTAACCTACGAAAATCTACTCTTAGCGGCCATGTTTCACAGCCATATAGGAGAACGGAGCGAACTGCTGCACAGTACACTTGTCCTTTGGTTAGCGAACGGATATCATGCCTACGCCATAAGTGACGCAGGTTGGCAAAAGCCAATCGAGCCTTCTGTATCCGAGCTGAGATTTCGTCAGTCACCAGGCTATCAGCGCTGATGAGACTCCCCAGATAAGTGAAGCGATCAACACGCTTGACTACTTCACTCCCTATCACTAGTTCAGGTGCCGATGAAACCCAGTCTTGAAGCAACATTTTGCATTTCGAGGGTGAGAACCGCATCCCGAACATGCTTGCATTGTTGCTTAGGGTAGTCAGAAGACTGTGCATTTTGTCAGCGTCTTCACCGAATAGAACTATGTCATCGGCATATTCTAGATTAGTAACTATTATCTATTTAATTGCAAACTCTTATAGTTATTTATTGAATTCACTGCGAAAATTAGGCATTAACACTTTAGAATTAAGCTAACCAGTCATGATAAACCATACAAATTACTTGTAACAATAAAATTAGTTGATTTTCTCCACCAATCGGATTTCAAAAATCGATTATTGAGTCATATCTGAGCTTCAGTTAATACTCATCATCATGATACTTAATTATCATTCTCTTACTATGGAAAATATTCACTAAGTTTACTTGGAGTTAGACAAGACTTCCAATAGTAACATCAAAATGAATATTACAACCTAATTACAGGGGCTACAAAAATACGCTATATACTCCAAACTACTGAGTAATAACAAGTAGTGTAACGTATTATACGAATAAATGATCAACTTATTCAAAAGTAAACATCTTGTTTAAATAAATTGCAACTTGATTAGCATTTTAAGGCGGCATTGTTGAACTGATAAACGAGATAATCAATAATTATTTATCTCATTAATTGACTTGTCCGCATCCATTTGATTGTAAGACAAATTGATACTAGGCATTTTTAATTTACGTATTCCTATGGCTTCTGCTGTGTAGGAGACGGGATCGAACTCCGTTGGGAAATGATGGAGGTATACGATAGATCACCCGAAAAGATCTAGATTTATCTATAATGTGACCACTATCTACCAGGTGTGCTAAGGTAGAACTGCGTATTGTTTTTGACTGACCCTTCTTAAAACATGCTGGGAGATGTTGACTCATTCGTTGAGTAAGTTGCCTGGAAGTACGTTCGATATAGCTATCTCCACTGGAGCAACTGAATTGGTAAATGAACATAGAGGAGTCCAACTCAGGTAACTTATCCTTCGTTTGGGCAGACATTGCTGGTCGACAGGAGAATGTCAATGCAAGTTTCTAGATATGCATATATATATATATATATATATATATATATATATATATATATATATATTGATTTAGCTCGTCTAAAACTTCTGTTTTCATATGTTTTATGATAATTGGTTATTATAAGAATGTTTTATTATTTCACTAATATGTAACTAGTGAAGTTGTGTTTACTTTCCTTCTAAAAACGACTATGATGGATAAAGGTAGTAGTAATTGATTCGGGCATTAACAAGGTCTTCTTTAATGGAATGATAAATCGTTAACATAAGTAAATCATACTTACTTATTTAATTAAGCCTGTTATTCCTAATGGAGCACAGGCCGTCGACCAGTGTTCTCCAACCTGATCTGTTCTAGGCTTCCTTTTCCCAGTTCTATCCAATTTTTGTTCATTCTTCTCATTTCTGTCTCCATTTCTCCACGTAATGTGTTGTTTGGTATTTCTCTTTTCCTTTTTACTTGAGGGTTCCAAGTGAGGTCTTGTCTTGTGACGCAGTCAGGTGTTTTCCCCAATATGTGTCCTATCCATATCTAGCACATTTTTCCTAATTTCTTCCTAAACTGGATTTGTTATCTGTACCAGTAGGTTGTTGTAGACAGTATCTGGCTAACGGATCCGAAGAATCTTGCTTAGACAACTGTTAATGAATACTTGAACCTTCTGGATGATAACTTTGTTAGTTTTCCAAGTTTCTGTTATGGTGTGTGTTATTTAACAACTTATTCAAAATTGTGTTGAACAAATCACAGAAAAATATGAAACTGCACAATCATGGTAAAGAGAATAATTCGTAGTTCTGTAACTTAGATTAATCAAGTTTCAAAGGATAGTTTTGTCTAAGCACTGGTACTACCTGAAAAGTTACTAAAAAAACAACTGTATATTAAACATTTACCTCTTAACACTAATTACAATTCTACAGTACTAGTCTACTTGACAAGGAAATAGTATTTTATATCCAGTAAATATAAATGATCTCCTTAGTTGGGGCAGAAGCTTGAAAAACTACCAAAGTGATATGCTCGCTTATTGATATGTTTGAATGCTATTATGAGCTCACCTTGTGGTGCTGTGGTGCGAGCTACTTATAAGTAGTATATGACGTGAGTGTAAACGTAATGTCTGGCAGCAGAAGATGGGGGAAGATCAAGAAAGGAAGAGTTAGAAGAACACAATGGAATTTGTATGAAACACATGAATAGTGAGTGACAATGGATTGATGTTTTGCAACAGGAACAGTCCAGTTCGATATGATGAACTGATATTTTGCAAATGAACGATTTACGATATGGTTTTCCAATTTTACTGAGTAACTCTGTAATTTTCGTTAATTACAATTCGGTTGCCCCACCTGTGTTCTCCTTCACTACTACCTTACTTGGTGAACGGAACGAAATCAATGATTCAGTGAGACGATAGGCTATTCTAATCGGCTTGTCCCAGCCCCGGTTAAGTAAATTAGCAAGTCTTGATAAGGCGTACAAAGTGTATTCTACAAGTACCCAGAAAATCGAGGTCCGTAAGCAGATAAATCGAATTTATTTATACAATGATAGAGACACCCTTGGGAAAACCACAAAATAGCGTACTTAAATAATCCATCAACCAATGACAGTCAGGGATTTTCCGAGTAGGAAATGTTAGCTAAAGGTAAACAGGCGCGTAAACATGAAAATTCCAAATTTCAGAACGTTTTCCAATTGAGTTCTTGAGATCGAACATCCCCAACATAAATCCATCATCCAAAAGATACAAGTATTTGTTAATAGTTGTCTACGCAAAATACTTTAACTCATTGGCCCGATACCATCAGAAACAATCTACTGTTACAGAGAACAAATCAGATTCCAGTGGAGGAGGAAATCAGGAAGAAGCAGTGGAAGTGGATAAGACACACACTGAGTAAAGCAACCAACTGTGTCACAAGACAAGCTCCCACTTGGAATCTTCAAGGTCACGGAACACATTACACCGAGAAAAGAAGACAGATATGAGAAGAATGAACAAAAATTAGACAGAACTGGGAAAGGAAACCCAGTACAGATCAGGTTGGAGAATACTGGTCGACGTCCTATACACCTCCATTGGGGGTAAGTGAGTAAGTAAGTAGTTGAATACCAAGTGTCTCAATATCATTCATCTCACAATTTCACCTGGCTTTTTTTTTTCATTGTCAATGATAGTAGTTTGTAATAAATCTTAAATTTTTATGATTGAAAAATAAAAACTACTACTCAATATACAACAGACAAGTTCTAACATGAACAGCATAAACAAGAAGCCTAAACAATTGAAATATAGACGAACAAAAATTGAAAAAGAAAGAGAAGTTCCTTTTCAAATTGAGATAATAATATGAACAATAATAGAGACAGGATTTAAAATAAGTTGACAAATTGTCCATGAATAATCAATCAATCAGTCAATCTCCTCAGTCCAATGTGAAGCACGCAGACAGACAGACAGACAGACAGAAAAAAAATCGATATCTACAAGGTTGACTGATTGGTCATCATCAGTAGAAAAGTGTACAGACAGAAATTGGGTTATGATGAGTTCGGAGAAATTTGTAATAAACACAGAATAAGGAGGTATATCAATTGTTACATCTCAATGAGCCTGAGGGAATGTAACTGTTTAATAATTGGCATGGTATTTTAGAATGTTATTTTTTGTCAACACAAATTATTGTTATTGTGATGATAGTGTTTTTTTATTTATTTAAAGAATCTGGTGTTGCGGTCGTTATGTGGTGTGTGTGCTACTTATATGAACGATATAAGTAGTATAATAAAGAAGAAGTGAAAGAAGAAGTTTCACGGTCAGAAGAGGAAAACGGAAAGCAAATGGAGTAAAAAAGAAAGAAGTAAATGGAGTACCAATAGGAAGGAAAGGAAGCAACAAACAACAGGAATGGAAGAAGAAGGATGGAGTGTTGGAAGTCACGATTCAAAGATGGTGTGCAAATAGAGTGTGTTCAATGTAATGTTTTGGTTTTTAATTGACTAAGAGTGTAAATTTGCATAATACACTCAGGACTTATTTGGTAAACGTCCTAATTTTGTCATTTGACTTTGAAATTTCGAATCTACATGTTTTCGCGCCTGTTTACCTTCAACTCATATTTCCCATTAGGAGAATTCTTGACTGTCATTGTGGCTGATGGATTATTTTAGTATGCTATTTTGTGGCTCTCCCAAAGGCGTCTCTATCACTGTATAAATAAGCTAGTTTGTGTGCTTAGAAACCTGGTATTTCCTGGGTGCCTGTGGAATACATTACTGTACCGCCTTATCAGAACTTCTTGATTTTTAGTTAACCGGGGCTTGGACAAATGGATTAGAATAGCCTATCATGTCACTGAGTCATTGGTTTCGTTCCGTGTATCGAGTAAGGTGAACTCGTAATAGCATTCAAGCATATCAGTTGGCGAGCATATCATCTGTATTTATACGTTGATTTTTTGGGGCAGAGTTTTGGAGGTTTGTGTTATTTTTACACATTTGAAATCATCAGTCAATCATTGTTAGATCACCATTAGAAACCTGGAAGCACTGGACAGCTGTATCATCGTGGTATGATTGATTGATGATTTCAAATGTGTAAAAAAAACAAACCTCCAAAACTCTGCCTGAAAATATTGTAACAGTGCTCACTAGTGACTAGCTTGGTGAGGAAATTCACGGAGTTCTAGTTGAGAAGACGTGACTAATGGAGTTCAACTCTGTCGGGTTTAGGCAGTAACTGCTGAAGACAATGGGTGAGGTTGCACAAAACCCATAGACTGACCATGGTTAGACATTAACACCGTTGGATGCCGGCGTAGTGGTCCGGTGGTTAGGCGTTCGCGCACAATACCGAAGGTCCCGGGTTCGAATCCTGCGAGTAGCAGGAGTCGTGAATGCGCACTGCCCGTTGATGAGTCCCTTACCGGGACGAAATGACCGTCCATTGCTTCTTCCAGTTTTCTAATACTAGTCTAACAATGATTGATTGATGATTTCAAATGTGTAAAAACACAAATCTCCAAAGCTCTAACTGAAAAAACATATAAAGAGCCCTGTACCATTTCGAAATAGTTACTTTGTAACCAGTGAGATTTAACTGCGTTAAGCATGCAATAAAAATCATCAATGACGATAGATGATGATTGTACACTATTCGAAATCGACTGAAATCATCAGTATGAACTGCCGGATGTTAACTCGATGGTCCAAAGATCAATGCTTTTATGTAAGATCGGTAGCACCCGGGTTCGACCCTTGATGGGGTCGTAAATGCTCACTACTAAGGGTGTAACAGCTATCTTGGTACTTTCTACATTGCAATAATTCTTTAACTAATCTTATTTACTTATATAAAACTACAAATTTAGTAGTCTTCCTGACCCTTACTATTGTGGTGCGCGCTACTTATAAGTAGTATATGACGTGAGTGTAAACGTAATGTCTGGCAGCAGCAAAAGATGGGGGAAGATCAAGAAGAAAGGAAGAAGAGTGGGAACACAATGGAATTTGTATGAAACGCATGAATAAGTGAAATGTCAGACAATGGATTGATGATGGATTGAAGATTTGCAAATTAACGGTGGTTTCGATATGGTTTTCCTATTTTACTGAGATACTCTGTAATTTTCGTTAAGTACAATTCGGTTGCACTCACATGTGTTTGCCTTCACTACACTATGTACTAACAAATCAACATGTTAATCTTTTGCTTAGATGAATCAACTGAAGCTTAAGTGAATTTATGAGGAGATTTGAAAGTTTGTCCTTTCTTAGTTCTATTTAAAACCTTATACTTACTTACTTACTTACTTACTTATGCACTTACTTACTTATGCACTTACTTACTTACTTACTTACTTACTTACTTACTTACTTACTTACTTACTTACTTACTTACTTACTTACTTACTTACTTACTTACTTACTTATGCACTTACTTACTTACTTACTTACTTACTTACTTACTTACTTACTTACTTACTTACTTACTTACTTACTTACTTACTTACTTACTTACTTACGTACACCTATTATTGCTAATGGAGCATGGGCCTTCGACCAGCATTCTCAAACCAAACAATTCTATCTGTTTGCTATTCATTCTTTTCATGCCTATTTCCAATTATCAGTGTAACTTGTTCTTTGGTCTCTCTATTCTCCAACAATGGCTTTGAGTATTCCAGCTGAAGGCTTGACTCATGATGGTGTTGGGTGCTTTTCTCAATGTATATATTCTGTCCACCTCTTATACTTTCTCTAAGTTTCTTCCTTAGTTGCAATCTGATTTGTTCTCTCTGTAACAGTGGGTTGATGCTGATGTTGTCTGGTGAACGGATGAAGAACATTTTGCTTACACAACTGTTAATAAACACTTGTATCTTTTGAATGGTATAGCTTTGGTTTTGGTTCTACAAGTTTCCACCCCATGCAACTTCCAGATGTTCGTCAATTATCTAAATACTGCCATGATAGTTTAAACAAAATTAAAATAGTCTCTTTTTTTGTCTGAAATTTCCGTTCGGTTGATCAATGTGATTGACATATTTCTTTTGGAAGCTAATATTTATTTAATTTAAAGTAGTATTCATTAGTTCAATAACAATATGGTTAATTATCGATCAAAACGTTTGATAACAACAATAGTGAATATTCATTCATTGATCAATTGATATATGGTCGGAAAGCTTTTTTGAAATGATGTACATTCATTATTCAATAATTAGATTTAGTATGTTCAATAAACATTGAATGTATATAATATTGTAGTGAAGGAGAACACAGGTGGGGCAACCGAATTGTAGTTAACGAAAATTACAGAGTTACTCAGTAAAATAGGAAAACCATATCGTAAACCGTTATTTTTGCACATCTTCAATCAATCATCAATCCATTGTCTGACATTTCACTTATTCATGCGTTTCATACAAATTCCATTGTGTTCTAACTCTTCCTTTCTTGATCTTCCCCCCCCATCTTCTGCTGTCAGACATTACGTTGACACTCACGTCATATACTACTTATAAGTAGCTTGCACCACAATATATCTTACAATTTACTAAATAACTTATCAAAATGATAATTGAATTAAATTTATTCAAACTCGTTAAAAGCATTAAGTAAGGAGAAATGATTGAACACACACAAATAAACACATACATTTAAACTGACTGAACCTCTATTCATGGTGTTGGGGTTTTCTTTTGATGTGTGTGTCTATATATAAATATCTAGGCGGAAAGAGAGAGAATAAGAAGCGGTTTAGTTGTATGTAACATTACAAAAACAACCGGAAGTTGCTTTCATTCAATAACAAAAAAAGCATTTCTAAAATTTTTCTAATTATATTTAATTAGTTCATTGATAAATTTTTAAAAGAATGTTACAAATACACTGCATCAACAACAGTCGACAAGTATTAAGAATGACACTTTTTAAGATGGTGGTCCTGTTTACGTTCTGTCGGTAGAATATTACTGACTTACTTACTTACGCCTGTTACCCCCAATGGAGCATAGGCCACCCACCAGTTTTCTCCAACCAACACTGTCCTGGGCTTCCCTCTCAAGTTCTGTGCAATGTTTGTTCATTCTTCTCATATCTTTCTCTATTTCTCGGCGTGATGTGTTCCTCGACCTTCCTCTTTTCCTTTTACTTTGAGGGTTCCATGTGAAGGCTTGTATTTTGACACAGTTAGGTGCTTTCTTTAGTGTGTATCCTATCCACCTCCAGCGCACTTCCCTGATTTCTTCCTCCACTGGAATCTCTTTTGTTCTCTCCCACAGTAGGTTGTTGCTGATGGTGTCTGGCCAACGAATACGAAGTATTTTACGTAGACAACTGTTAATAAACACTTGTATCTTCTGGATGATGCCTTTCATAGTTCTCCAAGTTTCCGCTCCATACAGTAGAACTGTCTTCACATTTGTATTGAAAATTCTGATTTTGGTTTTGGTTGGAAGTTGTTTGGAGTTCCAGATATTTTTCAACTGTAGAAATGCAGCCCTTGCTTTTCCAATCGGCACCCTCACATCTGCATCGGATCCACATTGATTGTCGGTAGGATATACCACGGATCATATCACAGCTCGAACTCAAGGCCTACTAGCCTAGGTCATTGCATCGACATTAAGTACCTTCATCTCCGATTTCAGTCGATTTGCTATCCAGGTCTAGTAAACTCAAACAAATTCATTGGAACTCACTCTAAGGCACTTACTGTAACCCATATGTTATTGTCTGTTCATTTGATTAGTTCAACGTGAAATCACAAATCAGTCATTGTTAGATCACCATCAGAAACGCGGAAACACTGAGAGGTCTTCTCATCCTAGTGCAGGACTCATCAACAGTCTGCATCCATGACATCTGCCATCAGGAATCGAACCCAGGACTTTCGATCTCGTACGCGAAATACCTAACCCCCTACACTAATAAGCCGACATCCAACGGTGTTAATGTCTGACTGTGTGTGATCAATCTAAGGTTTTTGCGAGACTTCACCTGTTTGTTTTCAGTAATTACTGCCCACATCCGACAAGGATCAACTCCAGCAGTCAGCAGGTCTTCTCACTAGAACTTTGAAAATTCGCTCACGAAACTAATCACTAGTGAACACATTGCACGATTTTTCACAGTTATTATGTTCGATCATGCGGTATAAATAAGTTAACGTTTAAATCATTACATATTCTGATGTTTAGAAGGAATCAGTTTAAATTTTTATACCATCAATCTGTATCATTTTTCTGCTTTGATATGTACTTTATCTTTCAAGTGGTAAGGTGTATTAGTGTGGTGTGTGCTACTTATATGAACGATATAAGTAGTATAAGAAGGAACGTGAAAGAAAAAGTCTCACAGTCAGAAGAGGAAAACGGAAAGCTAATGGAGTAAAAAAGCAAGAAGTAAATGGAGTACCAACAGGAAGGAAAGGAAGCAACAAACAACAGAAATGGAAGAAGGATGGAGTGTTGGAAGTCACGACTCAAAGATGGTGTGCAAATAGAGTGTGTTCAATGTAATGTTTTGGTTTTTAATTGACTAAGAGTGTAAATTTGCATAACACAATCTTCCGCGCCTGCCTCAGTCTTCTCTTTAGAACGTTTATGCGTAGCAGGAATCGTAGATGTGTACTGCCATTGATGAGTCCCATACCTGGACGAAACGGCACTGTCCAGTGCTTTCAGGTTTCTAATGGTGGTCTAACAATAATGTAAAAACACTTATCTCCATAACTTTAATTAAAAAAATAATGTAGACACATATCGCCAACAATAGAAATTGAGATTTCAATGCAGTTGTATGCCCTGAGCCAGATGATGAAATGATGAGAGACTTTCACTATTGTTAATGACCAACCACATCAAATCAATACATGTCGAGTAGAAGTGAGCGCCTTTTTTAGTGATCCCATTTGTGATTGAGATCACAAACCTACCCAAGTTAAAGAACTATTGAAATCTAGGGAATACTCACCAGTGTCTACTTATGGTTCCATCATGGATCCAACCCAGAACTCTTTAAGTCTGTCGACAAACGCTTAATCGGTAGAATCAACATCCACTAGTGTATATGCAAAGTCAATCATTGTGGTGGTGTTTCGTTCTCTGAGCTGATTGTTTTGGTTGTGAAGCTTTCGTTGTTCTTCTACTGAACAATGAACATCATCAGCACAAACTTCAGATAGCAGAAGTGAAGCATTCGAATTTCTTCACGTTTGACCTGTAGTTTGTTCTGTTAACCTCGATCTTGATTGGTTGCTGTTGACTTTTGACCTGTCGTTGTTTGCAAACAAGCTACAGGTCAAATGTGGAGAAATTCGAATACTTCACTTCTGCTATCTGAAGTTTGTGCTGATGATGTTCATTGTTCAGAAGAAGAACAATGAAAGCTTCACAACCAAAAAACAACCAGCTCAGAGAATGAAACACCCTATACAATCATCCACCTGAGCTACAAGTTTTCTCCACCATCTTAAAAGTCAATCATTACATTTTCTTATTAATAATGTTTATTTTTCTCAGCCTAAAAAGCATTTCATTGTTGTTTCATTAGAATTTTTATTTGTGTAACAGTTTGTTTAAGTGATCATCGATTAGTGTATTTGTTAGTTCAATCAGTCTACAACAATAACCATTGTATTATGATAGAAATCGATGATTTACCTTGTAGATAAATGACTCACTAGTATGTATTGCTTTGGGCATTAAAAATTCTTTTTAATCATGTTTTTTCAATCATACACTTTGCTTGTCAATCAAATTATTATGCTGTTCAATAAACGTAACAGTCAATTATCATAGTGATTTCATCAATCAGGTTGTTATATATAGTCTAACTATTGTCAATTTGAACAAGAATTTACATTTAACTAGATGCATATTTGAAATCATGAGTTGATCAATGTTAGACCACCCCAGTTAGAAACCTGGAAGCACTGAAAGACGGCCGTTTCGTTCTGGTATGGGAGTCATCAGTGGCAGTGCACATCCACGACTCTTGCACCTTGGTCTTGCGCGTGAACGCCTAACCTCCAGACCACTGAGTAGGTATCTGATGGTGTTAATGTCTAACTTCGATCAATTCACGGTCTTGCGCAACCCCATAAACTGTCTTTGGCAGTTACTGTCTACACCCGAACAGGTTGAACTTCACTAGTCACGACTTCCTACTAGAACTCGGAGAAGATTCCTCACGAAGCTAGTCACTAGGGAGCACATGTAATTGCATTACGGCGTCGTGAAGATTGTTATGTTACACATCTAAAACCATTAGAAACCGAACATAGTGGATGTTCGTTGCTGATGAGTCCCATACCAGGACGAAATGACTGTCCTATGCTTCCAGGATTTTAATGATGGTCTAACATTGATCGATTTTTATGATTTCAAATGTGTAACTTAACAATATTCACAACTTCGTAATGCAACTCAGCTAGATAACAATTGAAAACCGGAAAGCATCAAATGACTATTTCATTTGAACATGGAATTTTTCAATGGTAGCCATTTAGAATATCACTAGGACTCTAACTACACACTTTCAAGTTCCATACGAATCATAACATCACTTAGATTAGTTAGTGAACATCCAATGGTTGACAATGATCAATTCTCAATATTGTGCAACCATGATATGATACCGCGTTCCTTGATGATCTCAATGAGTATATGAGCCAATTGTCAATATTATGTGACAACATTCAATAATCATGTATAATAAACTTAAAATAATAATAATAATAGTCTTTGAATAATAAGTTAATTTTATGTAACGAACGTTTCAATTTGATTGAATGTGACAAAAATACCAAAATACGATACATAGTAAAACAAAATAAATTCTTTGATTGCATGAATTCCTGTTGAAGTGTCAATCAACACCGGATTCATTGATTGGAAATATCTTAGACTAGATATACATTAAGGAAAGCGCCCAACTAAGTCACAAGACAAGCCCTCAAAATGGAACCCCCAGTCAGTCAGTCAGTTGCAACGTTGAACTTCGTACGTATTTACATAAGTTCATGTTGCCATATCACATTAGCACAGAGACGCAAACGTCAAACCAAATCCCATAGTGATAAAGATAGTAGAGGTATTAATCGTAATGAAGAAGATTAGGGTTTGAAGATATTATTTAAGAAGTATTATTCAGTGAGATAAAGTTAGAAAAACAAAAGTAGAGGTGCTGACGAATCCAGAAGATTAGGATTAGAGAGAACACAAAGAATGGATGCACTTGCGCCATTGCAAACGATTTTCAGCCATGTAGTTCAAGGTCTTTAACTATTGGTGACTTTCGTCTCGCGTACCCCAACCAGGTAGTGTACATCTACCAACATAACTCAGTCGACTTGTCAGTGACTTCATGGATTTGTGCCATGTTTTGGTCTGGCCGCCCATAGCTTTATTCCAACCTACTCCCACGCCACAAAACATAGCTCGTCGAGGCAGTTGGTGGTTAGGCATACGTAACACATTTCCTAACCACCTCAAATGATGAAGTTTCACCACTTCATCTACAAATGGAACCCCCAAGATCAAAGGAAAAGAGGAACACCAAAACACACATTAAGCTGAGAACTGGAGACAAACATGAGTAGAATAAACAACAATTGAACAGAACTAGAAACGAAAGCCCAGGACAGAATGCTGGTCGACGGCCTATGCTCCTCCATTGGGGGGTAACAGGCTCAAGTAAGCAAGTAAGTAATATCTCGAACTGTGAAGCTGGCCGACGAGGGTTCAAGACATACTGGGCATATATCTATATATATATATATATATATATATATATATATATATATACTAAGTTTTCATAACAGGGGTTGTGAAGATAGGTAAGTTACACATTTTTGAAACCATGAATCGATCAATGTTAGACCACCATTAGAAACCTGGAAGCACTGAAAGACGGCCCTTTTCGTCCTGGTATGGGACTCCTCAGCATTTTTGTTGCAGTCAAATTCCCCCCTAGGTTACCAACCAACACTATAGAGCACTGAGTTTATGACCATCGGAGTCTGTTCACCTCATCTAATAATCATTCGTCGTGTTGGTTTTGTGCGTTTTCATCCTCATTTCCTGAGTCATTCGAGATTAATTATTGATCGATCGAAATATGTACTGAAAGACTAGAGAAATAATCCATCTATCTGCTTAATGCTTAGATTATTCACAAAGTGAACAGAATTTCAAGTAAACATTTTTTGTTGAATAATAAACTGAGGTCATATTGAAGATCATCGTATCCAAACCTATTGTATATTCTCTTCAATTTTATGTAAGTAAGTTGCTAAGATCAGTCACGCAATCCAGGATATTTCATGAAACACTCTAAAAGTAGTAGTAGTCATTTAGAAAAAATTTAATCTCTTTCATCTTCATTTTCTATTCCAAGTTTTCGGTTGTTTGTTCCCAACCGGAAATGAAAAGTGAACTGGATAGAAAACAATAGTACACATTAGTGAATACAACATTAGAAGACAGAGAGAGAGAGAGACAGAGAAATAATAAGTTAGTTAGTTTGTTAGTTGGTTAGATGTATACACCTGCAGGCTATTCTATTCACTTTTCCCTGGTTTCCTTCTTGAAAACCTTAATTTTTAATTAAAAATAACTAATTCATTTTACATGATGAATGAAATGAGTCTAATCAAGAGAATGTGAATCATTCATGTTATCGTATTAAATTGTGTTTATGAATAGAGGGAACAATGGAGTAAAATATATACTCGGTTCTTAATAATAGTAATAGTAGTAGTATTGGTAGTAGTAGTAGTGTGGTGCGCGCTACTTATAAGTAGTATATGACACGAGTGTAAACGTAATGTCTGGCAGCAGTAGATGGGGGAAGATCAAGAAGAAAGGAAGAAGAGTGGGAACACAATGGAATTTGTATGAAACGCATGAATAAGTGAAATGTCAGACAATGGATTGATGATGGATTGAAGATTTGCAAATTAACCGTTTACGATATGGTTTTCCTATTTTATTGAGTAACTCTGTAATTTGCGATAAATACAGTTCGGTTGGCCTCACCTGTGTTCTCCTTCACGACAGTAGTAGTAGTAGCAGTAGTAGTAGTAGTGGTTAGCAGGACAATTTGCTTGACTTATTGTTGTGGGGGACCTTAGATCCCCAGAACTCACTTGGATACGTCTTAATTTTGTCATTTTATTTTGAATTTCCATGTTTTCGCGCCCATTCACCTTCAGCTCACATTTCCCCCTCAGAAAATTCTTGATTGTCATTGACTGATGGATTGTTTGAGTACGCTGTTTTGTGGTTTACCAAAGGGTGTCTCCATCATAAATAAGCTTGATTTGTGTGCTTAGCGACCTCGTATTTTCTGGGTACTTGTAGAATACACTTTCTATGCCTTATCGAGACTTGTTGATTTAGTTAACTGGGGCTGGGACAAACCGATTAGAATAGCCTATCGTCTCACTGAGTCATCGTTTTCTTTTGGTCAGCGGAGTAAGGTGAACTCGTAATACCATTCAAGCATATCAATTGGTGAGCATATCAAGTTTACGTACTAGTTAGCATTCATCAGCAAGGTATTATACATGTAATCTTAAAGGAATTATTATAGTGTGAGTGTGTGTGTGTGTTCTTTCATGTCGAGCCTATGGGGCTTATCTCAGCCTATGGATAATTTAATCAATCCATTCTTCGCCGTTGCACAAAACAGGGTTTGCCTCCGTAGTATGATAAACGGAAATTGAAGTGAAGATCTGTTTTTTTAGCACATTTCATTGTTCATAAATATCGGAGTCAGATAGCTGGTCACTAAAAAAGCGGTGTGCCCTAATTCGAGTTCAATTCAAGCTACTACAGAATGAATCATTTCGGATGAATTCTATTCCGTATATTAGTGGTCAGCTTTTGTAGTTTCAGATTTTACCATTGAGTAGCTAATTCATGTCTCATAAATTGAAAATAAAGAGCTGTTTTCTTCCAACTTTAAAACTTTTCGGAATATTACAATTTACAATAATTTTTCTAGTAGGATGTCTCATCGCTTGGGATTTCGAATGAGAACGAGATAGATATCTAATCTCCTCTTATCTATTATTGATTCCGTAGTGGAGATGAGTTTTTGTAATGTGTTATATATATATTCCCAATTATATAAATTAACCCTCTATTGGTAAGGGCAATCTGACATTGGTTTTCAAGAGAAACAAGGAGACAGCCCATGTGTTAACACTTAAACGTGAACAGTTCGGCTCAATCCCGTGGTGCAACCACACAGGTACCTGATACCCTGGTGGTCCATTCACACCACTTGCATAAATTAGTACATATATAGTGATTATTTCCGATCCATGGCCGCGTCAATCAATATGCACCACATGGACAGGCTAATTCCACCCACCTAGCTTACATGACTATCAAACCCATTATTATTAACAATGGTGATATACAATACACCACCTCAGTGACAATGACTCTTAGGAATGTTGCAAAACAACCACCTGTAGTATCAATGAAATCGATCACTCGGCTAACCAATTTTATATATGGATTGTTACCAATACTTGCCAAAGCAATGCCGAGCCATCCACAATGTTAACAGCAAACATCTGGTCTTATAGGAAACCTTCAGCTCTATATAGCAGTAAGGCATATGGTATGCACATAGTATGGCATAGAATAGCAGGAGATACAGTCCAGCATGACGCAAATGTGCTCAAACACTCTTCATACCCTTAGTCTGATGTCGGATAATGATTTTTCTTAATAGTCAGTCAAATGCAACGTAGAACTTTGTACGTGTAAGTACATCAGTTCATGTTGCCATTGCACATCAGGAGTTTATTTTTCAAGCATATGATGAGACCTGAGTTAAGGGTAGAGTATCCGTTTTGTGATGTGACTGTTCTTTAAAATACTCTTCAAGATAAATTAACTAAATTTCACAGTACTCGTTACTAGTGCGATTGTAGTGCTTCCACATAAACTTGAGTTCGCTCATATTAAATTTGATTAAGTCTTTACGATTGATTACCTTATGTAACCAAGCTATTTCTATAACAATAACTTATATGTCCCATTGGCTTTTAGCATTATTGTCTGGTTTGTATGAGCTGGTACGACTGAGCATTGCGTACACCCACGCGCTGACTCATCCTTTTCGCTTTAATGCTAATCTCTTAAATATTTCGATGACTCAACCATTTTCCTATGTATGTATGTAGTGAACGAGAACACAGGTGGAGCAACCGGATTGTATTTAACGAAAATTACACAGTTACTCAGTAAAATAGGAAAACTATATCGTAAATCGTTAATTTGCAAAATATCAGTTCATCATATCGAACTGGACTGTTCTTGTTGCAAAACATCTATCCATTGTCACTATTCATGCGTTTCATACAAATTCCATTGTGTTCCCACTCTTCCTTACTTGATCTTCCCCCATCTTCTGCTGCCAGACATTACGTTGACACTCACGTCATATACTACTTATAAGTAGCTCATACCACATGTATACTAACATTTCAATCGTATTCATTCATTCACACATTCGATTGCTAGTGTATCTGCCCGGTCTGCTTGTGGTGTGCCAAAAATAAACGTATTCAACACTTCGAGTTCACCTTCGGAGTTATAAACCGTCAGACGCTATTTAGTAACGAATGTCTAGACGAGCTAATCGCGAAGCTTAAGAACACGCCGAAATCGGCCACCACAAGATGATATAAACATTAAACCGGCGAAACAAGTTAGTGTCTATCTGAACTCAGTTAACTAGAGATAAGTAACGCGATGACGTCTGAACGGGAAGGTCACGAGTTCGAATCCCACCGTAAACATCAACACTGATAAGTTCTAACTAGAAAAAAACGAAATCTACATTCTAGATTCTACGTATTCCTATGGCTTCTGCTGTGTAGGAGACGGGATCGAACTCCGTTGGGAAATGATGGGGGTATACGATAGATCACCCGAAAAGATCTAGATTTATCTACAATGTGACCACTATCTACCAGGTGTGCTAAGATAGAACTGCGTATTGTTTTTGACTGACCCTTCTTAAACCATGCTGGGAGATGTTCACTCATTCGTTGTGTAAGTTGCCTGGAAGTACGCCCGATATAGCTATCTCCACAGGAGCAACTGAATTGGTAAATGCACATAGAGGAGGCCAGCTCAGGTAACTTATCCTTCGTTTGGGTAGACAACGCTGGTCGACTTGAGAAGGTCAACGCAAGTTTCTATTAATTGCTCTCATTAATCTGTCCTGCAGAGTATCGCAGGCCACATCTCCCTTTGAATTGTAGTTCTATAAATAATGGCTTCTTTCGGACGGTCGAAATTACTGACTTCTTATTTACATCAACCATATACTTCCTGATGAATGCGCTGGGGTAGCCGATCTCAGTCAGTGAGTTGTTGACAAATTGCAGCTCCTGATACTTAAAGTATCCATTGAACAGATCATTTTTGCTCTGCTAGTGAGACATCTAACCAAATTTCTTTTGTAGCAGATAAGTGTAAAACTACAAAAGTGAGTGTATTGGCAGGCAGAGAGATTTTTTCTAAATACCCTTCTACTTAGCTAGTCATCACTTCGTCTACTTAGTGTGACGTCAAGGAAGGTCAGCTTTTTATTATCGTACTCCTCCTCTTCACCAGTGAAAGTGATTGCCGGGTGTACACTGTTGAATTGTTCTAAGAGTTTTTTTTTCTTTTCTGATGTTCTGATCTACAACATGATGAATGTGTCATCGACGTAACGGCAATATAGATCAAGTTTCTGAATAGCTTCATTAAGTGGTCCATTTTCTAGCTTTGCTAGGAAGAGGAGATCAGCTAGAATTAGGCCTAGAGTTGATCGATCGTATACCTCCATCATTTCCTGACGGAGTTCGATCACCGTCTCCTACACATAACAGAGAAGCCATAGGAATACGTACATTCAACCTCTATTTATGTGTTCAGAATAAATTCTAGATTCTATCACAGAATCATAATTCATTTATTCTAAGAAATGACATTTATTTTTTAGATTTGAAATAAATTAGTTTTTAGATATTTTTTCCTGATACTACTAACTAATCTTTCAAACAATCTCTATCATCATAAAATTTGTTGATTTGTGGGTAGGGGAGGGAGCGAAATAAAATACCTCATTACAAATGAAACCCACTCTCTTCAACTACATTCTTTGATAATTTTCCTGATCATGTGTGTGTGTGTGTTTTAGTTTCATCCCGAAAAAAATGCTTTCCTCTGCTGATCTGTGTTCTTCTATGGTCACATGACACATAAAAAATATATAATATTGATCGATAATCAAATTCAGTGCGATCGAATGACAGACAATTTGTGTTACCTTTGCACTCATGATTATCTGTGTGTGTCTGTGTGTGTGTGTTGTAAATGATCGGATGTTTAATATTCATTCATTGATTGATTAAATAATTAGTTAATTTTTTTCCGCTAACTTTGCTGATTTTATCAACTAAGATCGATGAATGAAGTAGACTGAGGGCAGGGGGGTGGTGGTGGTGGGTGGAAGAGAAGCGACAATGAGTCATTCAGAAGAAAGTGGAGTTAATTATTAAGCATTGATCATTGATTGGTTAAAAATAGATTTAAAGAATGCTTTTCGGGTTCTTTTTTTAAAAAAGAGAAAGATCTTTAAATAAAACGCAACAGGTGATTTAGTTTACAATGCTTGTTTTACTGGATTTTTGGCCTTTGGGTTTCATGTAGTTTTTTTAAGGGGGGGGTCTGTTCATTTCTGTCATGTCGATTAATATAATTTTTTAAAGATTACGTGAATGGAACTGCTTTTTACTTGATTTTCTGAACTGCAGTGTTTTTGAATCAGAAGTAAGCTTCAACTGGATTAGGGTAGATGTGAACATCTGGAGGGAAGCATGTTATACAACAGTGGACAAGCAAGGATGTAGTTGGACGATCTGGACTTCGTAGATGATCTGGCTGTTCTATGACACACACACAACAATCAATGCGAGAGAAGACAACCAGTCTAGCAGCAGCCTCAGCAGGTCTCAGAATACATAAAGGGAAAAGCAAGATTCTCTGATAAAACACAACATGCGCCAACGAAATCACTCTTGATGGAGATTCCTTGGAGGATGTTAACACCTTAACATATCTGGACAACGTCATTGACGAGCAAGGTGGATAGGATTAAGATGTGAAGGCGCGGATCGGTAAAGCAAAGACAGAATTTCTACAATTGAAGAACCTCTGGAACTTAAACAACTATCAACAAACACCGAAATCAGAATTTTCAATACAAATGTTAAGACAATTCTACAGTTTGAAGCGGAAACTTGAAGAACTACGAAAGCCATCATCCAGAAAATTCAAGTATTCCTTAAATGTTGTCTACGCAAAATACTTCGGATCCGTTCTCCTGACACCATCACCAACAACCTACTGTGGGAAAGAACAAACCAGATTTCAGTGGAGGAGGAAATCAGAAAGAAGCGCCCTGGAAGTGGATAAGACACACATGAGGAAAGTACCTGACTACGTCACAAGACAAGCCCTCACATGGAACCCTCAAGGTGAAAGGAAAAGAGAAAGACCAAAAAACACATTACACTGAGAAATAGAGAAAGCCATCAGAAGAATGAACAAAAATTGGACAGAAATGGAAAGGGTGGCGCAGGACAGAGTAGGTTGGAGAATACTGGCTGGCAGCGTAAGTAAAGTAGTTAGTAAGTAAGCTCCAAAAGCACCAAAACCAATTAAATGTAGATGAGTAAAGTTTTAAATAACTAGATTTGTATGGTGTCTTCGTCACAGATCGATGCCGGTTGTGTTACTTCTGAAAACTAGGGATAATTGGACAGCCTTCTGGACTTAGTTTAGGATTTACTGTTATTGTGCATTCACAACGCTTTCAGAGACGGAACCTGAGACCTTCAGGTATTATGCAAATTTACACTTTGAGTCAATTAAAAACCAAAACATTACATTGAACACACTCTATTTGTACACCATCTTTGAGTCGTGACTTCCAACACTCCATCCTTCTTCCATTTCTGTTGTTTGTTGCTTCCTTTCCTTCCTGTTGGTACTCCATTTACTTCTTGCTTTTTTGCTCCATTTGCTTTCTGTTTTCCTCTTCTGACCGTGAGACTTCTTTTTTCACGTCCCTTCTTATACTACTTATATCGTTCGTATAAGTAGCACACACACCACATAACGACCGCAACATCAGATTCTTTAAATCAATGAAAAACACTATCATCACAATAACAATAATTTGTGTTGACAAAAAATAACATTCTAAAATACCATGCCAATTATTAAATAGTTACATTCCCTCAGGCTGATCGAGATGTAACAATTGAGACACAATTATATACCTCCTTATTCTGTGTTTATTATTACAAATTTCTCCTACTCATCATAACCCAATTTCTGTCTGTACACTTTTCTACTGATGATGATCAATCAGTCAACCTTGTAGATATTGATTTTTTCTGTCTGTCTGTCTGTCTATCTGCGTGCTTCACATTGGACTGAGGAGATTGATTGATTGATTGATTGATTATTCATGGACAATTTGTCAACTTATTTTAAATCCTGTCTCTATTATTGTTCATATTATTATCTCAATTGAAAAGGAACTTCTCTTTCTTTTTCAATTTTTGTTCGTCTGTATTTCAATTGTTATGGGTTGTTTGTTTATGCTGTTCATGTTAGAACTTGTCTGTTGTATATTGAGTAGTTTCTATTTTCAGTCATAAAAATTTAAGATTTATTACAAACTACTATCGTTAACAATGAAAAAAAAAGCCAGGTGAAATTGTGAGATGAATGATATTGAGATACTTGGTATTCAACTACTTACTTACTGACTTACTTACTTACCCCCAATGGAGGAGTATAGGCCACCGGCCAGTATTCTCCAACCTGATCTGTACTAGGTTTCCTTTCTCAGTTCTGTCTAATTTTTGTTTATTCTTCTCATATCTGTCCCCTTATCTCGGTGTATTGTGTTCCGTGGCCTTCCTCTCATTTCCTTTTACCTTGAAGGTTCCAAGTGGGAGCTTGTCTTGTGACACAGTTGGTTGCTTTCCTCAATGTGTATTATTCTATCCACTTCCAGGGCGCTTCTTCCTGATTTCCTCCTCCACTGGAATCTGATTTGTTCTCTGTAACAGTAGATTGTTGCTGATGGTATCTGGCGAACGGATCCGAAGAATCTTGCTTAGACAACTATTAACAAATACTTGTATTTTATGGATGATGGATTTGTGTTGGGGATGTTCGATCCCTAGAACTCACTTGGAAAACGTTCTGAAATTTGGAATTTTCATGTTTTCGCGCCTGTTCATCTTCAGCTCACATTCGCCCCTCGGAAAATTCTTGACTGTCATTGATTGATGGATTATTTTAGTACGCTATTTTGTGGTTTTCCCAAGGGTGTCTCTATCATTGTATAAATAAATTCGATTTGCGTGCTTGCGTACTTGTTGAATACACTTTCTACGCCTTATCAAGACTTTTTGATTTAGTTAACCGGGGCTGGGACAAATGGATTAGAATAGCCTGTTGTGTCACTGAGTCATTGCTTTTGTTCCATTTACCTAGTAAGGTGAACTCGTTATAGCATTCAAACATATCAATTGGCGAGCATATCACTTTGGTAGTTTTTCAAGTTTCTGTCCCAAATAAGGAGATCATTTATATTTACTTATTTAGGCCTGTTATCCCTAATGGAGCATAGGCTGCCGACCAGTTTTGTCCAACCAACTCTGTCCTGGGCTTTCCTTTCCAATTCTGTCCAATGTTTGTTCATTTTTCTCATATCTTTCTCTATTTCTCGGCGTAATGTGTTCCTTGGCCTTCATTTATATTTACCGGACATAAAATACTATTTCCTTGTCAAGTAGACTGGTACTGAAGAATCATAATTAGTAAAAATGTAAATGTTTAATATACAGTTGTTTTTTTTAGTAACTTTTCAGGTTGTGCCAGTACTTAGATAAAACTATCCTTTGAAACTTGATTAATCTAATTTATAGAACTACGAATTATTCTCTTTACCATGATTGTGCAGTTTCATAGTTTTCTGTGATTTGTTCAACACAATTTTGAATAAGTTGTTAATAACACACCATGGCGGAAACTTGGAAAACTAACAAAGTTATCATCCAGAAGGTTCAAGTATTCATTAACAGTTGTCTACGCAAGATTCTTCGGATCCGTTAGCCAGATCCGTCTACAACAACCTACTAATACAGAGGACAAATCAAATTCCAGTTCAGGAAGAAATTAGGAGAAATGTGCTGGAAATGAATAGGACACACATTAGGGAAAGTACTCAACTGTGTCACAAGACAAGACCTCACTTGGAACCCTGAAGGACAAAGGAAAAGAGAAAGACCAAAAAAACACATTACGCGGAGAAATGGAGACAGACATGAGAAGAATGAACAAAAATAGGATAGAACCGAGAAAGGAAGCCTAGAACAGATCAGGTTGGAGAATATTGGTCGACGGCCTATGCTCCATAACAGGCTTAATTAAATCAGTAAGTAAGTATGATATATTAATGATAACGATTTATCATTCCATTAAAGAAGACCTTGTTAATGCCTTAATCAAATACTACTGTAGTGAAGGAGAACACAGGTGAGGGCAATCGAATTGTATTTAACGCAAATCACAGAGTTACTCAGTAAAATAGGAAAACCATATCGTAAAACCGTTAATTTGCAAAACATCAATCCATTGTCTGACCTTTCACTATTCATGCGTTTCATACAAATTCCATTGTGTTCCCACTCTTCCTTTCTTCTTGATCTTCCCCCATCTTCTGCTGCCAGACATTACGTTTACACTCACGTCATATACTACTTATAAGTAGCGCGCACCACACTCGTCCCCCCTTTTAATAAGCTGTCGTCGTAGCCTTTTTGACTGCCGTACCGCTGTCATCTTTGGTGCTTTTCGTGCCTCATAAACTTGATAATCTTGAAACCATCTCTGCAGTTGACTAGCATTTACGCGCTTCTGCTTGTCTTCTCTCCGTAAGCCCGTTTATCTGTGGATGATACGGTGTAGTTCGTATCCTCTTGACGTCAAACTGCTTTAGACGGGCTTCAAACTCGTCACTTTCAAAACAGGGACCCTGGTCAGTTAATATCACGTTCCGTATTCCGTGACACGCTACAATATGCCGGATTACCACTTCGGTCATAGTTCTCGCCCGCTGGTCTGGAATGGGTACGGCATCCATCCAGCGTGTAGCGTTTAATAGTTCCCGCTGCTGGTACACGGCGGCAGGCACACTCTCGATAAATTGCGACACCAAAAACTGTGCCCCCGACTCCCCATCCATACTCGGCAGCGCACGGCGCAGCAACATCGTGAGCTCCACAGCCAGCACCAGTGGGACAGACAACCTCGCCAACCGTGACCCCTGCGGCGCCTCCTCCCTGTCCACTGGGCCGACGAACTCCGTCACTATTCGCTCCGTGACTGTCTCCCACGCCGTCTTCCCGGCAGCACCGTCCAAGATGTCGCATACAGCCTTTGCATCACCTCCCCGCGGCGTCCCCAGCACCGCCAACTCCGCCCCGGGCCCCTTCACACCCACCAGCCAAACAAATAATTTTTGATAACAAATAATTATTGACAGTCTGCGGTGACAGATTGTAAAGGTTTTTCATTCTCAAAAAATTTGTTTGAGATGGTTCTATTTACTAGGGGTTTTGAAATCGATCACATTGGCTAGATGATTTTGCAGTATGAACTTTTCTATATATTCAAATGAACTGGCGAACTAATAAACATGATCATGTTAGCTGTGTTATGCTTGCTACTTGTTGATATGCTTTTGAACTATTACGAGTTCACCTTAGTCGGTAAATGAGAACGAAGACAAATGATACAGTGACATGATGATGGCTACTCTCATCCGAGCGTCCCAAAGCCCCACTAAGTAGCTGAAGAAGTCTAGATATGGCGTAGCAAGTGTATTCTACAAGCACTCAGAAAATATAAGGTCTTCAAGCACACAAATCGAGTTTATTTATACATGATAGAAACGTCCTTCGGAGAGACACAAAAATAGCGTACTAAAATACTACATCAACCGATGGCAGTCAAGAATGTTTCGTGTGGGAAATCTAATCTCAAGGTCAGGTGATCAGCTCATGCGCAAAAACGTGAAATCCAAAATCGGAACCTTTATCAAGTCAGTTCCGGCGATCTAACGACCTCAGCAAGCTGACAGGAATTATATATTTTTATCTTAAGGATCACAGTGACGCCGACTCCTGAAAGAAGTACATTACATCGATGAAGTAAACGATATCTAAGAAACAATACAACATGTGCCATGTTAGGATGTTTAGGCCAACTAAAAAAGAGAGAGTAAAACACAAGTGAAATCCATGCTTCCAATCATCTAGTCGGTAATTATTGTAACCGAAAATAAAATAGAAATTGAATCATTTCCACAACTAAAACTTGAGAACCAGATAATTAGATTGTTAGGATTAAATGCATAGACTGTAACGTTATATTATATAATATGAGATTTAACAATCCGATAAATAGTCAAGAACATGATTAGACTAGTAGGATAGTTTAGTAACATAAAGTACAAACAGTAGATTCAGTGAAATTAATTTTAAAAATTAGAATCTCCTATAGTTATTACAGTTAGATATGTAAATACTTAACACATTAACCAGTTGTAAGATCGATTGTTTCAAGGCTTTGTTTGTGAAGATCCCTCCATGTATACCTTTGTTATATGTCCTGATTGATTCCTTCAGTTGTACATTTTGTTAATCTGTTCGATTACATTTTGTGATGATGATATTTGTATTTTATTATAGTTTCTGTTAATTTCGCCTTTACTGAATTTCTATGTTTCTTTCTGAACTGCATTATGTTGTTTAAGCTGATACTTAGTCATGGCGACAGCCATATAGATTCGTTCCTCTTTTGATTGTGTTGCTTGCATAGACTAGAATTGTGCATTCTGATTGTGAATTGAAGCACTCTTCCAGAATAGGAAACACTCTGTATTATAAAGCAACCAAATATTATGTCTTGAAGTAATAACAAAGAGATAATATTGTTTAGGTAATAATGTGCATTTATATTTATGATGAACATTAGAACCGTTATTTGCCGACATCACTTGTTTTGGATTTAAACTGGGCAAGACGAGTATCTAAACTACCTGGAGGATTTCAATCCTGTCAGGTGTAGGCAGCAACTACCGAAGACGATGGGTGAGGTTGCTCAAAACCTTAGATTGATCAGAGTTGGACATTAACACCGTTAATGCCATCTCAAGGATCTAGAGGTTAAGTGTCCGAATGCGAAACTTAAAGTATTGGGTTCGATTTCCACGATTGGGGGGATAACTGTTTATTTCATACTTTGAAGGTAAGGTGTTTATTTATTTTACTTCATCGTTTTAGGTACTCATAAGTAGTATAAAATTATATGAGAAATATATGCAAACATGAAATCATAAACTTTTAAATGAAACCTTTACATCATCTACGACAAATTTTTTGTATATGATTGATTCAAAAACAGTGAAATACTTAGTCATATGTAAAAAGTTCATTGGATATCTTGTTAAAAAAATTTGCGGTTGCTCATGTAAGTTTTGGTGTTCAATTTTCTAAGAAAGTAACATTGTCAATTGTAAGAACTCCAGTGCATACAAAATACAATGTGCCTACTCAAGGGACACATTACGCCGAGAAACGGAGACAGACATGAGAAGAATGAACAACAACTGGATAGAAGTGTAAAGGGAGGTCTGGGACAGAGTAGGTTGGAGAATGCTGGTCGGCGGCCTATGCTCCATTGTTGGTAACATACTTAAGTAAGTAAGTAAGTAATACGGAGAAATACTAGAATTCAAAATCGGGGGGGGGGGGGAAGGCAAAGAGTAAATGCCTCTGTGTTGTTATGAACAATTCAAAACCCTACCACCTAGTCTTCACTTACTGATCGCTGTTATGACGTAGACCTCGACAATGTAGTCTACATCTAATAGCGTAGCTCACCATACCAATGAGTGAATTTCGCAGACAGACGTCGTCTCTTATTTTGGTCGAACCTAAATTCCAACTTATTTCCACATTACTTAATACCGCCTGTCAAGGTAAGCAATGGATACATATACGTAGTATATTCCTAACCTGTTATAAATCTTCCTGATTGTTTAAAATGATTTTAAACTGTGAATATGAAAATCAATAGTTATGATTATTGAGAATTAAGACAAAACACTCATTGACATGATTAGAATTTTTTTTATAAAATCAAATATAAATGTAGACTATTTACCAATAACTATTTCCATTATTTACTATTACTACTGTGGTGTGTGCTACTTATACGAACAATATAAGTAGTATAAGAAGGGACGTGAAAGAAGAATTCGCACGGTCAGAAGAGGAAAACGGAAAGCAAGTGGAGCAAAAGCAAGAAGTAAATGGAGTACCAACAGGAAGGAAAGGAAGCAACAACAGGAATGGAAAAAGGATGAAGCGTTGGAAGTCAAAACTCAAAGATGGTATGCAAATAGAGTATTCAATGTAATGTTTTCGTTTTTAACTAACTCACATATTGTAAATCCAAAATGTTGAAATTCAAAAGGAATAATTACTTACTTCATCATTACTTACGCCTGTTATCCCCAACGGAGGAAGGAGTATAGGCCTCTGAATAGTGTTCTCCGACCTACTCTGTCATGGACCTGCCTTTCCAATTCTGTTCAATGTTTGTTCATTATTCTCATGGCTTTCTCTATACCTCAGCGTAATGTGTTTTTTGGCCTTCCTCTTTTCCTTTCACCTTGAAGGTTCCGAGTGAGATCTTGTCTGATGACGTAGTCAAGTGCTTTCCTCATTGTGTGTCTTATCCACTTCCAAGGCACTTCTTCCTGATTTCCTCCTCCCCTGTGATCTGGTTTGTTCTCTCCCGTAGTAGGTTGTTGATGATGGTGTCTGGAGAACGGATCCGAAGTATTTTGCGTAGACAATTGTTATTAAACACTTGTATCTTATGGATGAAGACTTTGATAGTTCTCCAAGTTTCCGCCAAATACGGTAGAACTGTCGTATCATTTGTATTGAAAATTTCGATAGTGTTGTTTTAAATTCCAAAATAGGAATAATACTTACAAAAATACAAGTAGTATTTATAATCTAAACATACCTAATAGTTAATTAGTAATGTATTTGATCATATCACATGAATCCTTTACAGATAAACATCAACTCACAACTCCAAAATATTCCTCTAGAATCATTTCACATTATTTACAAATCGCAAATCATTTGAAAATGTGAATTAATGTAACTTTTGTCATACAATTAATCTTTTAGGCTTCTAGAAAATGCTTAGGTTTGATTGTGTTAGTAGTGATGATAGATTGTTCTGGACAATGAATAGGAATAAGTGTATGAGAGTGGAATAAGAGTAATGATACGAGGAGGAGAAAACAGTTTGGTTAAAAAAAATACAACCAAGAAGAATACCTACAGTTCAGTCATCAGCAACATAGAATTTGGTACTTACGCACATTAGTTCAAGTTGTCATACTGTAGTGAAGGAGAACACAGGTGAGGGCAACCGAATTGTATTTATAGCAAATTACAGAGTTACTCAGTAAAATAGGAAAACCATATCGTAACCGTTAATTTGCAAATCTTCAATCCATCATTAATCCATTGTCTGACATTTCACTATTCATGCGTTTCATACAAATTGCATTGTGTTCCCACTCTTCATTTCTTGATCTTCCCTCATCTTCTACTGCCAGACATTAAGTTTACACTCGCGTCATATACAACTTATAAGTAGCGTGCACCACAATACCACATACACACAGAGAGATGAGATTGTTGATTCAAATCCCATAGTACTACAGGTAGTAGAAGTATTAATGGTAATGAAGGAGATTACAGCTCGAACATATGATTCAAGAAGTATGATAATCCAGTGAAGTAAAATTAAAAAGAGGAAAAGACTGTGGTCAAGAAGAATTCAGAAGATTAGAATTTGAGAGAAGACAAGGGGTTGATGCCTCTGTGCCATCGCAAACGATTTTGAGCCATGTCATTTTAAGTCTCTAACGTTTGGTTACTGTCTCGCAAACCCCAACCAGGTAGTCCACATCTATGGACATGACACATTCCAATTGTCATTGAATTCATGGATTTGTGCCATGTTTTGGTTTGACCGCCCTTAACTTTCTTTCAGCCTATCCCTACATTTGACAACATTGCTCGCCTGAATTGATGAAGACTCATTACTTCGTCAATCGACTTCCCATTCTCACCTAATACTTTTTTCCTAACCGCAGTATTGCTTATTCGATGGTCCCAGCATAAACGAGCAATGTTTCGTAGACACCTATGATCGAACACTAACAACCCACCAATATCCTCTACTCTTAATGGTCATGTTCCACACCCGTATAGATAGGTGTAGGGTGTGGCGAACTGCTGCACAATAGACTCGTCCTTTGGTTAACAGATGGATATCTCACTTACGCCATAAATGATGCAAGTTGGCAAAAGCCAGCCGACCTTTCTTTATCCGTGCCTAGATTTTGTCAGTCACCAGCACTGATGAGACTCCCAAGATAATTGAAGTAATCTACACACTCGACTACTTCACTCCCTATTACT
>OX103973.1:9249278-9280174 GCA_944470395.2 Schistosoma turkestanicum | reverse complement strand
GTATCAACAGGAAGGAAAGGAAGCAACAACAGAAATGGAAGAAGGATGGAGTGTTGGAAGTCACGATTCAAAGATGGTGTGCAAATAGAGTGTGTTCAGTGTAATGTTTTCGTTTTTAATTGACTCAGAATGTAAATTTGCATAATACAATCTTCCTCGCCTGCCTCAGTCGTCTCACCACTACTAATCAAGTTTTTTCCTATGCTATCTTTTTAAGAAAGTATTCGCCAGAGTTCTAGGCAACCAGGAAGTAACAGCCGTTTACACATACCTAAGGATATCTGAATTTTAAGCAAGCTCATGTAACTGATTGCGTTCAGCATAAGTAGTTTCCATCTAAAGACAAAATGTCGTGTTCTCTGCTTGTCTACTTTTCATGTGAGGGATGATAATTTTCTCCAGGATGAAAACTAAGTCTCTGCATTATAACTATCTAGTTGAAAGCACATAATATCGTTGAAAAGATCCCTTTAATTTGTATGTTATCTTAATCATTTCATTGTTTACTTAGATGAGTTAATTAAAACAAGAACAAATGTTTGAGACATAAAAGTCATGAGATTATTAGTAAATGATAGTTGAAATTCGTACTACCCTTGAATGGACTTAAAAACAAATGTTACTCTAGATTTCTTGACAAAAATATCAAGAACTAATTTGTGGATATGAGAAATAAATCAGAATAGATATATATAGAGAGAGAAAGGTTTCATTCATACATACTATAGTCAGCTGTAAAAATGTAAAAATGACGTCGTTACAAATATGAATCATTGAAAAGAAAGTGTTAAATCTATCTATCAATGAAAATTGATCAAAAACAAAATGATCAATTCGTGGGAAATTCTTATAAAATTATTATCTACAATATAATATCAAGAATATTGCAAAAATGTAGAAAGCATACTAAGTTTATCTTAATCGAATTAGTGAATCTTGAATATTGGACAGATATGAACAGATGTCAAGGTTTCACTTTTTGCCTGAAACATGTATCACTGTTGACAATCTTGTAGATTTAAGAAGATATACAACAACTGTAATAACAAAGTAAAGTAGAATGTTCTTCACTACTATATTTCATCCGTTGAAAGAGTTGTGTGTATCAGAAATCCTCTTGTAGTGCGCGCTACTTATAAGTAGTATATGACGCGAGTGTGAACGTAATGTCTGGCAGCAGTAGATGGGGGAAGATCAAGAAAAGAAGAAGAGTGGGAACACAATGGAATTTGTATGAAACGCATGAATAGTGAAATGTCAGACAATGGATTGATGCTGGATTGAAGATTTGCAAATTAACGATTTACGATATGGTTTTCCTATTTTACTGATTAACTCTGTAATTTTCGTTAAATACAATTCGTTTGCCCTCACCTCTGTTCTCCTTCACTACACTCTATGTATACACTGCCATACAGTAGATATTATATACAATGAATACACCGTAACTTGAGACTGTGGTCGATAGAAACGTGTAAGTTTTGGTGCATCAATCTGACTATTGTTATCTTTCTTAGTACTCGTTTTATGTAATTTCTAACTATTAAAGTATACAAACCTCATCTTTACCTAATCAATACAAAATAACTTTGGTGGTCTAACATTGATCGATTCATGGTTTCAAAAATGTGTATGTAACTTAACAATCTTCACAACAACCCTGTAATGCAAATTACCTGTGCTCACTAGTGACTAGCTTCGTAAGGAATCTTCTCCCATGAGTTCTAGTGGGAAGACGTGACCAGTGAAGTTCAACCTGTTCGGGTGTAGATAGTAACTACTACCGAAGACTGTGTATGAGGTTGAGCAACTCCGTGAATTTGATCAAGTTACACATCTAAAACCGTTAGATAACGGCTCAGTGGTCCGATGGTTAGGCGTTCGCCTACAGTACCGAAGGTCCTGAGTTCGAATACTGCAGGGTGTAGGAGTCGTGGATGCGCATTACTGCTGAGGAGTCCCATACTAGGACGAAACAGCCGTCTTTCAGTGCTTCCAGGTTTCTAATGGTGTTGGTCTAACATTGATCGATTCATGGTTTCAAAAATGTGTAACTTAACAATCTTCACAACCCCGTAATGCAAGATAACTTTGGACAGACTGCTGTTCTAACTCAATAGCTTTACATTGAAATTATGAATGAATCCTTGTTAAACCACCAGAATGTAACGACTGTCAAGTGCTACCAGGTTTCTAATCGTGAATCAATGACTGTTTAACAATCCAACTGTAAAACAACAATCTCCATAATAGTCTAACGCAAAAAGCCGTACAATATACTCACTAGTGACTAGTTTCGTGAAGAAATCCTCCGAGTTCTAGTGAGATGTGACCAATGGAGTTCAATCATGTCGGGTGTCGGTAGTAGCTACCAAAGACAATGAGTGAGGTTGCGCAAAAACCTAAAACTGATCAAAAGTTAGACATTAATACGGTTGGATGCTGGATTAGGGGTCTATAGGTTGACTAGCTTTAAGTAATTGGTTAGAGTATCATGATTTTCATTATATATAGAGTTATGGAGATTGTTGTTTAATTTTGAAATCATGAGTCAATTATTGTTAGACTACCACCATTAGAAACCTAGAAGCACTGGATAGCCATTTCGTCCTGGTGTGACTCCTCATCAGCTGTGCGCATGAATGACCCCCGCGCGTGAGAATCGGACCCAAGACCTTTGATCTCACGCGTGAATGGCTAACCTCCAGACCACTGAGCCGTCATCCGACGGTGTTAATGTCTGGCTTTGATCAATCTAAGGTTTTTTACGCAACTTCATCCATTGTCTTCGGTAGGTAGTTGTCTACACCCAACACAGTTGAACTCCATTGAAACTCCATGAGAAACCAAACGTTAAGTTTATATTTTCAGGCAGAGTTTTGGAGGTTTGTGTTTTTACACATTTGAAATCATCAATCAATCATTGTTAGACCACTGGTTAGAAACCTCGAAGCACTGGACGGCTGTTTTGTCCCGGTATGGGACTCATCAATGGCAGTGCGCATCCACGACTACTACACACCTCACAGGATTCGAACCCGGTCCCCTCGGTATTATGCGCGAACGCCAAACCATCGGACCACTGGGCCAGTATCCAACGGTGTTAATGTCTAACTCTGGTTGATCTACGGATTTTATAGTTGACAGCCAATTTTAAAAGGAGTGGCCATCATATTAAGAGAGAAATAAAGTGTAGGTGAAAATGGGGAAAAAATCTCTCACAAGCAGCTGAATTCAGTAAGCGGATATTGACCTGTTTGATACTCACTCACAGGCTAGATATACTTATATTCTCTTTGTTGTTAATCACATTTGAGACTTGATTTCAGCACGTTTCATCCCTTAACCCCATCTCATTATATCTACTAAACTATTGAGAAGACTGAGGCAGGCGAGGAAGATTGTCTTGTGCAAATTTACACTCTAAGTCAGTTAAAAACGAAAACATTACATTGAATACTCTATTTGCACACCATCTTTGAGTCGTGACTTTCAACGCTCCATCCTTCTTTCATTCCTGTTGTTGCTTCCTTTCCTTCCTGTTGGTACTCCATTTACTTCTTGCTTTTTCTCCATTTGCTTTCCGTTTTCCTCTTGTGACCGTGAGACTTCTTCTTTCACCTCCCTTCTTATACTACTTATATCGTTCGTATAAGTAGCACACACCACATTATGATGAAGTTTGGATAACATTAACTATTTCATTGGATACAAACATTCACATCGCCAGTCCTAAAAGTTTAAACAATCCTGTTTATTGATTGATATTTAAGATTGAATTTTCAATCGATCTTTGCTGTAATTAAGGTACAATCTATGCAGCATGCCTGAATATGAAATCATAAGATTTATTAAAAAAATTCGGCAAAGTTTCATTGGTCAAAAAGCAATGACAACTTAGAAATGAATAGATCTCGCAATATGGCATTAATCGAAAGTCACTACTACTACTACTTTATGGTTGTGAAACATGGCCAATGAGAGTAGAAGATGTTCGTAGGTTATTGGATTTCGATCATAGGTGTCTTCGAAGCATTGCTCGTATATCCTCGGACACCCGAGTGAGCAACGCTGTGATTAGGAAACGAGTGCTAGCGTAGAATGACAGATCAATAGATGAAGTAATGAAACTTCATCAGTTGAGGTGGTTGGGACATGTGCTGCGTGTATGCCTAACCACCGACTGCCTCGACGAGCTTTGTTTTGTGATGTAGGAGTAGGTTGGAAGAAAGCTAGGGGCGGCCAAACCAAAACATGACAGCAATCCATGAAGTCATTGACAAGTGGACTTAGCCATGTCGGTAGTTGTTGACTACCTGGTTGGGGTCCGCGAGATCATAATAATCGATAGTTAGAGTCCCTGAATGACATGGCTCTAAACCGTTTGCGATGGCGCCGTTGCATTTATTCTTTGTGTTCTCTGAAATCCTAATCTTCTGGATTCTCCAACCCCTCTAGTTTTGACTTTCTAAACTTTTCTCACTGAATCATATTTCTTGAATAATATCTTCTAATCCTAACCTCTTCGATTACTTCTAATTCCTATACTACCTCTACTACTATTGGACTTGAATTGACAATTACATCTCTGTGTGCTGATGTGGTATGGCAACATGAACTGATGTACTTACGTACGAAGTTCTACGTTGCATCCGACTGACTACAAACAATTTTGTGGTGGTCCGTCCATAGGTTAAGCGTTCACGTGCAAGACCGAAGGTCCTAGCTTTGACGTGGATGCGCATTACTGCTGATGAGTCAGTCCCATGTCAGGATAAAACTGCCGCCTAGTGTTTTCAGGTTTGTCTAATGGTAGTCTAACACAAGATTTCTTTATTTATAATTTCAATCTGAAGTAATAATCTTTACTGATTTTAGCAAAAGATTAAAAATGACATAAAATATGATAAATAGATCTGGAAGCACTGGACGGCCGTTTCGTTCTAGTATGGCACTTCTCAGCAGTGCGCATCCACGGCTCCTGAACCTCGCAGGATTCGAACCCAGGACCTTCGGTATTGTGCGCAAACGCCGAACCACTGAGGAGTCCCATACCAGGAGGACAAAACAGCCGTCTTTCAGTGCTTCCAGGTTACTAATGCTGTTGGTCTAACATTGATCAATTCATGGTTTCAAAAAAAATGTGTATGTAACTTAACACTCTTCACAACAACCCCGTAATGCAAATCATAGTAGATTTATCAAAGTTAAAATTCTAACAATCAATTTTTAAATTAAAAACTCAGTTAACTTTGTTTTCAAAAAAAAAGAAAAAAAAATTGTTCGCCTGTTTTTATTTTATTAAAAAAACGATAAGAGGCAAAAATCACTTGTGTTCTTTGTTCACCAGTCAAATAAATTAGATTAATCAAAGGTTGTATGCAGATGAATGGATTTTAGTGCAGGATGGTTTAATATATATACTTGTATATATTGACCCGCATGTATTCAATTAGTAGTAAGTACTTAAGAAGTTAAAATTATCGAGTGTTTTGTACTTTTTTCTGTTAATGATTTAAAAGACGAAACAATAAATAAGTCTAGTAGAAGTTTTTAATCTTGATTTCGTCTGATTTTTTTAACAACACATCAAAATAACAAAATGGTCACTTTGGGGCACAGTTTTGGAGGTTTGCGTATTAACACATTTGAAATCATCAATCAATCATTGTTAGACCACATCATTAGAAACCTGGAAGCACTGGACGGAAGGCCGTTTCGTCCTAGTATGGGACTCCTCAGCAGTGCGCATCCACGACTCCTGCTCCTCGCAGGATTCGAACCCGGGACCTTCGGCATTGTAGGCGAACGCCTAACCATCGGACCACTGGGCCGGCCAGCATCCAAAGGTGTTAATGTGTAACTCTGATTGATCTACGGATTTTGCGCGACCTCACCCATTGGTCTTTGGTAGTTACTGCCTACACCCGACAGGGTTGAACTCCATTAGTCACGTCTTCTCAAGTAGAACTCCGAGAATTTCCTCACAAAGCTAGTCACTAGTGATGAGCACTGTTACGATATTTTGGCGCAGAGTTTTGGAGGTTTGCGTTTTTACACATTTGAAGTGGAGTTCAACCCTGTCGGATGTAGGCAGTAACTACCAAAGACCAATGGGTGAGGTCACGCAAATTCTCTAGATCAGTCAGAGTTAGACATTAACACCGTCGGATGGCGACCCGGTGGTCCAATGGTAGGGCGTTCGCCTAGAATTCCAAAGGTCCCGGGTTCGAATCCTACGAGGAGCAGGAGTCGTGGATGCGCACTGCTGAGGAGTTCCATTCTAGGACGAAACGGCCGTCCAGTGCTCCCAGGTTTCTAATGGTGGTTTAACGATAATTGGTTGATGATTTCAAATGTCTAAAAGACGGTCATTATTGGTAAATTGGTAAAAATCTTGTATTTTTGAAACTGTCATAAGTGTAGAATGCAATATGAACGCTTTGTTTTCGGGAAAATCCCTTCATGTACATAACTGCAATGCGTTCTTACTGACTGTTTTTGTGCTACATTTTGGTGGTACTCTGTTTAATCTCATTTTGGGATGTTAGTCAGTCAGTTGCAACGTAGAACTTCGTACGTAGTATGTACATAAGTTCAGGTTGCGATACCACATTAGCACAGAGATGTGAATGTCAAATAAAATCCTATAGTGATAAAGATAGTGGAGGTATTAATGGTAATGAAGAAGATAAGGGTTTGAAGATATTATTCAAGAAGTATAATAATTCAGTGAGATAAGGTTAGAACGACAATGGTAGAGGTGTTGGCGAATCCAGAAGATTAGGATCTGAGAGAGCGCAATGAATGGATTTACTTGCGTCATTGTAAACGATTTTGAGCCATGTCGTTCAAGGTCTCTAACCATTGGTGACTTTCATCTCGTGGACCCCAACCAGGTAGCCCGAAATAGAGGGTATAGGAAGGACTTGATTTTGACCAATTTGGTCTCGTGTGCTGTAACGGGTATGAAGGCGGTTGTCACTTCCCGGCTACCGGCACCATGGAAGGGTGTTTCTTGAGGAACCTGAAAAGGAAGGTGGATTAGAGTTGGTCTTAGAGACCTGGGAGCGTGACCGCAGAGCCCAGGCGACAGCTGCTTGAAGCCGGTCACGCACGGCCTTTATGTTAAAGGTGTTTTGAGGATTAGCTCCGCTCTTAAAAGCCCTTAGTGGGCACCCTTACTGCAGGAGACGAAAATCCGTGAGGTAGGGTGAGGTGTGACATTTTTAGGGTCGACATTTTCTAACCCTTCCTTCCTTGTGAGAAGGCAGCATCGTTGCAGCTGCTGTTTGTCCACAAGAAACACCTTACTTCTGTCACACCCCTCTACAGTCAGCAGTACGACTTCGCTCTCAGACCTTGAGTAGCTGCTTTTAGTTTGATCGTTCTCCAATCGACCTGCCTGGCATGGTAGAATGTTCAGGAACATGTGTTCTAACCAATATAGCTTGATCGGATCATGACGATATGCAAGCCCGACCATCATGTCAAGGTAGCAGCTACGGTCGGGATTTCGAGATGTTACTATTTGTATTTTGTTATAGTTCCTATTTTTTTGGTACCTTTATTGGAGTTTCTATGTTTTCTACTGAATTGTATTATGTTGTTTAAATTGATACTTAATTATGGCGTCAATCATATCGGATTTGATACGTTGGCGGGTGAATGTGCATCTGAACTGGACGGGTGCAATTTTTGAACTTAAACGGAGAAGCATTCTTACAGAATTGGAAACTTACTTTACTTACTTTCGCCTGTTACCCCCAATGGAGCATAGGCCGCCCACCAGTTTTCTCCAACCAACTCTGTCCTGGGCTTCCCTCTCCAGTTCTGTCCAATGTTTGTTCATTCCTCTCATATCTTTCTCTATTTCTCGGCGTAGTGTGTTCCTTGGCCTTCCTCTTTTCCTTTTGCCCTGAGCGTTCCATGTGAGGGCTTGTCTAGTGACGCAGTTGGGTGCTTTTCGTAGTGTATGTCCTATCCATTTCCACCGCTTCTTCCTGATTTCCTCCTCCATTGGAATCTGACTTGTTCTCTCCCACAGTTCGTTGTTGCTGATGGTGTCTGGCCAACGAATACGAAGTATTTTGCGTAGACAACTGTTAATAAACACTTGTATCTTCTGGATGATGGCTTTGGTAGTTCTCCATGTTTCCGCTCCATACAGTAGAACTGTCTTCACATTTGTATTGAAAATCCTGATTTTGGTTTTGTTTGAAAGTTGTTTGGAGTTCCAGATATTTTTCAACTGTAGAAACACAGCCCTTGCTTTGCCAATCCGCGCCCTCACATCTGCGTCCGATCCACCTTTCTCGTCGATGATGCTGCCAAGATATGTGAAGGTATTAACGTCCTCCAAGGTATCTCCATCAAGCCTGATTCGGTTGGTGCATGTTGTGTTGCATCGGAGAATTTTGCTTTTTCCTTTATGTATGTTGAGACCTACTGCTGCAGAGGCTGCTGCTACACTGGTCGTCTTCTCTTGCATTTGTTGTTGAGTGTGCGATAGAAGAGCCAGGTCATCTGCGAAGTCCAGATCGTCCAGCTGCGTCCTAACTGTCCAGTTGATACCGTGCTTCCCTCCAGATGTTGACGTCTTCATAATCCAGTCGACGACCAGGAGAAAGAGAAAGGGTGAGAGTAAGCAACCTTGCCTGACACCGGTCTTCACCTCAAAAGAGTCTGTCAGCTGACCTCCGTGTACGATTTTACAGTTGAATCCATCATAAGAATTCCGTATGATGTTGACTATTTTCTCAGGCACACCGTAGTGTCGAAGAAGCCTCCACAGTGTTTTCCTATCCACGCTATCGAATGCTTTCTCGTAGTCGATGAAGTTGATGTAGAGTGGTGAGTTCCATTCAATTGATTGTTCCACAATGATCCGTAATGTAGCAATTTGGTCAGTACACGATCGATCCTTACGAAACCCAGCCTGTTGATCTCGAAGTTGGGCGTCTACGAAGTCCTTCATTCTGTTTAACAATACTCTGTTGAAGACTTTGCCTGGTATTGAAAGAAGAGTGATGCCTCTGTAGTTTTCACACTTGCTGAGATCGCCTTTCTTTGGTATTTTGATGAGGTATCCTTCTTTCCAATCTGATGGTACTTGTTCCTCATCCCAAATCTTCTTGAAGAGAATGTGAAATATTTTCGCAGTTGCTTCCACATCTGCTTTCATTGCCTCTGCTGGAATGTTGTCTGGTCCTGCTGCTTTGCCGCTCTTGATTTGCCTGATGGCTATACTGATCTCCTCAATCGTAGGTGCGCCAATATTAATTGGGAGGTCCGTGGATGCTGCTTCGATGTTGGGTGGGTTCAGTGGAGCTGGTCGATTCAATAGTTCCTTAAAGTGCTCCACCCACCTATTTCGCTGTTCGTCAGTGTTGCTGATTATTTTCCCTTCCTTGCTTTTCACTGGTCGTTCTGGTTTACGATAGTTTCCGGCGAGCTTCTTTGTAGTTTCGTACAATTGTCTCAAGTTTCCTTCTCTTGCAGCCTTTTCCGCCGTCATTGCTAAATCTTCCACATATTTTCGTTTGTCAGCTCTGATGCTCTTCTTCACTTCCCTGTTTGCTTCTGTATACTCGGCTTGCGCCTTAACTTTCTCTGCTCTTGTTCGGCAGACATTGATAGCTGCCTTCTTGTTCCTCCTTTCTTGAATTTTTTCAAGAGTACCAACAGAGATCCATTCCTTGTGATGGTGCTTCTTGCGACCAAGGACCTCCTGACATGTTGAAGTGATTGCCTCCTTAATCCCTTTCCAATTGTTCTCCAATGTTACTTCCTCTCCATTGAGTAGATCCTGAAAGGCCTGGAACCTATTGGAGAGGGCTATCTTGAATTCGTTGAGTTTTACGGTATCCCGAAGAAAGGCTGTATTAAACTTCTGTGATGTTGTCTGCCCCGCTGTCCAGTGCTTCTTTAGCTTCAATCTCATTTTGGCGATCAGCAAGTGGTGATCTGAAGCTATATCAGCTCCTCTCTTGGTTCTCACATCCTCCATGGTCCTTCTGAACTTTTTGTTGATACAGATATGGTCAATTTGGTTTTGAGTAGTGTGGTCCGGTGAAATCCATGTGGCTTTGTGAATGCGTTTGTGCGGGAATATTGTGCCACCGATGACCAGTTTGTTGAAGGCACATAGGTTTGCAAATCTCTCACCGTTTTCGTTCCTTTCTCCCAGTCCATGTCGTCCCATGATGTCTTCATATCCAGTGTTGTCCATTCCAACCTTGGCATTCAGGTCTCCCATAAGAATCGTCAAATCCTTTGGTGAACATTTATCGACGACTGACTGCAGCCTTTCGTAGAATTGATCTTTAACGTCGTCATTGTAGTCATTGGTAGGTGCATAACATTGGATGACGTTCATTGTAATGTCCTGTTTCTTTGTTTTGAAGGATGCTTTAATGATCCTGGGTCCATGAGATTCCCATCCTATCAGTGCCTTTTGTGCATGTTTGGACAGCATCAGTGCAACTCCTTGTGTATGTGAAGCGTTTTCCTCTTCATGACCAGAGTATAACAGCAGTTCCCCTGAAGCAAGTCTCAGTTGTCCTACCTGTGTCCAATGTGTTTCACTGATGCCGAGCACCTCGAGGTTGTATCTTTTCATTTCTGCCGCAACTTGAAATAGTCTTCCAGTCTCCCACAATGTACGAACGTTCCATGTACCTAAAAAAATGGTTGCTCTGGTTGTCAGAAGAGGCATCGGCCCCGTGACTTCCGAGGGGACTCGGCTTTCATCACGAGACGTCATAATTCTTCTTCCAACTCCCAGGGCAGAGTTAAAATGGTTTGAATTATTTTTTCTGGTTAGCGTTTTTTTGGCAAGTTAGATTTCAACGGAATGGGGCCGCCAACCCCATGTCCAACCCTCCTCCTTTATCCGGGCTTGGGACCGGCAGTAGCCCCTAAGGTTCTACTGGCGGAGTTAGAATTGGAAACACATTATGTTATTTTTGACGGAAAACAGTGTTATATTGTTTAAGTAATCGTATTTACCCTTTAACTAATAATAGAATCGTTTCTTACCCAGATAAATTGCTTTCTTTCTGAAATAACTGGGCAAGGCGCGTATCTAAACTCCTAGAACTGTTTTTTTTCCGAATTCAGAATCCATTGTGAAACCTTATAATAGGATGTCATTGTTTGTTAGCATTTATTTATACGTCTCCATAGCGTTATTACGTTTGATTTTAAGGTTGGGTAGTGGGAAAATCAAAAAAAGTGCATTTTACAATAGTTGAGACTCTGAAGAGTAATGTACCTACATCCTAGTATTGATGTTCATAATGAGATTCTAACTCTGAACTTTTTGTTTGAAACTAGTGTCAAATCTCAGTATTGAGCATCAATACTGAGATGTAGTTACACGCAGAAAGGAACAAATGCGCATCCTCGATTCCCTTCAGATCCGCCTACCAAATACATTAGAACAATATTAACTGTTCGTTACATGACTAACTGGAAAATACAGAATGAATTATTGATGAATGCTGCCGAATCGTTGTTCATTCTTCTCATATCTGCCTCCATTTCTCGGTGTTCTTTGGTCTTCCTCTTTCCTTTTGACCTTGAGGATTTCATGTGAGGGCTTGCACTGTGACGCAGCTGAGTGTTTTTCTCAATGTGTGTCCTGTTCACTTCCAGCTATTCCTTCTGATTTCTTCCGCGCCCGGAATCTGATTTATTCTCTCTCACAGTAGGTTGTTGCTGATGATGTCCGGTGACTTTGAGAACACAGCGCTTAAATTATACTATATTGAGTTGTTTCAGTAATAATCTGTCAGTAGTTTTAAGTCAATTGTATAGGGAAACCTCAGTTTACTTACATGATTTAAAAGTTGAATACAAATCTTTTTCTAACGCAGTTAAACAGCTGATTTGTTACGCAATAGTATTTAGTAATAATCATGAATACAGTTTCATATTTTCAGTCCGACTTTTGGAGATTTGTGTTTTTACACATTTGAAATCATCAATCAATCGTTGTTAGACCACTATTAGAAACCTGGAAGCACTAGACGATTTCGTAGCTGTATAGACAATTACGATAAAAACAGAAATCACATCTGATTCCGACATTGTGAAAACTGCTTTAAATCACATTTTAAAGGTATTATGTTTTTTTAAGACAAAGTTTTATCATTTTTTACGAACGCCACTTTGTAAAGAATTTCTTCACATGGAAAAACAGTTTACTGTGAGGAATGAATTTTACTTAACAACCTAATTACTTACTTACTTACGCCTGTTACCCCCAACGGAGCATAGGCCGCCCACCAGTTTTCTCAAACCAACTCTGTCCTGGGGTTCCTTCTCTAGTTCTGTCCAATGTTTGTTCGTTCCTCTCATATCTTTCTATATTTCTCGCCGTAATGTGTTCATTGGCCTTCCTCTTTTCCTTTTGCCCTGAGCGTTCCATGTCAGGGCTTGTCTCGTGAAGCAGTTAGGTGCTTTTCGTAGTGTGTGTCCTATCCACTTCCACCACTTCTTCCTGATTTCCTACGCCACTGGAATCTCGTTTGTTTTCTCCCACAGTACGTTGTTGCTGATCGTGTCTGACCAACGAATGCGAAGTATTTTGCGAAGACAACTGTTCATAAACACTTGTATCTTATAGATGATGCCTTTCGTAGTTCTCCAAGTTTCCACTCCATACAGTAGAACTGTCTTGACATTCGTATTGATGAAAATCCTGATTTTGGTTTTGGCTGAAAGTTGTTTGGAGTTGCAGATATTTTTCAGCTGTAGAAATGAAGCCCTTGCTTTGCCAATCCGCGCCCTCACATCTGCATCGGATCCCCCTTGATTGTTGATGATGCTGCCCAGATATGTAAAGTTGTTAACGTCCTCCAAGGCATCTCCATCAAGAGTGATTTGGTTGGTGCATGTTGTGTTGCATCGGAGAATTTTGCTTTTTCCTTTATGTATGTTGAGACCTACTGCTGCAGAGGCTGCTGCTGCTACACTGGTCGTCTTCTCTTGCATTTGTTGTTGCGTGTGAGATAGAAGATGCAGGTGATCTGCAAAGTTCAGATCGTCCAGCTGCGTCCTAACTGTCTAGTTGATACCGTGCTTCCCTCCAGACGTCGAGGTCTTCCTAATCCAGTCGATGACCAGGAGAAAGAGAAAGGGTGAGAGTAAGCAACCTTTCCTGATACCGGTCTTCACCTCGAAAGAATCTGTTAGCTGACCTCCGTGCACGATTTTGCAGTTGAATCCATCATAAGAATTCCGTATGATGTTGACTACTTTCTCAGGTACACCATAGTGCCGAAGAAGCCGCCTCCACAGTGTTTTCCTATCCACGCTATCGAATGCTTTCTCGTAGTCGATGAAGTTGATGTAGAGTGGTGAGTTCCATTCAACTGATTGTTCCACCATGATCCGTAACAACAATATTGATCTCATCCTGTCACTACGTGTGAATTCTACTTGTTTGTACAACAAACACATTTGGCTTGAAACTTATCTAAATAGTCTGAATGGTTTTTGACATTATTGTGTCTTTTAGAAAAAAAAACCAGCTGATAAATTGTTTCTATTTAAAGTAACTACCTTATTTTCACAATGAAATTTGAGTCTCAGTCAGTATTCATTATTATGCTTTGTCAATAATAATTGTGTTTATTTAAACTGAATAGTTTGTGTGATATGTTGTTGAATACAAATGTCAACTTTTTTTGGTAATCAACTAGTTATGGTCATCAATTTTGTTTAGCTGACCTTAGGACTGTAAAATGTGTTTTACACTCAAACTATTCATTACCTTAAAAATTAGTCATTGAGAAATCAATAACTGATAAGTTTGCGTGATCCATGCCACTATCGATTATATCACATAGGAGCCAAAATATTTTTTTCTGGGGGTCATTCTTTTGACTATAATGGTTATTTGTAGTTTTGACTTGATGTTTGTTAGCCGGCTGATAATAAGCAAGGAAAATCTTTAACTAGTTCCATAGTTCATATCATGAATTGATCATAGTCAGACAATCAATGAAAGCTAAAAAGAAATGGTTAGATGTTTCATTCTGTAGTGAACGAGAACACAAGTGGGGAAACCGGATTGTATTCAACGAAAATTACAGAGTTACTCAGTAAAATCGGAAAACCATTTCGTAAATCGTTCATTTGCAAATTATCAGTTCATCATATCGAACTGGACTGTTCCTGTTGCAAAACATCAATCCATTGTCACTATTCATGCGTTTCATACAAATTCCATTGTTTTCTAACTCTTCCTTTCTTGATCTTCCCCCATCTTCTGCTGCCAGACATTATGTTGACACTCACGTCATATACTACTTATAAGTAGCTCACACCACAATTCAAGCACAGAATTTGCAGTCACTAGAAATCTACGACCCTTCAAAGGATTGAACTCTTGAGGTGAACTGTTAGTCTTTAGACTATTGAATCGATATCTAATCCAATCCCATGAAATCCAGACGGCAAAAATCTCGATGCAAGATGAACCTTCCGATTGCCAAGAACCAGTTTGGGTTGTTTCTATCCAGGTAAGCCTCGTTAAAGACCCTTTTTCTTAACTAAATATTAATACTAAAATCATGAATCAATCATTGTTAGATCACCATTAGAAACCTGAAAGCAGAGGATGGCCTTTGTGTCTTAGTCTGGAATTCATCAGGAATGCTGATCTACTACGCTCGCTAGCGGAAATCGAACCAAAGACCTTTGGTTTCGGGTAAACACATTGCCTCCACACCACTGAGCTAGCATCTAACGGTGTTAATGTCTAACTTTGATCAATCTAAGGTTTTGTGCAACCTCACTCATTATCTTCGGTCGGTAACTGGCCCACATCCAACAGGGTTGAATTCCAGTGGTCATTGCTTCACACTAAAACTCCGAAAATTTCCTCGTGGGGCTAATCTTTAGTGATTAAATTTTTAGATTGATTAAAGTTAGACATTAGCACCGTCGTGTACCAGCTTAGTGGTCTGGAGGTTAAGAGTTCGAGCAATATCAAAGTAGATGTGGGTACGCACTGCTGATCAGTGCCATATTCGGACGAAACGATCATCCAGTGCTTCCAGGTATCTTCTAACTCTGGTCTAACAATGATCGATTCATCATTTCAATGAAACTCAACAATCATGATAATTGTATCATGAAAAGCATTGTAAATGACAGGTAACTGAAACATGAAATTTACATTCCTAACTATTGTAACTAGATATTATGATTAGCGCTTCAAACATCTTGTTGAATAGATTGATGTTCAAAGTTCACTCTTTATCAATAAACTTGTTACAGTTTTATCCGCCAGTAACCATAATAAATCAACACAGTGTGAAAACCATGAAATTATTATGTTTAAGTGATCATTTATTGGACTAATAGACAATGTGATCTTTTTATTTTTATCAGGTCAGAATTAATTTAAACAAACTTAGCAACTTATCAATTTTAACATGTTTTTTAAAATAATCTGGCAACATACTGATTAGGTCGCAGAAGCATTCAGGTCATATATATATAAATGTTTACTAATAATATTGACTGTTCAAATTCATGTCATCATATCTTACATATAAACTAAACACACCTATACAATAGAATAATATACAACCTAGATACTGGTCATCATTTAAACTGCTGATATATAGTTTTGAATTATGAATCAATTTCATTGTACAATAAGTTGTTTATCTGGATAATTTCATGTTCAAATGTGTAAAAACGCAAACCTCCAAAACTCTGCCCCAAAATATCGTAACAGTGCTCACTAGCGACTAGATTGGTGAAGCAATTCTCGGAGTCCTAGTTGAGAAGACGTGACCAATGGAGTTCAACCCTGACGGGTGTAGGCAGTAACTACCAAAGACAAATAATGGGTGAGGTTGCGCAAAGTCCGTAGATCAATCAGAGTTAGACATTAACACCGTTGGATGCCGGCCGGCCCAGTGGTCCGATGGTAAAGCGTTTGCGCACAACACCGAAGGTCCCGGGTTCAAATCCTGCAAGGTGCAGGAGTCGTGTATGCGCAATGCTGATGAGTAGTCCCATACCAGGACGAAACAGTCGTCCAGTGCATCCAGATTTCTAATGGTGGTCTAACAATGATTGAGTGATGATTTCAAATGTGTAAAAAATTTATGATTTAATCATGTCAGCTGATGATAATAGTTGAACAATAAAAAAAATTACTGTTGATTAGATTATAGGACGAGTGTACTGCGGAGTAGTTCGCTCCGTCTTACTTTATGGCTGTGAAATATGGTTAGTGAGAGTAGAAGATATTTGTAGGTTATTGGCTTTTGATCATAGATGTCTTCGAAGCATTGCTCATATATCCTGGGACACCCGAGTGAGCAATGCTGTTATTAGGAAACGGATGCTAGGTAAGAATGGCAGATCAATCGATGAAGTAATGAAACTTCATCAGTCTGAGGTGGTTGGAACATGCGTTGCGTATATGCCTAACCACCGACTGCCTCGACGAGCTTTGTTTTGTAGTGTAGGAGTAGGTTGGAAGAAAGTTAGGGGCGGCCAAACCAAAACATGGCACAAATCCATGAAGTCATTGACAAGTGGACTTAGCCATGTCGGCAGTTGTTGACTACCTGGTTGGGGTACGCAAGATGATAATAATCGATGGTTAGAGACCTTGAATGACATGGCTCAAAATCGTTCGCAATGGCGCTGGTGTATTTATTTTTTGTGTTCTCTCAAATCCTAATCCTCTGGATTCTTCAACCCGTCTAGTTTTGACTTTCTAAACTTTTCTCATTTAATCATACTTTTTGAATAATATCTTCTAATCCTAACCTCTCCGATTACTTCTAATACCTTTACTACTTCTTCTACTATTGGATTTGAATTGACAATTATATCTCTGTGCTAATGTGGTATAGCAACATGAACTGATGTACTTACGTACGAAGTTCTACGTTGCATCTGACTGACTGACTGAGATTATAGATAAGATTAGATTATCAGTAGGTGATCAATTGAGTAGTTTCATGGTAAATAGCTACCATTCATTATGAATTAAGATCAACTAGATAAGTAACCATTGAGAACTTGAATAGTATTAAACAACGACAACAAAAACATGGAGTCATTCATAATATGATAATAGATTGTACCTAAGATATTTTTGGTCTTGAGTCAAGTAACAGTGCATATTCTATCTACGTGGAATATCAAAATAAAACTGGCAAATCGGTTGATCAGAGTTAGATATTATTGACACCGTTGGATGTAGGCCAGCGCAGTGGTTCAGAGGTTAGGAGTTCACGAGCAAGACCCAAGGGACAGGGTTCGAATCCTGCGAGGTGTGTAGGAGTCGTGGATGCGCACTGCCACTGATGAGACCCATAACAGGACGAAATGGCACTATCCAGTGCTTCCAGGTTTTTGACAGTGATCTAACAATGATTGATTGATGATTCGAATGTGAAACAAACAGTCATCTTCACAACTCTAATTGATAAATCTTTATCGATCCAGATGGTTGGGATATTTAGTAAGTGGATGATAAGTAGATGATAACATCGTATTTCAGCTGGTATAAGAGTGGTGGGAAAATCAAAGCATTGGATCAGTCCATGAAAGTTGTTAACTGTTGGACCAAAATCATGTTGATAGATACAGACTACTTGGTTGATGTCCGTGTAATTATCATGACCAGTGGTTGGAGAAGTTAGCTGAAATAGTTCAGAATTAGCTTTATTTTAAAGCTGTTCACTCTTTGTCTTCTCCCAGATATTGAGTTTAAAAATTATACTAAATATTTCGCGAAATCATTTTTTTCTCTTGATATATTCATCACTAGGTACGCTTGAAGCTATTACGAGTAAACCTTAGTCGATAAACGCGAACGAGACAATGGACAAGCGTCCAGATAGTCTACCTTGAATCCCAAGCTGAAGACAGAAGGCTTTGTAAGCATAGAAAATATATTCTACAACACCCAGCAATCACAATACAATCAAGCATACAACTCTCGTTTATTTATACATCACAGAAACGTCCTTGTGAGCAGTTACGAAAACAGCACACTAAAATACACAGCAACCAATCACAGCCATGAATTTTCCTTGTGTGAAATGAAATCTCAAGGTCGTTTGATCGGCCCATGCTGGCAAACGTGAAATGCAAAATAAGGCATTTATCAAGCGAGTTCTGGGGATCTAACATCTCCAACACACACATCTCCAACGCACAGTCCGTTTCTAATCTATCCTACTATCATTGCAACTGTTACTATTTCTATTAAAGTGGAATATGTCTTGATAATTTCATTTTGTTGTACTGATGTCCTGTGACAACTTGGACTGAAACACGTATGCAAAGATCTATGTTGACTATGAATAGTTGACTGTATGCTTCGTTCATTCATCTTCAGCTACTCTTAGTTGAAATATGTTTGAATTCACTTACTCACTTACAACTTCGCAGTAGAATACCTAGAGAACTCATTTTTCGAATTCTAGTTACTAGTAAACTAAAGAACTCCGCCAGTAGAACATTTGGGTCTATTGCCGGTCCCAAGCACGGGTAAAGGAGGAGGGTTGGACATGGGGTTGGCGACCCCATTCCTTCAAAAAATAACTTGCCAAAAAAACGCTAACCAGAAATAACGGACTCTTTCGAGGTGAAAACCGGTGTCAGGCAAGGTTGTTTACTCTCACCCTTTCTCTTTCTCCTGGTCATCGACTGGATTATGAAGACCTCGACATCTGGAGTGAAGCACGGTATCAAATGGACAGTTAGGATGCAGCTGGACGATCTGGAATTCGCAGATGATCTGGCTCTTCTATCGCACACTCAACAACAAATGCAAGAGAAGGCAACCAGTGTAGCAGCAGCCTCTGCAGCAGTAGGTCTCAACAAACATAAAGGAAAAAGCGAAATTCTCCCATGCAACACAACATGCACCAACCAAATCACTCTTGATGGAGATGCTTTCGAGGACGTTAACAACTTTACATATCTGGGCAGCATCATCGACGAGAAAGGTGGATCCGATGCAGATGTGAGGGCGCCGATTGGCAAAGTAAGGGTTGCATTTCTACAGTTGAAAAATATCTGGAACTCCAAACAACTTTCAACCAAAACCAAAATCAGGATTTTCATCAATACAAATGTCAAGACAGTTTTACTGTACGGAGCGGAAACTTGGGGAACTACAAAAGCCATCATCCACAAGATACAATTGTTTATGAACAGTTGTCTTCGCAAAATACTTCGAATTCGTTGGCCAGACACCATTAGCAACAATCTACTGTGGGAGAGAACAAACGAGATTCGAGTGGAGGAGGAAATCAGGAAGAAGTGGTGTAAGTGGATACGACACACATTGCGGAAAGCACCTAACTGCATCACGAGACAAGCCCTTACATCGAACCCTCAAGGTTAAAGGAAAAGAGGAAGGCCAAAGAACACACTAAGCTGAGAAATAGAGAATGATATGAGAAGAATGAACAAACACTGGACAGAACTGGAGAGGGAAGCCCATGACATAGTTGGTTGGAGGAAACTGGTGGGTGGCCTATGCTCCATTTGGGGGTAACAGGCGTAAGTAATTAATTAAGTAAGTAAACTAAAGACTAGCATCTGGTTGAAAGGTTTAAACAAATCAGTCAAAGTTGGAAAACTTTCCATACCAACGAAAAAAAGTTGAAACTCTCGATGTGTGTAAACAATAGTTCTAGCATTGAAACAACTCCATCTAGTCGGCTGATACACCATTGTCTGTGTGTGTCTGTGTGTTTGTTGTTTTAAACGATCACACATCTCTTCATCAGAGGCGTTCGCTTAATCTTTTTCTCATAGTAATAACCCTGATAGTCGTCTATCTATTAATTATCACATTCTAATAAATTAGGATTCTGTTATGGATCATTCAGAAATTCTCATTAAAATGTTTACTGTTCATTCTCTTCTTACTGTCTAGTTAAAAGAGATGACAATCGAGGGTGTGTTACACATACACTTTGGTTGACATACTTTTCTGACAATCATTCATTCATTGTAATGATGAATACACGTTAAAGTGGTAAAACAAGGCGTTCTTTTTTTCCGGTGTTTATAGTCTGAACCACATTGTGATAGACATTTGTGTTTGTGTTTGTGTGTGAATGAATATACCGACATGAAATGAATGACAAGTTAGGCAAATAATTGATCTGGTTACTTACCCACTTTTCTTCCATGTGTGTGTGTGTGTGCAGAGCTCAGACAGTGAGGAAAGAAAATTCCGAACATTAGACATATCTATGACACATTTCACAACAGTAAACAAAACATTAACCAGTCTATAATTATCATCACTGATCACTATGTTGTTATATAACTTATACTGTTTGTTACATTACAACGGTTCTATTGTTGGAAAAATGGCTGACAGATCGATATTATAATCGTTGGTTTTATTTACAAAAACATTCAAACTTTCAAAAACATTTGAATCTCTATATATATGTGTATATGTTGACTAACGAACAAGGATTAAAAAAAAGGCCAACTCATCAAGTTGCCATTGTTTTTTTAGCTAATAAATAACGTTATCAGTACTAACTTTACATTGTAGTAAGTGAGGTATGAGAACATACAGACAGACAGACAGATACAATGCAGAACTTCGAAAATAAGTAAATCACATCAGTTCAGGTTGCCACCATACCACGTCAGCACAGACACGCAACTGTCAGTTCAAATCCAAGAGTGATAGTGATAGTAGAATTATTAGCAGCAATGGAGAAGATAAGGGAGCGAAGATATGATATAATTCAGTGAGATAAATTTAGAAGGAGAAAGATAGCGGTTATGAGGGATTTAGCAGGTTAGAATGAAAAAGCACACAAAGAGTAGATGCACTAGCGCCATTGCAAATGATTTTGAGCCATGTCGTTCAGGGTCTCTAACCATTGGTGACTTTCGTCTCGCGGACCCCAACCAGGTAGTCGACACCTACCAACATGACTCAGTCCACTTGTCAGTGACTTCATGCATTTCTGACATGATTTGATCTGGCTGCCCCTAACTTTCTCCCAACCTATTTCTACACCATAAAACATAGCTTGTCGAGGCATTCGGTGGTTAGGCATACGCAGCACATGTCCCAACCACCTCAATTGATGAAGATTCCTTACTTCATCAATCGATTCCCCATTCTCACCTAGTACCTTTATCCTAACCGCAGCACTGCTTACTCAATGATCCCAGGATAAAAGAGCGATATTTCAAAGACACACATGATCGAACACTAACAACCTACGAATATCCTCTATTCTTAATGGTCATTTTCTACACCCGTATGGGTATAAGATGAGGTGAACCACAGCAAAAACAGACTCGTCCTTTGGTTAGCAGATGGATATCTCACCTACACCAAAATTGATGCAAGCTGGCATGAGCCGGCCGAGCATTCTGTATCCGAGCTGAGATTTCGTCAGTCACCAGGTCATCAGCACTGACGAAACTTTCAAGATATTTTAAAACATGTTACTCCTATTGAGAAGACTGAGGCAGGCGAGGAAGATCGTATTATGCAAATTTACACTCTTAGTCAATTAGAAACGAAAACATTACATTGAACACACTCTATTTACACACCATCTTTGAGTCGTGACTTCCAACACTCCAGCCTTCTTCCATTCCTGTTGTTTGTTGCTTCCTTTCCTTCTTGTTGGTATTCCATTTACTTCTTGCTTTTGCTCCATTTGCTTTCTGTTTTCCTCTTCTGACCGTGAGACTTCTTCTTTCACCTCCCTTCTTATACTACTACTTATATCGTTCGTATAAGTAGCACACATCACACTATGAGAAGTCAATGGTATTCCTAATAGTTCAATCTCAGCATTTCAGATAATGAAAATTTATGAAAAAAGCTTAAAACTGTACAAGGAATATCTATTCGCCACAATGCTACAAGGATTTCCTGTTCAAAAAACTGAACAATCAAAATAAGAAATCATTATCAAACAGAATAAATAAATCCCTACTGACTATTTCCAACCATTTAACAAACGATTGTAATTTTTGAAACTTTCTGTTTTTGAATTAAACTGTAGTAGGGGTTATTTCATTTCACTACAGTTGTGGTGCGAGCTACTTATAAGTAGTATATGACGTGAGTGTCAACGTAATGTCTGGCAGCAGAAGATGGGGGGAAGATCAAGCAAGAAAGGAAAAGTTAGAACACAATGGAATTTGTATGAAACGCATGAATAGTGAGTGACAATGGATTGATGTTTTGCAACAGGAACAGTCCAGTTCGATATGATGAACTGATATTTTGCAAATTAACAACGATTTACGATATGGTTATCCGATTTTACTGAGTAACTCTGTAATTTTCGTTTGATACAATTCGGTTGCCCCCACTTGTGTTCTCCTTCACTACACAGTATGTACCTAAGTGTGTAATGATTTATTAAAAGCAACATATGTTCATTGTTTTTTTTTAAATTGACTTAAAGATGCTTCACGCTTGTTTAAAAACATTTCAGCATATAGTCATTATATTAATTATTCTAATACTATAATTCTATGAGACAGTATTTCTTAAAATAGAAAAAAAAAGATCTTTTAAACATAATCATTGGAAAATTCAAACAAACACATACAGAAAGCAATAAAATTTATCCAAGTGTTCATATGTATATACATATTGATTGATTGACACTTGAACAGTGTAGTACAACTAACTAGTTGAATATTGATTGATGCGTCGTAGATTGTGCTTGTTCCGCTTAAAATTATTCATTATTGACAAGATTCAACTGGAAATACCATTAATCTATCAAAATAAATAATCGTAATAATAATAATTATTATTATAGAGTAAGAAATCAACATGTTACATGTTTTTGTGTACAACACCACTTTTCCTATGAACGAACATTCACAAAGAGAAAATTGTGTTAATGTTTTAGTCTCTTTTTACGAAAATGTATTGAATAAGTACTTATGTTTGTTGATTGATAAACTTTGAAGCATGCATAACAGCTGTTCATGAAGAAGCAGGATTGAATATTTAAATTTGATTTAAATATGCTTGTTTACTTATGCACAAAAGTCAATCAGTTCAAACAAACATTTTCATGGATTTACTGTTATTCTTATCATATTTTCTCAGAGAAAAGAATAAGCGTTTTTGAAACGATGAATCAATCAATATTAGACAACCATTAGAAACCTGGATGCACCGTACGGCCGTTTCGTCCTGGTATGGGACATGACTAGTGAAGTTCAACCTGTTCGGCTGTAGACAGTAACTACCGAAGACTGTGTATGAGGTTGCGCAACTCCATGAATTGATCAAGTTAGACATTAACACCGTTAGATACCGGCTCAGTGTTCTGATGGTTAGGCGTTCGCGCACAATAACGAGGGTCCTGGATTTGAATCCTGCGGGGTGCAGGAGTCGTGGATGCGCACTGATGAGGAGTCCCATACCAGGACGAAACGGCCGTGCAGTGCTTCCAGGTTTCTAATGGTGTTGGTCTGATCGATTCATGGTTTCAAAAATGTGTAACTTAACAATCTTCACAACCCCGTAATGCAAATAAACGAACAAGCAAAACAGCAATTAACAAAAAGTTGAATGCAATTTATGCAGACTGAGTTTAATTGTAAATTAATTTAACTTGGCGGTTGTATTGAAAACCAGAGGAAATATAGTACAGTTATTTTAGCCAAGTATGGAATTTATCAATATGATGAACCATTGTTAAACTACCATTATAGACCTGGGAGCACTGGATAGTGCTGTTTCGTCCTGGTGTGGGACTCATCAGTGGCAGTGAGCATCCATGACTCGAACCAGGGAGCCTCAGTATTATGCGCGAACGCCTAACTATCGGACCACTGGGCCGGCATTCAACGTTATTAATGTCTAACTCTGATTGATCTACGGATGTTGCGCAACCTCACCCATTATTTGCCTTCGATAGTTACTGTGTACACCCGATAGGGTTGAACTCCATTGGTCACATCTTTTCGCTAGAACTCTGAAAATTTACTCACGAAGCTAGTCAGTAACTAGTGAGCACATTGTACAATTTTTCATGAAACAGTTGTGGAGATTGTTGTTCATTACTGAAATAATGAATTGATCATTGTCATGCCACCATTAGAAACCTGAAGCTCAATCCTGTCGGTTGTAAGCAGTAACCACTACTGAAGACAAATGAGTAAGGTTGCACAGATTTCCTAGAATGATCAAAGTTAGATAGTAATTAACACCGTTGAATGCCAGCCTAGTGGTCCAGAGGTTAGGTGTTCATCTACAAGACCGAAAGCCTTGGGTTCGAATCCGACGCACTGCTGATAAGTCCCATATCAGGACGAAATGGTTATCCAGTGCTTTCATGTTTCTAATAGTGGTAGTTTAACAATGATCAATTCATAATTTGAAATAACAATGTTGTGCAAACATCAAAATTCCTTAAATTAATTAAAAACGACATACAACCAGGGTGGTCGACAATCTCATAAATGTTGTACAATCAATCCAAATAAACTGATAATCATATTATACACATGACGGTACCAAAAAAAACGATTTTAAAAACATTACAATTTATATCCTTGTTGTCTACAAGCTATACAATGAATAGATGATATTATGCTTGTGGACTCTACAAAATCAAATAGAAAGACATGATTAGATTGGTAGGTTGATAAGACACATGTGTTCTTGATATGAGATTTGCTTTTTTTCATAGGAAACAAAAAGATTACTAGATGACTTTGCACAGCTGCTAATAGATTTCATTAGAATTCGTTGAAAGGAAATTGTACATAGTAGAAGATAGATAGAGGAGGAGAAAACTAAAAAAGACTTCTTGATCCACGATATCTATTTAAGTTTTATTTCTGGCCTTATAGTAATGATAGAAAATGAATACTAAACTTCTGTTTGTTGTGTTTTTGTAAAAATTATGATGACCGATTGATATATGATGGATGTGTCTTAGTGTTGTTTATACTTTTCTGTGATAATAAATCTACAATGTACATCGAAATTCGGTTGTACATTGGTATCACAGATTCTTATCATCTGAGAAAATGTTAAAGACTGAATATAACAATTGACACCTGTTTCCTCCTTATGCTCAACTTCTCAACAGATATGCATAGAGAACGTAGAAGCCTTAAACCAATGCGTCGGCATTCGGTCATGGTCTACAATTCCAGTGTTGACAAATTCATGATATTAGCATGAGAACAGCCTAACTTTCATTAGTCAATATACCGTAAATTTGTTAGTGTACTAGATGGAAGATATACCCCCAGACAATTGTAACATTTTTCAAATCGGAACAGTGTTTAATATACTAAGCCAAATCCTTGTTATCAATTTCTTTTATTGTATAAATTGTATATTTCACAAAATAGTCCTTTTATGATGCACGTTTTCTTGTAAGAAAATGTATCAATCAGTATTAACTAATAAAATTGTATAACACACTTGGTTGTTGTTTATTCAATAAACTTTCTTCATTTAATCAATATTGGTTTGGACTATCTTTTCAGTGTTAATATTTCGAAGGAAGTGTAAACAGTTATTAGTTAGACTACCGTTAGAAACCTGGAACGTGCCGGTTCGGTCCTAGTATGGGGCTCCATCAGTGGAAGTGCGCATCCACGATCCCCTGTTTCACGGGGGTGTTGGGACTCATGACTTTCGGTCTTGCACGCAAATGCTTAACCTCTATATCTATGAGCCGGTAGTCTCATGGTGCCAGTGTGCTAACTTCTATCAATCCATGCTGTTTTTCTGCAACCTGCAATTCACCGGTCTTCGAGGTGAAACTCCACTGGTTACCACTTGCACATGAGAACTAGGACAGAAAGAGCCGTCCACTGCTTCCAAGTTTCTTATGGTGGGTGGTCTAACCTTACTCTCACCCTTTCTCTTTCTCCTAGTATCATCGACTGGATTATGGAAGACGTCGACATCTGGAGGGAATCACGGATACAACAGTGGGCAGCTAGGACGAAGCTGGAAGATCTGAACTTCCGCAGATGACCTGGCTCTTCTATCTCACACGCAACAACAAATGCAAGAGAAGAGCGACCAGTGTAGCAGCAGCCTCTTGCAGCAGTAGGTCTCAACATACATAAGGAAAAAAGCGAATTCTCCGAATGCAACATAACATGCCCCAAACCAAATCACTCTTGATGGAGATGCCTTGGAGGACATTAACACCCTTACATATCTGGACAACATCAGTGACGAACAAGGGTGGATCCGATGCAGATGTGAGGGTGCGGATCGGTAAAGCAAAGACAGAATTTCTACAATTCAAAAATATCTGAAACTCCAAAACAACTTTCAAACAAAACCAAATCAGAATTTTCAATACCAATGTCAAGACAGTTCTACTGTATGGAGTGGAAACTTGCAGAATACCACAGCATCATCTATAAGATAATACAAGTGTTTATTAACAGTTGTCTACACAAAAATACTTCGGATATTGTTGGCCAGACACCATCACCAACAACGAACTGTGGAGAGAACAAACCAGATTTCCAGTGTTGGAGGAAATCAGGAAGAAGTGGCGGAAGTGGATAGGACACACAATACGAAAAGCACTGAACTGCGTCACAAAGACAAGCCCTCACATAGAAACCCTCAAGTCAAAAGGAAAGGAGGAAGGCCAAGGAACACATTACACTGTGAAATAGAGAAAGATATGAGAGGAATGAACAAACACGGGCGAGAAGAGGAAAGGGAACATCCGCCCAGGATCAGAGTTGTTGGGAGAAAACTGGTGAGGGCGGCCTATTCTGCCATTGGGGGTAAGCAGGCGTAAGTAAAGGTAAGTAAGTAACACAATAATCTCTGTATGTATATCTGACCATGAACTGTATCAATATATCCCTGATGATCCAAGTTTAGATTAGAAAAAATGGAATATGACGACTAGCAATGAAATCTTAAACATGTTTTTCAATCCTATTTGAGATTCATCAATCTGAATGTACCTACACATGCTAGAGTTGACGTTCCCCTTCCTGATCAACCAAACCCAGTATCTTTTGGCTTCATTCATTAGCTAACTGAATAATAACACATTAACAGTCTAAAAAATTCAAAAGGTTCCGGGTTTGGGAGGAAATATCACCTCTGAAAATGTAGTACATCAGTTGACTAATCCCAAATAAGACACAGAGCCCATCTTAACATACCATTGCTAGGTATATTCCGTTCATTACGCGTAAACTAGATTTGATTCAAGGCAAACCGGTTATATATCCTATTTTTTTTTTTATATTTTTGGCATAGTAACATAAAAAAGGGATATTTGAATACTATTGGCTCTTATCATAAGACATTGTTATGACATATTGATCAACAAGACTTAGTACCTATGTAGGCTAATTGAGTTTTGAACATTTGTGTTCACATGATGACGTAAACTTATGCGATTCCCGAATGAGTACTCACTATTGTTTTTGATAACCGAAAATAGCCCATAGGGCAAAAACAAACAACGAAATGTACACGTGTATACACATACATACGTACATAACTGTGAAAACATTGACAGATTGATTGAAAATAGAGTGGAATTCATGTATATTTATGATTCAGAAAATTATTGTCCGTGATAAATCATAATCATAATAATAGTAATAATTCACAATAAAATCTCCTAAAGAGTAAGTAATTCAATCCGATCAGAAGTATGCTTCTCCTATTCAATGCTTTTGATAGAAATCATGGTTGTGTGAAGAGTTTTTGGAAAAGACTATAGCAGATAGATAGTTTTTATCGGAAAACAACTGATTATGTAATCAGTTTCCTTATTTTTCAATATCTATACACAGAAACCAAGTGGTAACACTAGTTTTAAATGCTCAACACTAATTTGAATGTGATTTATTTGTTGTAGTGTTGAGTGTAATGAATTTTGAAAACAGCTGTTTTTGAAATTCTTCACTAATTTTCTCACTAATCCAATAGTGGATGTGAAAAGGTTGATGAAAATTTGTTTCATAGAATAGTTCATGAAACCATTAATAGTTAGTTGTCTAGTAGAGTTTATTTTATTCTGTCATTTAACAATCGACTCAATCATAGTTATCAGTGTTATAATGATATTTTCAGAGATTGATGTGAAGTAGTTAAATTATTCGTTAAAAACAAAAGCGACTTAAATGATGTGACACAGAGTGAATAATTGATTGACAGTCACACAGTCCAAATATAAGTACAATTGAAATTCATTAACACACATGAATAACGATAGGGAGCTGATACATAATATAGTATATATTATATATATATTATATATAATATGATATTATATACTATCATTACTTGGTAAACCATCATACCTGCTGCACATGCACGCCGCTAACATTTTTAAGCAACACAAGAGATCTCACAAGAGCCAATATTGCGATCACCCCTGCCCACATATGGAAACGCACATGCTGCTTTAAGCATTCGTCTTCAGACACAGGTGGATGTCCAAAAACCACCGCGCACGAACAGTGACTTGTCGTTCTCACGTATCGGACACATAAGAATCAGCAAAATACCTCTCAACCAATCCACTATCTACAATCCCCAATCGGCATCAAGGGCGGCAAGCGCGGGTTTTTCCCAGCTAGACATGGCGCCCTGAACGGATAACCTGAGCCACTCAGCAGTGCATTAACCAGCAGCCATTCCAACCATCTGGCCTCCAACCGCCTTGTGTTGATAAAATCTACCGGAGCCCTCAGACCCCACATGAAGCTAAAGATCGAGTTTGTCCAACAAGGTCAGCCGGAAAGTACACCCCTTCCATGGGGAAGATGTCACTGGACGTCAACTAAGCGCAAGCAGTCGGTCAAGTTGGGTTAATTCCACCTATAGTGGTGTAAACATCATTGGCCTCCAGAATCCTTTGGCACCGGATCACATAACCCAACCGTTACACCCTCGTTTAAGGGGCCTCGACGCCAGTATATACAATACACCGAGATACAGAGTTTTTGGGACAACCACATAGTGTCGGCGTCAATAGTCCAGGATCTTTACGTCTGTTTCGACAAACAAATCGTTCTAGGGCTGCCTTCAAGTATCCTGGAAAGCTATGTCCCAATATTTTAAATTTACCTACGCTCGATGGACGGGATTCAGACTTAGAGGCGTTCAGTCCTAATCCCCAGAGTGGCTAACCGCATCCACGACGCTGCGACCATGAACACGTACCATTATTCTGGACCATGCTAGGCACGGGTATCCTACAGCGTTCGGAACGGCTTCTAGCCGCAGCGCTGTAAACAACGCCAAGTTACCTGCAGGACCACGAAAAGGTAGCCGCCACCACAAACCCCAGAATGCTCCATTTATGGCGCGTCACCTAATATACCCATTCAATCATATGACGAGGCATTTGGCTACCTTAAGAGAGTCCTAGTTACTCCGCGAAGGAGTTGAAATAACTTGCTGCCCTTACTTACTTACGATTGCTACCCCTAGTAGGGCATTGGTTGCCGACCAGCATTCTCCAACCTTACTCTGTCACCAGCCTTCGTTTCTAGTTTCTGTGTCCAATTGTTGACTCACATTCTTCTCATGATTGTTCCATTTCGGTGTACTGTATTCTTTCGTCTTCCTTTCGCCTTGAAGGTTCCAACTGAGGGCTTGTCCTTGTGATGCAGTTGGGTGATTTATGATATTGTATCTTATCCACCTCCAGCACATTTCCGCATTTTTTTCTTCAACTGGAATCGGTTTGTTCTCTGCTGTATTCAATAGGTTTGGTGATGATGGTGTCTGGCCAACGAATCTCCAGTATCTTGCGTGGGAAAACTGACAATGAATACTTGTACCTTATAGATGATGGCTTTCATAGTTCTCCAAGTTTCCGCCCTATACAGCAGAACTTTCTCGACATTTGTATTGAAAATGTTGACTTGGATATTATTGGTTGATAACACAATTGAGAGTTGCAGATGTTCTTCAGTCACAGAAATATAGCCCTTGCTTTGCCGATCAACTGCGGCTCAATGACACTTATGTAAACTCAAAATGTAATTAAAGACAAGAAAACAATACATTATCACCATTGTCATTCACTTATCCATACTACTGATGAAATTAATAAGATTGAAACTCTGCATCAAAGTGTTGCACTTTGAACGAAATGCTCTATCCTACCAGCTGACGATACAACTAACTAACTGTATAGTCTTCAGAGTATTCTAATGAGCTGTAGTTTGTGTTAATCGATATTTTTCAACTAAAAATCGATTACACTGAAATGCTTCGATTAGTTATGTAGAAATGACATGTTAATGATAGTCTTTAGGAAAAATTCTCTTATAGGTTAAGTTAATTTCACGATGAGAGTTTCATATTCTTTTAGGCCTCATCAGCCGGGTGTAACTGCACCTCAGAGTTGGTGTTGACATTGGGACATGAACACAGTAACTTTGACTTCAAACTATAATACATTATCAACTGAGCTACTGAATCTAGATAGCCACAACTTGTTCAACGGTTGCAGACGTTTATGTTATGTCTCATAGGAGATTGATCAGGTGGTTATCATTAACATTGGCGGGGAGATTCTAAACAGGTAGTATTATCAAACTGAAATTCACCTCATTACATAAACCAACGGCTATCTGAACTCCGGTAAACTAAATCGATAACGTATTGTCATTTGTGAATGATTAGTTGCTGGGTTTGAGTGATGACAAAGAACATCAACTTTTATAGACAGATTCATATACCTAACCAGTCTTGATTATAATACCTGTAAATTAATGGGAATCTAGAGATATCTGTGTAGAGAATGCATATACACCAAAAAAAACGACTGATCATTGACAGTATTAAAAAACCATAGGAAAGATTTAAACACCCAGGCGAAAAATAAATTCAACGTTAAGAC
>OX103973.1:9231254-9248779 GCA_944470395.2 Schistosoma turkestanicum | reverse complement strand
TACTGAATAATATTGTAAGTAGGAAAGACGAAGTAGACTGAAAATCTTTAGGCCAACTTATAAGAAGAATATGAATATACGCACCTTGTCCAGTCCAAAACTACCTGACCTGGTTTTGAGTTCGTGTCAGGAGGATCGCCAGGATAAGTTTGCCAGTGGTCAAAGACACATTGAAGGAAAGCTTGACCACGAGTTGCAGCACGAAGATCGGTAGTAAAGCCGAAAGATTCATTGACTGGAAGATATGCTTTGGTAACACATATTGGACTGTCACTTTTCCGCTCCTCTGAGAGTGTGAAGGCTCGCTTGCGATTTAAAGTACTGTAGATTCCTCTTATAGAAGTAGGTGGGTCTTGAATTTCTATTAGAGAAACTGGTTCTAGTAAGCATAGTTTGGCAGTAAGAACGGCAGCCATAATGAAGTCAGTGATGCTGACTTATCGACAGAAATCCTGTGCCCATAATTATTACTCAAGGGTGGGATCTCCAGTTTTGACATTTCCTCGTCTCCTGAAGACTCTAAGTGGCATAATATAGGAACAGTATTTAACTCTCCATCTCCTAGTACAGAGGAGGTGTGGTCAGCATTCGTCATCGTCGACAACTCATTTGTCTCATTAGTGACGTCAAGATTATTATCATCATTATCATCACTCTGATTCCGTTCTGTCAGACAAGTCACGTTGTTGATGGCAACACTAGCATCCATAGAGTGAAACTCTTCCATTGTTGTATAACTCATCTCGCTACATGAAAGAACAGAATTAGTATCGCAATTCGAAACCGATAAACTCACTTGTTGTTCTTCATGTTCCGTTTCAGAAACACAAGCCACATGCACATCAATAGCATCGTAATCATACAACACTGTAGACTGGCTGTTATCATCAGACACTTTCTTCTCATCATCATCAGACTGACAGTAAACCGGAGTAGGAAGTTATAGTGACTTATTTATATTTTGTTAATAGTTTGATAAAGATTTCTACCACAAACTGATAACATATGAATAATTCTGGGGCACAGTTTTGGAGGTTTGCGTTTTTACACATTTGAAATCATAAATCAATCATTGTTAGACCACCATTAGAAACCTGGAAGCACTGGACGGCTGTTTCGTCCTGGTATGGGACTCATCAGCAGTGCGCATCCTGGGTTCGGATCCTGCGAGGGGCAGGAGTCGTGGATGCCTACTGCTGGTGAGCCCCATACCAGGACGAAACGGCCGTCCAGTGCTTCTAGCTTTCTAATGGTGGTCTAACAATGATTGATTGATGATTTCAAATGTGAATAATTATTTTTTTAAATAAAGAAACTCACCAACCGTTTCAAATGAAACACCATAAACAAGTCTAGCATGGAATCATTCAGCCACTGAATTAGAATCTAGTAGTTCATATCGATTATAGTTTTAAAAAAAGCTGTCTGATAACAAGCCATCTGAACATTGATTCTATCGATCAAGTTTAATCAGCGCTAGAGGACTAGGGAAACAAAAGAATGATCACTTATCAGTGATCTTTGAGTTGTAAACATATTCAATCGGTCAGTCATCTGCAACGTACAACTTGGTTCTTACGCACATTAGTTCAAGATGTCATACTGTAGTGAAGGAGAACACAGGTGAGGGCAACCGAATTGTCTTTAACGAAAATTACAGAGTTACTCAGTAAAATAGGAAAACCATATCGTAAACGGCTAATTTGCAAATCTTCAATCCATCATCAATCCATTGTCTCACATTTCACTATTCATGCGTTTCATACAAATTCCATTGTGTTCCCACTCTTCCGCTCTTGATCTTCCCCCATCTTCTGCTGCCAGACATTACGTTTACACTCGCGTCATATACTACTTATAAGTAGCGCGCACTACAATACCACATACACACAGAGAGATGAGATTGTTGATTCAAATCCCATAGTAGTACAGGTAGTAGAAGTATTAGTGGTAATGAAGAAGATTACGGCTCGAACATATGATTCGAGAAGTATGATAATCCAGTGAAGTAAAATTAAAAAGAGGAAAAGAATGGTCAAGAAGAATTCAGAAGATTAGAATTTGAGAGAAGACAAGGAGTTGATAATACCTCTGCTCCATCACAAACGATTTTGAGCCATGTCATTCAAAGTCTCCAACTATCGGTTACTATGAGATGGTATAGAACAATGAAAGCTTCAAAACCAAAACATCCAGCTCAGAGAACGAAACAAAACCACTATCGATTACTATTGTCGCGCAAATCGCAACCAAGTAGACTACAACTAACGACATGAATACGTTGAAGTGGTAAAACAAGGCGTTTTTTCCGGTGTTTATAGTCTGAACCATTTTAAAAAACGAAAAAAAGTCGAATTCGATAAATCCCACATTGTGATAGACGTTTGTGTTTGTGTTTGTGTGAAAATGAATAAACCGACGTGAAATGACAAGTTAGGCAATTGATCTGGTTACTTATCCATTTTCTTTTATGTTTGTGCGTGTGTGCAGAGTTTAGACTGTTGTAAAGGTGAGGAAAGAAAATGTCGAACATTAGACATATCTATAACACATTTCACAACAGTAAACAAAACATTAGCCAGTCTATAATTATCATCACTGATCACTATGTTATTATATAACTTATACTGTTTGTTACATTACAACGGTTCTATTGTTGGAAAAATGGCTGACAGATCGATATTATAATCGTTGGTTTTATTTACAAAAAGATTCAAACTTTCAAAAATATTTGAATCTCTCTATATATACATGTATATGTTGACTAACGAACAAGGATTAAAAAATGGCCAACTCACCAAGTTGCCATTGTTTTTTTATAATAAATAAAGTTATCAGTACTAATTTTACACTGTAGTGAGTGAGGTATGAGAATAGATAGATAGACAGACAGATACAATGCAGAACTTCGTACATAAGTAAATCACATCAGTTCAGGTTGCCACCATACCACGTCAGCATAGACACACAACTGTCAGTTCAAATCCAAGAGTGATAACGATAGTAGAATTATTAGCAGCAATGGAGAAGGTTAGGGAGCAAAGATATGATTCGAAAAATATAATTCAGTGAGATAAATTTAGAAGGAGAAAGATAGAGATTATGAGGAATGCAGAAGGTTAGAATTAAAAAGCACACAGTAAGTGGATGCACAAGGCGCCATTGCAAATGATTCTGAGCCATGTTTTTCAAGGTCTCTAACCATTGGTGTCTTTCGTCTCGCGGACTCCAACCAGATAGCCTACATCTACCAACATGACTCAGTCCACTTGTCAGTGACTTCATGGATTTCTGCCATGTTTTTCTTTGGCCGTCCCTAACTTTCTTCCAACCTATTCCTACACACAAAATAAAGCTAAACGAGGCAGTCGGTGGTTAGCCATATGTAAAACATGTCCCAACCACCTCAACTGATGAAGTTTCACTACTTCATCTATTGATCTGCGATCCTTACCTAAAACTTGTTTCCTAACGACAGCACTGCTTACTCGTTCGTCCCAGGATACACAAGCAATGCTTCGGAGATATCGATGATCGAAGACTAGTAACCTACGAATGTCCTCTACTCTTAACGGCCACGTTTCGCCTGCGCCATAAATGGCGTAAATTGGCAAAAGTAAATCGAGCATTCTGTATCCGAGCTGAGATTTCGTCAGTCACCAGGCCATCAGCACTGATGAGACTCCCCAGATAAGTGATTCAGTCAACGCGCTCAACTACTTCACTCCCTATCACTAGTTCAGGTGCCAATGCAAGCCAATCCTAAAGCAACATTTCGCATTTCGAAGGGGAAAACCGCATCCCGAACATGCTTGCATTGTTGCTTAGGGTAGTCAGAAGACTCTGCATTTTGTCAGGGTCCTCACCAAATAAAACTATATCATCAGTATATTCTAGGTCAGTGAGCGATTTTCCTGGTAGAAAGTCGACTCCTGAAAATTCAGACGTTGGTAGCAGTTGATAGATTCTAACTTCGATTAATGCTGTGATTAATTTTCATAGCTTTAAAACTATGAAACAATTGGAATAGATCTGAATTTATTTGGTTCATACATCTTTAAGTCACTTGTAGACAAAGTTTCATAGCCCACTTCTTTTGTGAGATTTATCGTTATGATGGCGTTTAGAAAGATAGTGAACGCTTCATGATTGAATCATCTCCAGTTGAAAGAATTTAGTTTTGATAAAAATCACTCACTGGAACTACAAATCTATTTTACATTCTAAGTTTTTAAATGATAACTGAATCACATTGGAACTAAGCTAATCAGCTGTATTTTCGGACTCGAACGCAAAACCTTTGGGCATTTAATAAACTAAATGCGATCTACATTTCTAATGATATTTAACCTTTGAAGATACACCAAGTTCCAAATTAGACAGCTAACATCGGTGGCTTTAGCCAATGGTCATGTTGAGAAGACTGAGGCAGGCGCGGAAGATTGTATTTTGCAAATTTACACTCTTAGTCAATTAAAAACGCAAACATTACATTGAACACTCTATTTGCACACAATCTTTGAGTCGTAACTTCCAACACTCCATCCTTCTTCCATTGCTGCTGTTTGTTGCTTCCTTTCCTTCCTGTTTGTAGTCCATTTACTTCTTGCTTTTGCTCCATTTGCTTTCCGTTTTCCTCTTCTGACTGACCGTGAGACTTCTTCTTTCACCTCCCTTCTTATACTACTTATATCGTTCGTATAAGTAGCACACACCACAATGTAATAAAGCGATTTGAATGAATCAAAACATGTGAACCATTGCATACAAATTCAGCTATTGAAAGGTACAGCTTCCTCCACGAAGCTCCCGACATATGACATGTTTATGTGACGGTAGTTACTCTCATTCGGGAAGGAATCAGATGTCAATTGTTTCTGAAATTTTGATTGAAATAGGGCTAAAGTTTAATTAGAAATTGAAGTTACCTGGTTAATGATGTATCTATCTGTTTGAGTAAAGAGTCTATTATTAAAACAATATATTGACTGTAAATAATAGTTTTCATGTTCTAGTACCATCTGTGGAATCGTTGCAAACTGGGAAGTATTCAATAACAGTTCGATCACACGGTTGAATTCCTTTGTGATGCATATCAACAATCCCACTCGGGTATTATAACCAGGGTTGTTCACGTTTCTTAGTGAGAACGAAAACATTTACACTGTGGAGTTAAAATCTAACGGTCTATGACTTTAAATGACAAACTATGCTGAAATCTAGAATGTCAGTCTATTAATTACTAAGTAAGACTTGATTCAGTTATATGAATGTACACAATGAATCTTTGATAAATGCCAGTATTAACCAAGAATGAGTATTGAGCACTATTTAATGAGATAAAGGGCGCTATTGTGGTGCGAGCTACTTATAAGTAGTATGTGACACGAGTGAAAACGTAATGTCTGGTAGCAGAAGATGGGGGAAGATCAAGAAGAAAGGAAGAGTGGGAACACAATGGAATTTGTATGAAACGCATGAATAAGTGAAATGTCAGACAATGGATTGATGATGGATTGAAGATTTGTAAATTAACGATTTACGATATGATTTTCCGATTTTACTGAGTAACTCTGTAATTTTCGATAAATACAATTCGGTTCCCCTCACCTGTGTTCTCCTTCACTACACTACTGCGCTTTATTACAGTATAGTTATAGATTGGTATAACGTTTATGATAAAATACAAACCTGGAATTTTTTGTTGTCATTTCTACACTGATTCACTCTACCTAGTTTTTGAGTTTTCTTTTGATTATGGTACTTAAAACTAAACTTCCTCATTTGTAAAACAAAACGTAACTTCACAATTCCCGTAACACTTATATATACGTACAATGATTCTCCTTTGAGTTGTTAAGAATATCATGTGCATTTAGTCATTATTGCTAATCAGATTCTGTTTATGAAGTAACATTGTAATTACTACTGAAAATGATTCATCGTCGTAGAAAGTAATATCTTCTGATTTTAAATGGTCGAAGGTAATTGATAAAAAGCATTGTTTAATTTAGATTTCGTGACAATGCACACCTGTTAACAAAGCGTATTTACAGTCAGTCTTCTGTGATTTAACGCTTTTGGGACATTGTAATAATTTTCACTCATAATCAAGTTCACAGTGGTTTACTACTTAGCTAGAGTCAAGTGTGACTGACGACTTATGTTTAACTATTTACTATACATTATTTACTCATGTTTATTAATACGAATGACTCAGTAGAGTCAAAGTATTAACAGATGACTTTTAACTATATACGCATTGATCGATAGATGGATGATTTGCCTTAGATGTTTTTGCGCAATGTACAGATCTGTACTGATTAAAATAATATACATTTCTATAGACAAAATGAATACCCTACTTCAATAAACATTCCTTAATGAATGTTCACTGTTAATACGATGTTCAATGTTCAAGAAAAAAACATATGTTTCAGTTATTGATAAGGGATATGATTTGTAGGGAAAATTATTGCTAATGAACAATATTCAATATTTGTGATACATTAAAACAACAATATGAACATCATAAATTCAATGTTTCAATTTATTGTGTTTTTCTATGTGATGCAGGTGTTGTTGTTGTTTAAGTATAATTTAGTCATAAAATTAGGTGTTTCATTGAGTTTTGTCTTTTAATCTATGCTAAAAACATCTTGATTAATATATTAGAGACAGAGAACATACAAAGATCAATATTCAATTATGTATATCAACAAATCGATAATTCGAAGTGTCTTAACGTTGAATTTTATTTTTTCCTGGGTGTTTAAATCTTTCCTATGGTGTTTAATACTGTCAATGATCAGTCGTTTTTTTTGGTGTATATGCATTCTCTACACAGATAATCTCTAGATTCCCATTAATTTACAGGTATTATAATCAGAGACTGGTTAGGTAGATGAATCTGTCTATAAAAGTTGATGTTCTTTTCATCACTCAAACCCAGCACTAATCACTTCAAATGACAATACGTTATCGATTTAGTTACCGAGTTCAGATAGCCGTTGGTTTATGTAATGAGGTGAATTTCAGTTTGATTAATACTACCTGTTAGAATCTCCCCGCCAATGTTAATGATAACCACTGATCAATCTCCTATGAGACATAACATAAACGTCGCAACCGTTGAACAAGTTGGTGGCTATCTAGATTCAGTAGCTCAGTTGATAATGTATTATAGTTTGAAGTCAAAGTTACTGTGTTCATGTCCCAATGTCAACACCAACTCTGAGGTGCAGTTACACCCGGCTGATGAGGCCTAAAAGAATATGAAACTCTCATCATGAATCTCATTGGTAGCTACATTTCATTCACTATAAAATAATTAAACATTACTGAAATTAACTTAACCTATAAGAGAATTTTTTTTCTAAAGACTATCATTAACAAATCAATTCTACATAACTAATCGAAGCATTTCAGTGTAATCGATTTTTAGTTGAAAAATATCGATTAACACAAACTACAGCTCATTAGAATACTCTGAAGACTATACAGTTAGTTAGTTGTATCGTCAGCTGGTAGGATGAAACTTTTCGTCAAGTGCAAACTACCTGATCAGAGTTCATCTGATTAATTTCATCAGTAGTATGGATAAGTGAATGACAATGGTGATAATGTATTGTTTTCTTGTCTTTAATTACATTTTGAGTTTACATAAGTGTCATTGAGCCGCAGTTGATCGGCAAAGCAAGGGCTATATTTCTGTGACTGAAGAACATCTGCAACTCTCAATTGTGTTATCAACCAATAATATCCAAGTCAACATTTTCAATACAAATGTCGAGAAAGTTCTGCTGTATAGGGCGGAAACTTGGAGAACTATGAAAGCCATCATCTATAAGGTACAAGTATTCATTGTCAGTTTTCCACGCAAGATACTGGAGATTCGTTGGCCAGACACCATCATCACCAAACCTATTGATACAGCAGAGAACAAACCGGATTCCAGTTGAAGAAAAAAATGAGGAAAAAGTGCTGGAGGTGGATAAGATACACATATCATAAATCACCCAACTGCATCACAAGACAAGCCCTCAGTTGGAACCTTCAAGGCGAAAGGAAGACGAAAGAATACAGTACACCGAGAAATGGAGACAATCATGAGAAGAGTGATCAACAATTGGACAGAACTAGAAACGAAGGCTGGTGACAGAGTAGGTTGGAGAATGCTGGTCGGCAACCAATGCCCTACTAGGGGTAGCAATCGTAAGTAAGTAAGGGCAGCAGTTATTTCAACTCCTTCGCGGGAGTAACTATGACTCTCTTAAGGTAGCCAAATGCCTCGTCATCTGATTGAATGGGTATATTAGGTGACGCGCATAAATGGAGCATTCTGGGGTTTGTGGTGGCGGCTACCTTTTCGTGGTCCTGCCAGGTAACTTGGCGTTGTTTACAGCGCTGCGGCTAAAAGCCGTTCCGAACGCTTAGGATACCGTGCCTAGCATGGTCCAGAATAATGGTACGTGTTCATGGTCGCAAGGTCGTGGATGCGGTTAGCCACTCTGGGGGATTAGGACTGAACGCCTCTAAGTCTGAATCCCGTCCATCGAGCGTAGGTAAATTTAAAATATTGGGACATAGCTTTCCAGGATACTTGAAGGCAGCCCTAGACGATTTGTTTGTCGAAACAGACGTAAAGATCCTGGACTATTGACGCCGACACTATGTGGTTGTCCCAAAAACTCTGTATCTCGGTGTATTGTATATACTGGCGTCGAGGCCCCTTAAACGAGGGTGTAAAGTTGGGTTATGTGATCCGGTGCCAAAGGATTCTGGAGGCCAATGATGTTTACCCACTTATGTGGAATTAACCCAACTTGACCGACTGCTTGCGCTTAGTTGAGTCCATGACATCTTCCCCATGGAAGGGTGTACTTTCCGGCTGACCTTGTTGGACAAACTCGATCTTTAGCTTCATGTGGGGTCTGAGGGCTCCGGTAGATTTTATCAACACAAGGCGGTTGGAGGCCAGATGGTTGGAATGGCTGCTGGTTAATGCACTGCTGAGTGGCTCGGTTATCCGTTCAGGGCGCCATGTCTAGCTGGGAAAACCCGCCTTGCCGCCCTTGCCGATTGGGGATTGTAGATAGTGGATTGGTTGGAGGTATTTTGCTGATTCTTATGTGTCCGAACGCGGGTCACTGTTCGTGCGCGTGGTTTTTGGACATCCACTTGTCTGAAGACGAATCTAAACAGCATGTGCGTTTCCATATGGGGCAGGGGTGATCGCAATATTGGCTCTTGTGAGAATCCTTGTGTTGCTTAAAATGTAGCGGCGTGCATGTGCAGCAGGTATGATGGTTAACCAAGAATATATATATATATATATATATATATATATATATATATATATATATTTCAGCTCCTTCGTTATTCATTGTGTTAATGAATTTCAATTGTACTTATATGTGTAATGTGTGACTGTCAATCAATATTCACTCTGGTCACATCATTTAAGTCGCTTTGTTTGTAACGAATTAATTTAACTACTTCACATCAATCTCTGAAAATATCATATAACACTGATAACTATGATTGAGTCGATTGTTAAATGACGAATAAAATAACTCTACTAGACAACTAACTATTAATGTTTTCATGAACTATCTATGAAACAAATTTTCATCAACCTTTTCACATCCACTATGGATTAGTGAGAAAATTAAGTGAAGAATTTCAAAACAGCTGTTTTCAAATTCATTACACTTCAACACTACAACAAATAAATCACATTCAAATTTAGTGTTGAGCATTTAAAACTAGTGTTACCACTTGGTTTCTGTGTTAGATAATTGAAAAAATAAGGAAACTGATTACATAATCAGTTGTTTTCCGATAAAAACTATCTATCTGCTATAGTCTTTTCCAAAAAAATCTTCACACAACCATGATTCTATTCAAAAGCATTGAATAAGAGAAGCATACTTCTGATCGGAATTGAATTACTTACTCTTTAGGAGATTTTATTGTGAATTATTACTATTATTATGATTATGATTATCACGGAAATAATTTTCTGAATCAATAAATATACATGAATTCCACTCTATTTTCAATCAATCTGTCAATGTTTACACAGTTATGTACGTATGTATGTATACACGTGTACATTTCGTTGTTTGTTTTTGCCCTATGGGCTATTTTCGGATTATCAAAAACAATGTGAGTACTCATTCGGGAATCGCATAATTTACGTCATCAATGTGAACACAAATTGTTCAAACTCAATTAGCCTACATAGGTACTAAGTCTTGTTGATCAATATGTCATAACAATGTCTTATGATAAGAGCCAATAGTATTCAAATATCCCTTTTTTATGTTACTATGCCAAAAATATAAAAAAAAAATAGGATAATAAACCGGTTTGCCTTGAATCAAATCTAGTTTACGCGTAATGAACGGAATATACCTAGCAATGGTATGTAAGATGGGCTCTGTGTCTTATTTGGGATTAGTCAACTGGATGTACCTACATTTTCAGAGTTGATATTTCCTCCCAAACCCGGAACCTTTTGAATTTTTTAGACTGTTAATGTGTTATTATTCAGTTAGCTAATGAATGAAGCCAAAAGATACTGGGTTTGGTTGGATCAGGAAGAGGGAACGTCAACTCTAGCATGTGTAGGTACATTCAGATGATGAATCTCAAATAGGATGAAAAACATGTTTAAGATTTCATTGCTAGTCGTCATATTCCATTTTTCTAATATAAACTTGGATCATCAGGGATATATTGATACAGTTCATGTCAGATATACATACAGAGATTATTGTGTTACTTACTTACTTTACTTACGCCTGTTACCCACAATGGAGAATAGGCCGCTCACCAGTTTTCTCCAACCAACTCTGTCCTGGGCTTCCCTTTCCTCTTCTCGCCAGTGTTTGTTCATTCCTCTCATATCTTTCTCTATTTCACAGTGTAATGTGTTCCTTGGCCTTCCTCCTTTCCTTTTGACTTGAGGGTTCTATGTGAGGGCTTGTCTTGTGACGCAGTTCAGTGCTTTTCGTATTGTGTGTCCTATCCACTTCCGCCACTTCTTCCTGATTTCCTCCAACACTGGAATCTGGTTTGTTCTCTCCCACAGTTCGTTGTTGGTGATGGTGTCTGGCCAACAAATCCGAAGTATTTTGTGTAGACAACTGTTAATAAACACTTGTATCTTATAGATGATGGCTGTGGTATTTCTGCAAGTTTCCACTCCATACAGTAGAACTGTCTTGACATTGGTATTGAAAATTCTGATTTTGGTTTTGTTTGAAAGTTGTTTGGAGTTCCAGATATTTTTGAATTGTAGAAATTCTGTCTTTGCTTTACCGATCCGCACCCTCACATCTGCATCGGATCCACCTTGTTCGTCACTGATGTTGTCCAGATATGTAAGGGTGTTAATGTCCTCCAAGGCATCTCCATCAAGAGTGATTTGGTTGGTGCATGTTATGTTGCATCGGAGAATTTCGCTTTTTCCTTTATGTATGTTGAGACCTACTGCTGCAGAGGCTGCTGCTACACTGGTCGTCTTCTCTTGCATTTGTTGTTGCGTGTGAGATAGAAGAGCCAGGTCATCTGCGAAGTTCAGATCTTCCAGCTTCGTCCTAGCTGCCCACTGTTGTATACCGTGATTCCCTCCAGATGTCGACGTCTTCATAATCCAGTCGATGACTAGGAGAAAGAGAAAGGGTGAGAGTAAGGTTAGACCACCCACCATAAGAAACTTGGAAGCAGTGGACGGCTCTTTCGTCCTAGTTCTCATGTGAAGTGGTAACCAGTGGAGTTTCACCTCGAAGACGGTGAATGAGGTTGCAGAAAACAGCATGGATTGATAGAAGTTAGACACTGGCACCATGAGATACCGGCTCATAGATATAGAGGTTAAGCATTTGCGTGCAAGACCGAAAGTCATGAGTCCAATCCCCCGTGAACAGGGATCGTGGATGCGCACTTCCACTGATGAGCCCCATACTAGGACGAAACGGCCGTTCCAGGTTTCTAACGGTAGTCTAACTAAAACTGTTTACACTTCCGTCGAAATATTAACACTGAAAAGATAGTCCAAACCAATATTGATTAAATGAAGAAAGTTTATTGAATAACAACAACCAAGTGTGTTATACAATTTATTAGTTAATACTGATTGATACATTTTCTTACAAGAAAACGTGCATCATAAAAGGACTATTTTGTGAAATATACAATTTATACAATAAAAGAAATTGATAACAAGATTTGGCTTAGTATATTAAACTGTCCGATTTGAAAAATGTTACATTCTGGGGGTATATCTTCCATCTAGTACACTAACAAATTTACGGTATATTGACTAATGAAATTAGGTGTTCTCATGCTAATATCATGAATTTGTCAACACTGGAATTGTAGACCATGACCGAATGCCGACGCATTGGTTTAAGGCTTCTACGTTCTCTATCATATCTGTTGAGAAGTTGAGCATAAGGAGGAAACAGGTGTTCAATGTTATATTCAGTCTTTAACATTTTCTCAGATGATAAGAATCTGTGATACAATGTACACCGAATTTCGATGTACATTGTAGATTTTTATCACAGAAAAGTATAAACAACACTAAGACAATCATCATATATCAATCGGTCATCATAATTTTTACAAAAACAAACAAACAGAAGTTTAGTATTCATTTTCTATCATTACTATAAGGCCAGAAATAAAACTTAAATAGATATCGTGGATCAAGAAGTCTTTTTTAGTTTCTCCTCCTCTATCTATCTTCTACTATGTACAATTTCCTTTCAAACGAATTCTAAATGAAATCTATTAGCAGCTGTGCAAAGTCATCTAGTAATCTTTTTGTTTCCTATGAAAAAAAGCAAATCTCATATCAAGAACACATGTGTCTTATCAACCTACCAATCTAATCATGTCTTTCTATTTGATTTTGTAGAGTCCACAAGCATAATATCATCTATTCATTGTATAGCTTGTAGACAACAAGGATATAAATTGTAATGTTTTTAAAATCGTTTTTTTTGGTACCGTCATGTGTATAATATGATTATCAGTTTATTTGGATTGATTGTACAACATTTATGAGATTGTCGACCACCCTGGTTGTATGTCGTTTTTAATTAATTTAAGGAATTTTGATGTTTGCACAACATTGTTATTTCAAATTATGAATTGATCATTGTTAAACTACCACTATTAGAAACATGAAAGCACTGGATAACCATTTCGTCCTGATATGGGACTTATCAGCAGTGCGTCGGATTCGAACCCAAGGCTTTCGGTCTTGTAGATGAACACCTAACCTCTGGACCACTAGGCTGGCATTCAACGGTGTTAATTACTATCTAACTTTGATCATTCTAGGAAATCTGTGCAACCTTACTCATTTGTCTTCAGTAGTGGTTACTGCTTACAACCGACAGGATTGAGCTTCAGGTTTCTAATGGTGGCATGACAATGATCAATTCATTATTTCAGTAATGAACAACAATCTCCACAACTGTTTCATGAAAAATTGTACAATGTGCTCACTAGTTACTGACTAGCTTCGTGAGTAAATTTTCAGAGTTCTAGCGAAAAGATGTGACCAATGGAGTTCAACCCTATCGGGTGTACACAGTAACTATCGAAGGCAAATAATGGGTGAGGTTGCGCAACATCCGTAGATCAATCAGAGTTAGACATTAATAACGTTGAATGCCGGCCCAGTGGTCCGATAGTTAGGCGTTCGCGCATAATACTGAGGCTCCCTGGTTCGAGTCATGGATGCTCACTGCCACTGATGAGTCCCACACCAGGACGAAACAGCACTATCCAGTGCTCCCAGGTCTATAATGGTAGTTTAACAATGGTTCATCATATTGATAAATTCCATACTTGGCTAAAATAACTGTACTATATTTCCTCTGGTTTTCAATACAACCGCCAAGTTAAATTAATTTACAATTAAACTCAGTCTGCATAAATTGCATTCAACTTTTTGTTAATTGCTGTTTTGCTTGTTCGTTTATTTGCATTACGGGGTTGTGAAGATTGTTAAGTTACACATTTTTGAAACCATGAATCGATCAGACCAACACCATTAGAAACCTGGAAGCACTGCACGGCCGTTTCGTCCTGGTATGGGACTCCTCATCAGTGCGCATCCACGACTCCTGCACCCCGCAGGATTCAAATCCAGGACCCTCGTTATTGTGCGCGAACGCCTAACCATCAGAACACTGAGCCGGTATCTAACGGTGTTAATGTCTAACTTGATCAATTCATGGAGTTGCGCAACCTCATACACAGTCTTCGGTAGTTACTGTCTACAGCCGAACAGGTTGAACTTCACTAGTCATGTCCCATACCAGGACGAAACGGCCGTACGGTGCATCCAGGTTTCTAATGGTTGTCTAATATTGATTGATTCATCGTTTCAAAAACGCTTATTCTTTTCTCTGAGAAAATATGATAAGAATAACAGTAAATCCATGAAAATGTTTGTTTGAACTGATTGACTTTTGTGCATAAGTAAACAAGCATATTTAAATCAAATTTAAATATTCAATCCTGCTTCTTCATGAACAGCTGTTATGCATGCTTCAAAGTTTATCAATCAACAAACATAAGTACTTATTCAATACATTTTCGTAAAAAGAGACTAAAACATTAACACAATTTTCTCTTTGTGAATGTTCGTTCATAGGAAAAGTGGTGTTGTACACAAAAACATGTAACATGTTGATTTCTTACTCTATAATAATAATTATTATTATTACGATTATTTATTTTGATAGATTAATGGTATTTCCAGTTGAATCTTGTCAATAATGAATAATTTTAAGCGGAACAAGCACAATCTACGACGCATCAATCAATATTCAACTAGTTAGTTGTACTACACTGTTCAAGTGTCAATCAATCAATATGTATATACATATGAACACTTGGATAAATTTTATTGCTTTCTGTATGTGTTTGTTTGAATTTTCCAATGATTATGTTTAAAAGATCTTTTTTTTTCTATTTTAAGAAATACTGTCTCATAGAATTATAGTATTAGAATAATTAATATAATGACTATATGCTGAAATGTTTTTAAACAAGCGTGAAGCATCTTTAAGTCAATTTAAAAAAAACAATGAACATATGTTGCTTTTAATAAATCATTACACACTTAGGTACATACTGTGTAGTGAAGGAGAACACAAGTGGGGGCAACCGAATTGTATCAAACGAAAATTACAGAGTTACTCAGTAAAATCGGATAACCATATCGTAAATCGTTGTTAATTTGCAAAATATCAGTTCATCATATCGAACTGGACTATTCCTGTTGCAAAACATCAATCCATTGTCACTCACTATTCATGCGTTTCATACAAATTCCATTGTGTTCTAACTTTTCCTTTCTTGCTTGATCTTCCCCCCATCTTCTGCTGCCAGACATTACGTTTTCACTCACGTCATATACTACTTATAAGTAGCTCGCACCACAACTGTAGTGAAATGAAATAACCCCTACTACAGTTTAATTCAAAAACAGAAAGTTTCAAAAATTACAATCGTTTGTTAAATGGTTGGAAATAGTCAGTAGGGATTTATTTATTCTGTTTGATAATGATTTCTTATTTTGATTGTTCAGTTTTTTGAACAGGAAATCCTTGTAGCATTGTGGCGAATAGATATTCCTTGTACAGTTTTAAGCTTTTTTCATAAATTTTCATTATCTGAAATGCTGAGATTGAACTATTAGGAATACCATTGACTTCTCATAGTGTGATGTGTGCTACTTATACGAACGATATAAGTAGTAGTATAAGAAGGGAGGTGAAAGAAGAAGTCTCACGGTCAGAAGAGGAAAACAGAAAGCAAATGGAGCAAAAGCAAGAAGTAAATGGAATACCAACAAGAAGGAAAGGAAGCAACAAACAACAGGAATGGAAGAAGGCTGGAGTGTTGGAAGTCACGACTCAAAGATGGTGTGTAAATAGAGTGTGTTCAATGTAATGTTTTCGTTCTAATTGACTAAGAATGTAAATTTGCATAATACGATCTTCCACGCCTGCCTCAGTCTTCTCAATAGGAGTAACATGTTTTAAAATATCTTGAAAGTTTCGTCAGTGCTGATGACCTGGTGACTGACGAAATCTCAGCTCGGATACAGAATGCTCGGCCGGCTCATGCCAGCTTGCATCAATTTTGGTGTAGGTGAGATATCCATCTGCTAGCCGAAGGACGAGTCTGATTTTGCTGTGGTTCACCCCATCTTATACCCATACGGGGTGTAGAAAATGACCATTAAGAATAAGAGGATATTCGTAGGTTGTTAGTGTTCGATCATGTGTGGTCTTTGAAATATCGCTCTTTTATCCTGGGATCATTGAGTAAGCAGTGCTGCGGTTAGGATAAAGGTACTAGGTGAGAATGGGGAATCGATTGATGAAGTAAGGAATCTTCATCAATTGAGGTGGTTGGGACATGTGCTGCGTATGCCTAACCACCGAATGCCTCGACAAGCTATGTTTTATGGTGTAGAAAATAGGTTGGGAGAAAGTTAGGGGCAGCCAGATCAATCATGTCAGAAATGCATGAAGTCACTGACAAGTGGACTGAGTCATGTTGGTAGGTGTCGACTACCTGGTTGGGGTCCGCGAGACGAAAGTCACCAATGGTTAGAGACCCTGAACGACATGGCTCAAAATCATTTGCAATGGCGCTAGTGCATCTACTCTTTGTGTGCTTTTTCATTCTAACCTGCTAAATCCCTCATAACCGCTATCTTTCTCCTTCTAAATTTATCTCACTGAATTATATCATATCTTCGCTCCCTTATCTTCTCCATTGCTGCTAATAATTCTACTATCACTATCACTCTTGGATTTGAACTGACAGTTACGTGTCTGTGCTGACGTGGTATGGTGGCAACCTGAACTGATGTGATTTACTTATTTTCGAAGTTCTGCATTGTATCTGTCTGTCTGTCTGTATGTTCTCATACCTCACTTACTACAATGTAAAGTTAGTACTGATAACGTTATTTATTAGCTAAAAAAACAATGGCAACTTGATGAGTTGGCCTTTTTTTTAATCCTTGTTCGTTAGTCAACATATACACATATATATAGAGATTCAAATGTTTTTGAAAGTTTGAATGTTTTTGTAAATAAAACCAACGATTATAATATCGATCTGTCAGCCATTTTTCCAACAATAGAACCGTTGTAATGTAACAAACAGTATAAGTTATATAACAACATAGTGATCAGTGATGATAATTATAGACTGGCTAATGTTTTGTTTACTGTTGTGAAATGTGTCATAGATATGTCTAATGTTCGGAATTTTCTTTCCTCACTGTCTGAGCTCTGCACACACACACACACATGGAAGAAAAGTGGGTAAGTAACCAGATCAATTATTTGCCTAACTTGTCATTCATTTCATGTCGGTATATTCATTCACACACAAACACAAACACAAATGTCTATCACAATGTGGTTCAGACTATAAACACCGGAAAAAAAGAACGCCTTGTTTTACCACTT
>OX103973.1:9213195-9230754 GCA_944470395.2 Schistosoma turkestanicum | reverse complement strand
TCAGTTACGATTATCTCGCATACCACCACAACCAGGTAGTCCACATCTACTGTTGACATGACACATTCCAATTGTCATTGAACTCATGGATTTGTGCCATGTTTTGGTTTGACTGTCCTTAACTTTCTTTCAGCCTACTCCTACATTTGACAACATTGCTCACCTGAATTGGTGAAGACTCATTACTTCATCAATCGACTCCCTATTCTCACCGAGTACATTTTTTACTAACCGTAGCATTGCTTATTCGATGGCCCCAGCATATACGAGTGATGTTTCGTAGACACCTATGATCGAACACTAACAAACCACCAATATCCTCTACTCTTAATGGTCATGTTCCACACCCGTATAGATAGGTGTAGGGTGAGGCGAACTGCTGCACAATAGACTCGTCCTTTGGTTAACAGATGGATATCTCACTTACGCCATAAATGATGCATGTTGGCAAAAGCCAGTCAACCTTTCTGTATCCGTGCCTAGTTTTTCTCAGTCACCAGGCCAACAGCATTGATGACACTCCCAAGATAAGTGAAGTGATCTACACGCTCGACTACTTCACTCCCTATCACTAGTTCAGGTGTCGATGCAAGCCAATCCTAAAGCAACATTTCGCATTTCGAGGTGTAGAATCGCATCCTGACCATGCTTGCATTGTTGCTTAGGGTAGTCAGAGGACTTGATTTTTCTATTCTTCACCAAATGGAACTAAATCATCGGCATACTCAAAGTCAACAAGTGAGTCTCCTGAAAAGTCAGAGGAAGTGAATGTTAACTCTAAAAGCATGTCTACGACACAGTTAAACAAGAATGGAGAGAGTGAACAGTCCTAACTGACACCACTTGAGGTAAACAGTTCCGATGACAGTTCTCCATAAGAATAATGTACTTCTTTGGTACACCTTTTAATGACAGACACTACCACAAAACCTCACAATCGACAGAGTCAAATGCCACAGAGCACTGATTAGACTCCTAAGATGAGTGAAGCGGTCGACACACTTAACTACATCACTCCCTCTCTATATTATATCTCCACGTGTTACAGCGAAATAATGATTGAATGTTTTTAGTGCTGTGTTGTCTGATCATGAATATTCATCATCAATGTGTCATATTTTCGTATGTAATGACTGACTATACAATGTTTATTCTTGTTAAACGATTACTCCAGTTGATAGTAGTTTGTAACAAAGACCAGTCATTTAATTACAATCTCTCTTATTTTACACACGCCTCTTCATTCTGTTTTTTTCTTTATCCTAAAATTAGGTCAATTCTGTCTGGTCTAACTTATGGATGACATTAACTACATATTAATGTGAATCTCTGTTTGACAAGTCCATAAATCAGATCAAGCGCACTTCAAGAATTCCTCAGCTAGTCACAATGCATTCTGTTGTATCACAGAGAAAAAATAAACCCCATTTTCAAATGACCAACGATATCAAGGTTATCTGCGCACAGGATTGACACACACACACACACACACACACTCGTTAACAAAGACAGATAAAAAATCACAATAATTCAGTCACGATTCTCAACAAACAGATAATTCAATTCTGCTCTAATCAACAGTCATGTACATTGTGATTTGTATACAATTTTCATTCATTCATGACTGATGATTCAAAGTGAAACGTGTAGAGAGAGAAATGACCAAAAAATCGAATTGGGCATAGTAGATATTGTTCATCAGAATATGACCTAGAAACGAAACACGTGTTATAATATGACACTTTAAGTGAACAATCGTATTGTGTGTGTGTGTGTGCGTAATTGAATTATGTGAATTATTACGTGAGCAACAAATTATTCATGGACGAAAAAAGATATGAAGATTTAAATTTCCTTTATTTTTTGAAATCATCGACCATTGCTAGACCAATATTAGAAACCTGGAAGCACTGTTTCGTCATAATATGGGACTCATCAGTGGTGGAGCACATCCACCAATCCTGCTACTCGCAGGATTCGAACCCGCATGACCGAAGGTCCTGGGTTCTGGATAGTAGCTACTGAAGACAAATGGGTGAGGTCATGCAAAATCATTAGATCGATTAGAGTTAGACAATAACATCGTTGGATGCTTGCTCAGTGGTTCAGGGGTTAGGCATTCGCGCGCAAGACCGATGGTCCTGAGTTCAAATTCTGCGAGTAGCAGGAAGGAGTAGTGGATGCGCGCTGCTGATGAGCCCCCTACCAGGACGAAATCGTCATCTAGTGATTCCAGGTTTCTAATGGTGGTCTAACAATGACTGATTGATGATTTCAATGAGTAAAACCTCAAATCATTTGTGTGTTTGGATGATAAAATAATTTCTAATGTTCAGTGAATTGATTCAATGATTAGTGGAATTAGGTTAGTTGTACAGAGTAAGCAACATGAAATCAGCCACTATTCTTGAGTAACACAGATTTCATCTAGCTTCAACGGTATTAGGTTAATATTACTCACCCTGTCCATAGAGATTGGTGTGCATCAAGCCTTACGTTCGGCAGGCTCCCGACGTGGTAACCCAACCAATCTTGGAGACGCCGGCGACAGTCCTTGGAAGAGTTATCTTTTCTATGTAAGGAGTGCGTCCATCTTCTGGAATCAGCTTTTCCGGAGACAGGGGACTAGTCTCTATAAAAGCACCACCCTTCTTTTGATGTCCTTAACACACTTGTCGGTCCTGGAAAATCCGGGCGAAGCAGTATAATTTTCATGGCAGGCCGTACCCATATCCGCTGCAAGTCTCCAACGTGAATATTCTCAGGTAATCCTTTATTCCACAGACAGTCAGTTTACCCACTTTTCCACAATGTCCGATTGTACTATAATTGTTTTCTGTTTAAGAGATTGTAACTAGGGTGAAAATATCGTTTTCTGTTTCACGATGTGAATGGACGGATTAGCAAAGCAAGGACAGTGTTTCTACAATCGAGGAACATCGGGAACTCAAAACAGTTGTCAATCAGCACTAAAGTCAGACTATTCAATACAACTGTCAATACAGTTTTATTGAATTGAGTGGAAACTTGGGGAACCATTCAAAATGAACAGGTATTAATGAACAGTTTTCTATGTAAGGTACTGTGGATCCGTTAGCCAACTACCATCAGTAAGTAACAATCTATAGTGGGAGAGAACAAACTAAATTCCAGCAGAGGAAGAAATTGAGAAAAATCGCTGGAAGTAGATAGGACATACATTGCGTGACAAGCCAAGCAAGCTCTCACTTGAAATCCTCAATGTCATAGAAAAAGAGGTAGTAGACTAAATACACACTGCACCGAAAACTAGAGGCAGAAGACATGTAAAGAATGAATAACAGTTGGGTACAACTGGAATGAACAGCCGATCACAGAGTGGGCTGGAGACTGATTGCTGTCGATGGCCTATTCTCCCTTCCGGTTAAGTAAGTGTATATCTATGACGTATTTTGTGTATCATCAATGTTCAAACATTTTTTTTTAAAGGATTAAATTCAAGTGGTGTTTATAGGTTTATAACAACTAAATTCAACTTTTTTTTTTAATGACTGATACTTCACTGACACAAATTGCCTAATCAACCTAGGAAACAACAGATTAACTGGCGTAAAATGTTCTTTTATTATAAACTAATAAGTAGTATATTCTAGTGTAGATAAATGTTTTCTTTTCTACCTCTTCATTATTCAATCATTCGATTAATTTTCAATTCTCAAGACTCTCTGTGTTGAACATTGAATAAAGAGTATGTATGTATCTATGGTTCAATATACCAACCAACTATTCAATGTTCCAATGATTTTGAAATGCCTACAGCAAAATGATTCAAATTCTGGTTTTTTCTTCCTCAAGTCAAAAGTCTAATTGATCATTTCTAGTTGATATAACACATTGATTATTCAATCATTGGTTTAAAGTGGTCAATATTTTAATGTGTTTGTTTGTTTTTTGGGTTCCTGAAGTGTGAAGTGGGGAATAAATTGATTTCACGTATTAAAACAAAACAAAACTAATTCGTAAATTAGCAAATAACTTTGTTAGTTTACTTCAAGAACTGGTGGTTCGAATCCTTAGATAAATAAATAAGTAATTAATTGGATAGGGCTTAACACTTATTTATCCTCTCAAGTGAAAAGAGTTCGTTTTTTATGATGAGTTCTGTTAAAATATACACAGAGTAAAAAAATGTTATCTAACTGATGATGTAATTAAATTTCCAAGCGAAGGATATGCATGTAGCCTACTTACTTATTTACACCTGTTACCCCGAATGGAGCATAGGTCGCCGATCAGGGGACTGTTTTGGCGAATTGGATTTCTACGTGTTGGGGTCGCTAATCCGCGAAACCCAACACGCCCTCCTTCATCCAGGCTTGGGACTGGCAGTAACCCTAGAATCGCTACAGGCGGAGTTAAGGACTTGTAGAGATCTGTTTAAATGGGTATCACCTTATGTCGCTTAATAAAATAATCAGAAGTATAGGGAGCACTGTATCAATTTTAACTTAATCTTCACAAATCTATCAGTTTAAGAGTAATGGTATGCTCACTAGCGAATAGCTACAAGATGAATATCGTATTTTGAAATCATGAATGAAACATTGTTAGACCACCATTAGAAACCTGGAAACACTGGAAAGGGCGTTTCGTCCTAGTATGAGATTACTCATCAATAGTGCTCATCCCCTGAACACTGGAATAGAACACAGAACTTTCGGTCTTGAACGCGAAGGCCTAACCTCTGGACCACTGAGTCGGAATCCAACGGCGTTAATGTTTAGTTCTGATCAATCTAGGGATTTTGCACAACTTCAATAATTGTCTTTGGTAGTTACTGCCTACATCTGACAGTGTTGAACTACACTGATCATGTCACAATGATTCATTCATGATTAAAAAGTAAAACTAAAATCTCCATAATATTCTAATGTAGATTATCTTATTACTACTTAAGTAACAATCCATAATTGGTAAAGTTCATTTATGCTGGGAACAAGGCTGTAACTCAAAAATAAACCGGGTAATGTCACACTATACTGTAAATTGGATGAACTAAGAAATACAGAATTATGGAGTTTAACTAAGTTATCTGAAGAAGGCGCACTAGCTAAAATGATGTTTGAAGAACCTCTTTATCAGGCCACTGATGAAGTTGTGAGTGTGGATAACCAAGGGATCCTACTGATAGGTTCGTCACCAGGTATGCTTGAAGCTATTACGGGTTCACCGTAGTCGATAAACGCGAACGAGACAATGAACTAGAGTCCAGGTAGGCTACCCTGATTTGCTGACTAATGAAAATTCTTGATGTTGCGTAGAAAGTATATTTTACAAACACACAGCAATCACAATCCAATCAAGCACACAAATCTCGTTTACTCATACATCATAGAAACGTCCTTGAGACAATTACGAAAATAGCACACTAAACTACACAGCAGCCAATCACAGCCATGGATTTTCGTGGTGGGAAATGAAGTCTCAAGGTGAACTGATCAGCCCAGGCATTTATCAAGCGAGTTCTAGAGATCTAACATCCACAACACCTACACTCTAGTTTTCAATAGATTCTAAGCTGATATCGGTCCACGGCATAACACTTATTTAAAATCATCAATCAATCATTGTTGGACCACCATTAGAAACTTGGAAGCACTGGACGGCCATTTCGTCCTAGTATGGGACTCCTCAGCAGTGCGAATCCACGACTCCCGCTCCTCGCAGGATTTGAGCCAAGGACCTTTGGCATCGTAGGCGAACGCCTCACCATCGGACCACTGGGTCGGTATCCAGCGGTGTTAATGTCTAACTCTGATTGATCTATGGATTTTTGCGCACTGCTGATGAATCCCATACCAGGACGAAACGGCCGTCCAATGCTTCCAGGTTTCTAATGATGGTCTAACAATGATTGATTGATGATTTCAAAAACACAAAACCTCCAAAACTCTGCCCGAAAATAACACTTATTGTTGAAAGAATTTGTTTACACCACTGAATAACTTTAGCTTAACACCCGAATAAAAACTAGGGAACACTTGATAGTTGTGTTTTGTCTTTTATAAAGCTCCACAACCATGTACACTTTCAATCCTGACAATGGTCCTTTATCTTTCATTTTATTCATATAGATGTTTTTCATTACTAAAACAAATTCACTCATTCAATTCATTAAAATTTGTTAAAAAAATTAATTACAAGTTATATAAGTTTTCATTATCCAGACTAAATCATTCAGTTATTTAATATGAAGACTTAGTTACTAGTGAATAGGACGTTTTTATTTCATTTCTATATATCGAAATTAAAACAAAGCATAGATGGGGATTAAACAATGAAATCTTATACTTAAGAGGAGAGTAAAAATAAACAAAAGACTGAAATCGATTTTATTTAGATTTTTTTTATTCTAAGATGGATGACGTACGTACGGATTATCGTCTTCGCTGTTTAGCTTATATCATAAACTTAGATAACTGTTAAAAAAACTGAAAGCCCTGGATATATATATATGATTTGTTTTAGTATGAAACTTTAAAACAGTGTGCATCCGAAACCCCAAAAGGTTTTAACCTTGTATCCTCGTCGTGTCTTATGAAAGAGACTTTACATTTAGATCAGTGAGTAGGAGGGGTTCAGGGGCTTAAATTCGTGAATTCAATTATTGTGGAATATTTCATAGTCACCTAGAATTGAATTGAAGGGCAATTGTCGCACTCCTTGATGTAATCGTTAATTTACACCGTGAATGTGTTGAACATTAGATGGTCGTCTGTAAAGTAAACTATCAAACTCAATCATTTGAAAAAACCGTCTCATGCTGGTAACGAATTTACCCGACATACACTCTTATTTGGCTTGTTTGTAGTTCTAATAACTTACTCGTAAAATCTTAAACTATGAAGCTGATTAATACAAACTCACAGAGGATAACGGTTTCTTAAAGATTACAGGTTTGGTTTTGTGACAACTGCCAACTAGTATGTCCATGGCTTTCTGCCGACTATATACAATCACTGATATTCAAATTATAACTCCTTCTGGAACCCCTCTGACGTTACAGCCGGTCCCAAAGCTCGGATAAAAAAAGAGAGCTAGGAGTGGGGTAAGCGACTACATCCCGTAGAAAACTAACTCGCTAAGAAACACTAACCGGAAACTGGTCAACGGTGTATGCTCGATTGACGGTAACAGGCGTAAGTAAGTAAGGAAGGAAGTAAGTTATTCTTTGATAGCATCTTTAACTGTTACGCTTGGTGATATGGATTGAAATCAGTAATTCTTACAAAACTCAACAAACATTAAAACTGGCTACTAATTAGCATTCATTCAATTAGATATAATTATTTTTAAATCATATCACAGGAAGTAATTCAAGGTGCTTATGATGTTTGTACCTTTTGTACTGACTAAAATTACCCAAAATCGTGATCAGAACAAAAAATAATAGAATCTTGTTAAATAGTTTTATTACTGAAATCATGAATCTGTCATTGTTAGACCACCATTAGAAATCTAGAAGTACTGGATGGTTGTTTCATCCTCGTAAGGGACTCATCAGCGGTGCGCATCCCCGACTCCTACTACTCGTAGGATTCGAACCGAGGACCTTCGGTCTTACGCGCAAACGCCTAACCTCTGCACAATTTGTATGAAGCTCCTGAGACTAGCTTTCATGCTGTTAGGAATGTTATTCCTTATGAAATAAACAATCTCATCGTTCGTCGGTAAGACTGGAAATTCTATTGACGAGCTCTAAGAATCACAAATAAAAAAAGTCAACACTATCGAATGAATTCTGTTATTTATCGAATTGATGTTGTTAGTTCCTCGATGTAAAATGATATTTTAGTGAACTTTGTAGTATAGTAAACAATTAGTAAGAAGACATTGTTAAACGTCACTGTTTACATTTCTTTCCGTGTTTTCTGTAATACAAGCCTTAGTTTAAAACAGAAAAAAATATCCACATCTAAAAGTACACACTTTAAACAAACACACAATGAATGATCTTATCGAGTTTAACCTCTCCCAACCCTACCCCTCCGCCGTCCGCCTTGGAAATCTATGTTAAAAAAATCTTGTATAACACAGTTACACTTTGTTTCAGTACTATGTCAATGTTTTTTACAACAACAAAAAACCAATTCTTATATACTAATTTTTTTAAATGAGATGTGGGTACTTATGATATATATATATATATTTTATTTATAAATCGAAAGTGAATTATGTTACTACTCTCTGACAGTAAGTAGAGAGGGGATGTGAGCAACACAGAGTAAACAACTTTCACTATATTGGTGTGAATATGTATGAACTGATACAAATCTCCAATTTGATGAACATGTTTGATGATAATAGAGGAAAACGCCTTGTCAAATGCAAAACTGATTACCTAATGATAATTGATGTTATTACTACTTTCAATAATAAATTAAATGACCTTAAAAATTGTCCTTATGAGTTTTTGTGATTAGTTCATAAAAAAAAAACAATATTTCCTTATCATGAATTGATCAAATAACAACAATCTTTATAACTACTATATAGCGAGAAGACGTGACCAGTGGAGTTCAACCTTGTTCAGTTGTAGGCAGTAACTACCAAGGACAATGGGTGAAGTTGTGCGAAACCTTTTATTCATCAAAAGTTAGGCGTTCATGTACAAGATCGAAGGTCCTGGTCTCAATTCCTGAGGAAGGGCGTCGTGGATATGCACTGCTGCTAAGTCTCACACTAGAACGAAACGGCCGTCCAATGCTTCAAGGTATATAATGGTGATCTGGCAATGATCAATTCATGAGTGCAAAACAAATTTATCATTAAATAATTTCAGAATTTCACATGTTGACTAACTGAAGTGATTGTCATTATTTTTTCTAAACAACCTCATCCACTATCTTTAGTGAGCATTGCTTCTTTTATCCGAACACTGTTGAACTCCACTAGTCATAACTTCTTACCTAGAACTCGACAAGATTTCCTCACGAAGCTAATCACTAGTAAGCACATGATAATTTTCACTATAGGGTTGTAGAGATGGTTGAGTTCCAACTGATTACACGCTTCTAATGTTGGTTTAACAATCACTGATGCGCGATTTCAATAAAACACTTATGTCACTCGAAAAATTAATGAATAGGGCTATATTATTATTATTATTATTATTACTATTATTGATAAACTTCTGCATGACTGATTATGAATTTTTATGAATATTCTTTTTTCAATATGATTCACTTGATGCATTAAAAAAAATCAATATTTTGATTATTTTTGTGTGCAAATTCTTTCATAATTATCGTGACTGTGATATAATTATAATATAAAGAGCGCTGTTGATGTTTAGAAATATAAAAAGGAATCGATCGATAATTACTCATTCCTCATTCTGACTCATATGGTATGGTAAGTAAGAAGAATGAACAAATTTCATAATTTTATTGAATGGACATTGAGGATGAGGAAGGAATTGAGGATAATCTACAGAATCTTATTTTTTTTTCTGATGAATGATACTCATCACATCATGCCAGGTGGAGGATGAGGAGGAGGAGGAGTATTTTTAAAAACAAAAATGAAGAAGGATTAACTTTTTTTTAGTTTTGTTTTGTTGAAATGATGAATGTATTAAATTTTAATACTATGAGTCAAGTGTGTGGTGGAAAAAAAAGATAATTTTCCCCTATGGTTAGGAGCATGAAAAGAGTTTTAATCTGTTTTTGGAATTTTATGTTATCATTTTTGTCAAGTATGGATTATCATGAAATTGTGAAGTGGTCGAAGGTAAATATTACTTACTAGGTGAAAAGCTGGAAGTATTGGACAAGTGTTTTGTCCCTAGTATGGGGGGACTCCTCAGTAGTGTGTGGAAGTGAAAGCCAGGGTCTTGGGTCATACAAATGAACGCTTAAACTGTAGATTACTGAGAGTCAAACCGCAGGTAGTGTTAGACGGTTACCACAAAAGGCAACTGAAGGTGGTAGCGCAATGTTGTGGATCGATTGAGAGTAGACGTATGATCGACTGAATGCTGGTTTAGTGATTTGAGGATTAAGCATTCATGCAGAAGGTCAAAGGTTCTGACTGGATGCCCACTTGTGTGGAGTCTCATACGAGGATGAAACAGCCGTTTAGTTTGACTTAGATGGATTCACTATACTGAGAGGCATGGATAAACCATACCTAAAGAATACGTGATATATATATATATAGTGCCTCTTCCTAATTTCTTCCTCAGACTAAAGTTCCTCGTTAGAAGCAGAGTATACTCTATTGAAATTATTATATATGTGATCATGTAGCATAGCATTAGAAATGTGTACCTTTTTTAATTCTACTGAATTTGAAATTCTCTATGGAATTTCATGACTACGTATCCTTGTTGTCTGAATAAAAAAACACTTTTGAGCATAGTCTATAGTCGACAAGCATCTAAATAAAATCTTTCATATTTCATGAGCAGTGGCGTTAGTTGAATGTTGTTCTTTAGTGTCAACTGACTGAAGCCGGAAAACTGTATAATTGTGGTGCGTGCTACTTATAAGTAGTATATGACGAGAGTGTCAACGTAATGTCTGGTGGCAGCAGAAGATGGGGGAAGATCAAGAAAGGAAGAAGAGTGGGAACACAATGGAATTTGTATGAAACGCATGAATAGTGAAATGTCAGACAATGGATTGATGATCGATTGAAGATTTGCAAATTAACCGTTTACGATATGGTTTTCCCTTTTTTACCTAGTAACTCTGTAATTTTTGATAAATACAATTCGGTTGCCCTCACCTGTATTCTCCTTCACTACATAATGTTGGACGTCAACTCATCTTCCCAGCCATACATTATATGAGTCCTGAGCTCGATTCCTGACGGTGTCACGAGTTAGCATATCGGGGAATAGCCAATATTATTAATGAAACAGCGATCAATTGCTCCCTGGATTTCAGTTGTGCCCCCAAATGAGATAACTGAGTGATAACTGATAACCTGCAAGTAAACATAATTCCTACAAAACATGGATTCGCACTGCTGATGAGTCCCATACTAGGACGAAACGGCACTGTCCAGTGCTTCCAGGTTTCTAATGGTGATGGTCTAACAATGATTGATTGATGATTTCAAATGTGTAAAATTAACACAAACCTCCAAAACTCTACCCCAAAACTTGTAAGGTTCAATGACTCATGAATATGTTGTTCATCTATCAGAAATACATATCAAAATGAATTCAATGATCATATCTTATGTAACATATTATCTTAGTAAGTTTTCACCTTTCTTTAAGGTCACAACAAAATTTCCATTTATGCATAAGACAAGGTAAGCGTGTATTATTCACGCATTTTGTCATCCCATTTTGTTACGCATCTTATCCATGCATACATATGTAACTTGTTCCTTTTCAAATACTTTTATGCATACTTAATTACTTTACAGAGAAACAAAATAATGTATTCAAGTTAATTAAAACAAGCATTTTCGCCATACATTGCACGCATATTGAACTTTGAAATTACGCGAAAAAAAATAAGTAAAAAATAATGTGCAATGATGCATATGAACAAACAAACAAAAAAGAATGTTATTCAATGTACAATTTGATCCTGTCATTCATTCATTCATTCATCCTTTGTTTATAATCATCACATACCAGAATACCATGCATTTTCTTCAGATAATCGGATAATGCCGAATGTTAATCGGAAAAAAAATGACTGTTAGATAATATGAATTGACATTTTTACTGTTTTTCAATGAAAAAAAATAGAAGTACATGATATTACTACTATACTATGTACTTTATTAGTATTTACTGTTATTTTCAATATAAGGTTATGCGGAAAGGAAAGGTGTACGTTCTAGCTGACCTTGTGGGAAAAACTCGATCTTTAGCTTTATGTAGGGCCTTAAGGACTCCGGTCGATTGTTCAGCGCAGGGCAGTTGGAGGCCAGAAGGTTGGAACGGCTGCTGGTTAGTGCACTGCTTGAATGGCTCGGTAGTCCGCTTCGGGGTGCCATGTCTAGATGGGTAAGCCCGCCTTGCCGCCCTTGTCGATTGAGGATTGTGGGTAGTGGATTAGTTGGAGGGATCTTGTTGATTCATAAGTGCCCGGGCGGGGGCATGCGTGCTTTTTGGATGTCCAACTTGTCTGCGGACCAACCTGGACAACATGTATGTTCCCGATTGGGGCAGGGGTGTTTACTGTTGGCTACAGTGACAATCCTTGCGTTGCCTACATAGCAGCGATGTGCATGTGCAGCAGCCTTGTTGGTTGACCATGATTAGAATAACATGATATTACTACTATACTATGTACTTTAGTATTTACATTTATTTTCAATATAATGTTGCGGGAATTATGTTGAATTTCATTGAAATCATGAATCGATCAATGTTAAACCATCATTAGAAGCGTGTAATCAATGGGAACTCAACAACCCACTCAATCCTATAGTGAAAATTATCATGTGCTCACTAGTGATTCGCTCCGCTAGGAAGTCTGGGTGAGTTCTAGTGAGTAGTCGTGACTAGTGGAGTTCAATCGTGTTCGGGTGTGAAACAGTGATCATCGAAGATAGTGTATTGATGGAAATTAGACATGAACACTGGTGGATGTCAGTCAGTTACAACGTAGAACTTCGTACGTGCGTACATAAGTTCAGGTTGCCATACCACATCAGCACAAAGACGCAGATGTCAAATAAAATCCCATAGTGATGAAGATAGTAGAGGTATTTATGGTAATGAAGAAGACTATGGTTTGAAAATGTTATTCAAGAAGTATAATTCAGTGAGGTAAGATTAGAAAGACAAAGGTAGAGGTGCTGACGAATCTAGAAGATTATGATTTCAGAGAGCACAATGAATGGATGCACTTGCGCCATTGCAAACGATTTTGAGCCATGTCGTTCAAGATCTCTAACTGGTGGATGTCGTCTCAGTGGTATTTCTATTTAACTGCATTGGATTAATTTTGTACATAAATTTGCTCCATGAAGACATATAGTCTTAGGCGGGATATATTTGTTTGAAATTGAGCTTTTTTGCGTAATGTATAGTAGTTTCAAATGATTTTAGAGGTAAATTAATTAGACAGACAGATGCAACGCAGAACTTCGTACATAAGTACATCACATCAGTTCAGGTTGCCGCCATACCTTGTCAGCACAGACACGCAACTGTCAGTTCAAATCCAAGAGTGATAGCGATAATAGAAGTATTAGCAGCAATGGAGAAGATTAGGGAGCGAAGATATGATTCGAGAAGTATAATTCAGTAAGATAAATTTAGAAGGAGAAAGATAGAGATGATGAGGAATTAAGAAGGTTAGAATTAGAGAGAACACAACGAATGGATGCACCTGAGCCATTTCAAACGATTTTGAGCCATGTTATTCAAGGTCTCTAATCATTGGTGACTTTCGTCTCGCGGACTCCAACCAGGTAGTCAACACCTACCAACATGACTCAGTCCACTTGTCAGTGACTTCATGCATATCTGCCATGATTTGGTTTGGCCGCCCCTAGCTTTCTTCCAACCTACTCCTACACAACAAGCCAAATAAGAGTGACTTTTGAATAAATTCGTTATCAGTATGAGCCCTTCAACTCAATTCTAGGCGACTGTGAAATAGTCCCTATTAATTGAATTTACGAATATAAGCCATTGAACCCCCAACTCACTAGTCTAAATGTAAAGCCTCTTTTACAAGACACGAGGGTCCAAAGTTTAAGCTTTTTGGGGTTTCGGATGCACACTGTTTTAAAGTTTCATACTAAAACAAATCACATATTCAGTGCTTTCAGTTTTTTTAACAGTTATCTAAGTTTATGAAATAAGCTATCAAATAAAGATGATAATCCGTAATCTCAGTCATCTTACAATAAAAATCTAAATAAAATCGATTTCACTCTTTTCTTTTTTACTCTCCTCTTAAGTATAAGATATCATTGTTTAATCCCCATCTATGCTTTGTTTTAATTTCGATATATAGAAATGAAATAAAAACGACCAATCCACTAGTAACTAAGTCTTCATATTAAATAACTGAATGATTTAGTCTGGATAATGAAAACTTATATAACTTGTAATTAATTTTTTTAACAAATTTTAATGAATTGAATGAGTGAATTTGTTTTAGTATTGAAAAACATCTATATGAATAAAATGAAAGATAAAGGACCATTGTCAGGATTGAAAGTGTACATGGTTGTGGAGCTTTATAAAAGACAAAACACAACTATCAAGTGTTCCCTAGTTTTCATTCGGGTGTTAAGCTAAAGTTATTCAGTGGTGTAAACAAATTCTTTTAACAATAAGTGTTATTTTCGGGCAGAGTTTTGGAGGTTTTGTGTTTTTACACATTTGAAATCATCAATCAATCATTGTTAGACCATCATTAGAAACCTGGAAGCATTGGACGGCCGTTTCGTCCTAGTATGGGATTCATCAGCAGTGCGCAAAAATCCATAGATCAATCAGAGTTAGACATTAACACCGCTGGATACCGACCCAGTGGTCCGATGGTGAGGCGTTCGCCTACGATGCCAAAGGTCCTTGGCTCGCATCCTGCGAGGAGCGGGAGTCGTGGATTCTCACTGCTGAGGAGTCCCATACTAGGACGAAATGGCCGTCCAGTGCTTCCAAGTTTCTAATGGTGGTCCAACAATGATTGATTGATGATTTTAAATAAGTGTTATGCCGTGGACCGATATCAACTTAGAATCTATTGAAAACTAGAGAGTGTAGGTGTTGTGGATGTTAGATCTCCAGAACTCGCTTGATAAATGCCTGGGCTGATCATTTCACCTTGAGACTTCATTTCCCACCACGAAAATCCATGGCTGTGATTGGCTGCTGTGTATTTTAGTGTGCTATTTTCGTAATTGTCTCAAGGACGTTTCTATGATGTATGAGTAAACGAGATTTGTGTGCTTGATTGGAATGTGATTGCTGTGTGTTTGTAAAATATACTTTCTACGCTACATCAAGAATTTTCATTAGTCAGCAAATCAGGGCAGCCTGCCTGGACTCTGGTTCATTGTCTCGTTCGTGTTTATCGACTAAGTTGAACCCGTAATAGCTTCAAGCATACCTAATGACGAACCTATCAGTAGGATCCCTTGGTTATCCACACTCACAACTTCATAAGTGGTCTCATAAAGGTTCTTCAAACATTATTTAAGCTAGTGCGCCTTCTTCAGATAACTTAGTTAAACTCCATAATTCCGTATTTCTTAGTTCAACCAATTTACAGTATAGTGTGACATTACCGTGTTTATTTTTGAGTTACACCCTTGTTCCCAACATAAATGAACTTTACCAATTATGGATTCTTACTTAAGTAGTCTACATTTGAGTATTATGGAGATTGTAGTTTAACCTTTTAATTATGAATGAATCATTGTGACATGATCATTGTAGTTCAGCACTGTCAGGTGTAGGCAGTAACTACCAAAGACAATTAGTGAAGTTGTGCAAAATCCCTAGATTGATCAAAGCTAGACATTAACACTGTTGGATTCCAACTCAGTAGTCCAGAGGTTAGACCTTCGCGCTCAAGACCGAAAGTCGCGGGTTCAAATCCCGTGAGTAGCAGAAGTAGTTGATGCACAATACTGATGAGTAATCTCATACCAGGACAAAACGCCCCTTCCAGTGTTTCCAGGTTTCTGATGGTGGTCTAACAATGTTTCATTCATGATTTCAAAATAAGTTATTCATCTGGTAGCTATTCGCTAGTGAGCATACCATTATTCTTTAACCGATAGATTTGTGAAGATTAAGTTAAAATGAGTACAGTGCTCTCTACATTTTTGATTATATGTCGGTTGATACCAGTTGTTAATGACATAAAGTGATACCCATTTAAACCCACCTGTAGCCATTCTAGGGTTACTCCCGGTCCCAAGCCCGTATGAAGAAGGGCGTGTTGGGCTTCGCGGATTAGCGACCCCATCCCATAGAAAGCCAAAAACACTAACTATAAAAAAATAATTCCCTGATCGGCGACTTATCCTCCATTCGGGGTAACAGGCGTAAATCAGTAAGTAGGCTACATATCCTGCATATCCTTCACTTGGAAATTTAATTGCATCATCAGTTAGATAACATTTTTTTAACAGAACTCATTAAAAAAAAGAGGAACTCTTTTCACTTGAGAGGATAAGTAAGTGTTAAGCCCTATAAAAAAATCTATCCAATTAATTACTTATTTATTTATCTAAGGATTCGAACCACCAGTTCTTAGTTTTGTTTTGTTTTAAAGCGTAAAATCGATTTATGCCCACTTCACACTTCAGGAACCCAAAAAACAAACAAACACATTAAAATATTGACCACTTTAAACCAATGATTGAATAATCAATGTGTTATATCAACTAGAAATGATCAATTAGACTTTTGACTTGAGGAATAAAAACAAAATTAAAATTTGCTGTAGGCATTTCGAACTATTGGAACATTGAATAGTTGGTTGGTATATTGAACCATAGATACATACATACTCTTTATTCAATGTTCAACAGAGAGAGTCTTGAGAATTGAAAATTAATCGAATGATTGAATAATGAAGAGGTAGAAAAGAAAACATCTATCTACACTAGAATATACTACTTATTAGTTTATAATAAAAGAACATTTTACGCTATTTAATCTGTTGTGTTCTAGGTTGATTAGGCAATTTGTGTCAGTGTGAAGTAAGTATCAGTCATTAAAAAAAAGTTGAATTTAGTTGTTATAAACCTATAAACACCACTTGAATTTAATCCTTTAAAAAAATGTTTGAACATTGACGATACACAAAATACGTCAGATATATACACTTACTTACATACTTACATACACAAAGGGAGTCATCGAGAGCAATCTCCAACCCACTTTGTGATCGACTCTTCATTCCAGTTGTACCCAGTGGTTATTCATTCTTTACATCTCTGCCTCTAGTTTTCGGTGCCGGGCATTTTTGGTCTACCTCTTTTCCTATGACACTGAAGATTTCAAGTGAGAGCTTGCTTTGTCATGCAATGTGTGTCCTATTCACTTCCAGCGATTTTTCTTAATTTCTTCCTCTGCTGGAATTTGGTTCGTTCTCTCCAACAATAGATTGTTACTGATGGTAGGTAGTTGGCCAACGGATCCACAGTACCTTACATAGAAAACTGTTCATTAATACCTGTTCATTTTGAATGGTTCCTCAAGTTTCCACTAAATTCAATAAAGCTGTCTTGACAGTTGTATTGAAAAGTCTGACTTTAGTGCTCGTTGACAGCTGTTTTGAGTTCCTGATGTTCCTCGATTTCAGAAACACTATCCTTGCTTTGCTATTCCGTCCATTCACATCGTGAAACAGAAAACGATATTTTCACCCTAGTTACGATTTCTTGAACAGAAAACAATTATAGTACAATCAGATATTGTGGAAAAGTGGGTAAATTGACTGTCTTTGGAAAAAAGAATTACCTGAGAATATTCACGTTGGAGACTTGCAGCGGATATGGGTACTGCCTGCCATGAAAGTTATACTGCTTCACCCGGATCTTCTAGAACCGATAAGAGCGTTCCGGACGTCAAAA
>OX103973.1:9182820-9212695 GCA_944470395.2 Schistosoma turkestanicum | reverse complement strand
AAACCCTAGACTACTGTGTCAGTATTTATTCAATTGTATTTAGTTAGATTCCTTACTGTTGGGTACTTTAGATCCTCAGAACTCACTTGATAAAGGTTCTAATTTCGGATTTTATTCATTAGCCGATCAATTGATCATGAGATTATATATCCCAACCAGAAAATCCTTGACTGTCATTGGTTGATGGATTGATTTAGCAGGCTATTTTTTGTGGCTGACCCAAGGAAGTTTATATCATTGTATAAATTGGCTGGATTTGTGAGCATGTCGACCTCATATTTTCTGGGTTCTTGTAGAATACACTTTCTACGCTTTATCAAAACTTCTTTCTTCATTTAGATGAGACAATGTATTCGACTAGCCTATCGTGTCACTGGATCATTTGTCTTCACTCTCGTTTACTGACTAAGATGAACTGGTCATAGTTTCAAGCATAACACTTTCAGTCTTTCTAATAGTAATTATCAGCATTTCAATCACAGTGAACACGATTCTAATTTCAATGTTGACGAATAACAACAAGTACAAGATACAGTTCCGGAAGCTTCTCATCCGATATACACATCCATATCATCAATACAGAATGACTGAATGAATTTTATATCTGACCAAGTGAAACAGATTTTCGATAAGATTACTTACTTACTTACATACTTACATACTTACGCCTGTTACCCCCAATTGAGCATAGGCCGCCGACCAGTTTTCGCCAACTAACTCTCTTCTGGGCTTCCCATTCCAGTTCTGCCCAAATTTTGTTCATTCTTCTCATATCTTTCTCTAATTCTCGGTGTAATGTGTTCCTTGGCCTTCCTCTCATTTCCTTTTGCCTTGAGGGTTCCATGTGAGAGCTTGTCTTGTGACGCAGATATGATATATATAAAGGAAAAAGTAAAATTCTCCGATACAATACAACAAGCACCGAACAAATCAATCTTAATGGAGATGCCTTGGAGGACGTTAACACCTTTACATATCTGGGCAGCGGAAACTTTGAGAACTACCACAGCCAACATCCAGAAGAAGTGTTTATGAACAGTTGTCTATGCAAAATACTTCGGATTCGTTGGTCAGACACCATCAGCAACAACGTTCTTTGGAAGAGAACAAACCAGATTCGAGTGTAGGAGCAAATCAGGAAGAAGCGGTGGAAGTGGATAGGACACACACTACGAAAAGTACCTAACTGCGTTACAAGACAAGCCCTCACATGGAACCCTCAAGGTAAAAGGGAAAGAGGAAGGCGAAGTAACGCATTACGCCAAGAAATAGAGAATGATCTGAGAAGAATGAACAAACATTGGACAGAACTGGAGAAGGAAGCCCAGGACACAGAGTTGGTTGGAGGAAACTGGTGGGCGGCCTATGCTCCTCCATCGGGGGTAACAGGCATGGAGGGAAGGAATATATATGCATATGCAAATAAATACTATTCTGAAGACAAAGTCTATTCCCCAATCAATCACTTAACCTATTAATTTATTTATCCTAAACTGACTCAGTATTATTAGTTATTCGACTAGTAATAAGCTTGTTGGCTTTTCTTTTTTACACTGTCTACAATCTACAATCAAAAATTGAAGAAAAGATTTATCAAATAGGCGATTCGCAATGAATTACTACGCATAAATAATTCACAATCACTACTACTACTGTTAAAATAAACATTCAAGAGAGAATATAACTCATCAAATTACCATACATACACATTGTATCGTTCGATGTTTCAATCCATTGAAACGAGGATTGATCATAATAAAAAAAGGTAATAACGATATTTCGGTTATTATTTTTCTAATAAATCAGTTTTTTTCTAATTTTTTGTGTATGTCTAGTGAAGCTAAACTAATGTTCGATTTCCTGTCTGATTGTAATTCATTATAGGGCATTTTTTTAATTATTGTTGTTTGAAAGAAACACCGAAAAATCTAGACAAACCTACATTTTTTTATTTTTAATTGGTAAAATCCTAATTATTTTTTTCGACGAAAATAAATATTTATACATATATATATATATTGAGAAAATTATTAAAAAGTAAATAAGTTGAATGGTATTTTAACTGAATATATATTAAAATATATACATATGCATATGATTTGATTTGATTAGATTAATTCGAATTTGTTTTGTTTTCATTGAACATTTACTACTGTTCAATTATCAATGTTCAATAGAATTTATGATAATGAACGATTTATACATTACTTGTTTAAAAAAGAAATTGTAATCTTTGTGAAATTACACTCTGGAACAGATAAATCATTACAAATATGATATATATATTTATCATAATTGTTATGATTTATCTGTTCCGTAGTGTAATTCCGAAAATTACCATTATTAATCTATCTGTGTAAATATTGTTGTATTCGTCGGTGTGATGAATTATATTTCCGTAATTGTGATTAATAAGTCTAAAGAATATTTTGTAAAGTTAAATAATGGCTAGCAAAATGCAACACAGATATATGAGTGATTTTTCTTATTTAAAACTTATTGGAAGGATATACGTGAATTCCTGCTGTGTTGATACGAATAGTAAGACTTAAAGTCAGTAATTGTCACTTCCAAGGGAAAGGAATTTGGTCAGTTACTAGTTTTCTCAGCGTAAGAGTTTTTAAAGACTACGATTGATAAATCTGAGTGTTGAATTATTCGTAATGATTAGTGAACAGATCATGGATCAACACTGTTCATTATTATTTATCTTCTATCTCCTTCGTGACATCATCAGCCTGTCTTTCACACGCCACCGAGGCGACTGTTGATTTCATCAGCTGTCTTGTTACTTTAGCCAGTTCGGTGACGTCCATTGGTTATGCCGCATTCACCAGTCTCAACTGTTGGACAACTTCTGCAGGCACACTCTCAATGAATTGCGACGCTTGCAGCTGTGCTTGAGACTCTTCATCCAAATTCGGCAGACCCCGGTGCAGCAATCTTGTCAGCTCCACAGCCAGGACGAGTGGGTCGCCATTCACCGTCAGTCGCGCCTCTCGGAACTTCTGCAGCGCGTCCTGCCTATCCGCCGGGCTGTCGAACTCCACCAGCAGCCTTTCCGTCACCACCTCCCAGTCGGCGTCCTCCACACCATCGTACACCGCTCTCGCCCTGACTCTTAGTAGAGTCCCCAACACCACAGCCTTCGACCTCTGCTCCTTGACTCCTACCAGCTCCGCCACGGCCTCGAAATCCTTCAAAAAGCTCCTTACATCTCCGTCTTCAAACTCCCGAGGCCATGGAATATTCAGAAGTTACATATTATCGTGGCAATGATCTTCGACCATCCACGGGGACTGTTCTGAAGAATGTCGGGAAATCTATGGTGCGACTTGTAGATATCAATGGCTTAAGTACACACAATCGACATGTTGATCAAATACAATTCCAGGAACCAGGTGAGTCTGTTCCAATGTTTTATAGACAGATTGATACACTATGAAATATTGAATAGCTAGCTGTCTTTTAATCCTACTATGGAACTGCTGTAAAGTATTGTATGGCTGTAAACACATTAAAGATCACATCTCCTAGGTTTGTTTCAATATTCAATGAATAACATTTCCATATTCATCTTGTTAAATCTACTCAATGATTGATACCAAATTATTCATTAAATTAAAAATGTGCATTACGGGGTTGTGAAGGTGGTTAAGTTACACATTTCTTTTCTAACAATCTTCACAACAACCCCGTAAATTACCTGTGCTCACTAGTGGGTGACTAGCTTCGTGAGGAATCTTCTCCGAGTTCTAGTGGGTGGGAAGATGTGACCAGTAAAGTTCAACCTGTTCGGGTGTAGACAGTAACTACTATCGAAGACTGTGTATGAGGTTGCGCAACTCCGTGAATTGATTGGAGTTAGACATTAACACCGTTAGATACCGGGCTCAGTTGTCCAATGGTTAAGCGTTCGCCTACAATACCGGAGGTACTGGATTCGAATCCTGCGAGGTGTGTAGGAGTCGTGGATGCGCACAGTCACTGACGAGTCCCATACCAGGACGAAACGACTGTCTACTGCTTCCAAGTTGTGTAATGAATGATGATCTAACAATGATCGATTAATTGGTGATTTCAATTTAAAAAAAACCGGAACAATTTTTTATAACTAACTCTATAATGAAAATTTCTCGTTTATTCTACACTCTCATAAATTAATATCCCACTAGGAAAACACTGCGTTGGCCAGACACGATCAGCAACAACATAGTGTGGGCGAAAACAACCCAGATTCCAGTGGAGGAGAAAATCAGGAAGAATCGGTCGATGTGCATAGGACACACATTACGAAAAGCACCGAACTGCGTCACGAGACAAGCCCTCACATGGAACCCTCAAGGCAAAAGGAAAAGAGGAAGGCCAAGGAACACATTAGTTACGCCGAGAAATAGAGAAACATATGAGAGGAATGAACAAACATTGGACAGAATTGGAAATTGAAGCCCAGGATAGAGTTGGTTGGAGAAAACTGGTGGGCGGCCTATGCTCCATTGGAGGTAACAGGCGTAAGTAAGTAAGTAAGTAAGTAGGAAAACACTGACAATCAATATTTATTGATTTATTATTGTATTTGATATCTTTTTACTAAATGGCTGTGTATTGGCATTTCAAGGTTACAGCGTTTTTGTTTTTCTTACGAAATAGTCTCCCCTTTCAAATAATCTTACTGGAATATAAATATAAATATATATACATCATAAAAGTGATACAAATTATTTTTATAAAAAATAACATCAGCTGACAATAAATTGTTTAGAAATAAACATGGTAAAACATGTTTTCTGTTGTTCGCAATGTTGTTTGATTTTATTGTATTAGTTTGAACAAAGACAGTAATTAATAATACACTATGCTCCATTTCAAGTTTATATTTCATATATGACCCAGACAACATCAGAAAACACAGCTTACTGTAGGAAGAGAACAAACCTACATTTCAGCTGAGGAAAAAAGCGCCAGAAGTTAGTAGGCTAAATATTGAGGAAAGAGTTGGACTGCATCACATGACAACCCTTAACTTGGAATCTTTAAGGTCAAAGGATTCCTAGAATCGGAAACATACATGAATAATTATGAATGACGATTGTGTAAAAACTAGAAAGTTAGGTCCAGGATAGAGTTGCGTATGCCCAACCACCGACTGCCTCGAATAGCTTTGTTTTGTAGTGTAGGAATAGGTTGGAAGAAAGTTAGGGGCGGCCAGACCAAAACATGGCACAAATCCATGAAGTCATTTACGAGTGGACTTAGCCATGTCGGTAATTGTCGACTACCTGGTTGGGGTCCGTGAGATGATAATATTGGATGGTTAGATACCTTGAATGACATGGCTCAAAATCGTTCGCAATGGCGCCGGTGCATTTATTCTCTGTGTTCTCTCAAATCCTAATCTTCTGGATTCTTCAACACCTCTAGTTTCGACTTTCTAAACTTTTCTCACTGAATCACACTTCTTGAATAATATCTTCTAATCCTAACCTCTCCGGTTACTCCTAGTACCTTTACTACCTCTTCTACTATTGGATTTGAATTGACAATTGCATCTCTGTGCTGATGTGGTATGGCGACACGAACTGATGTACACTTACGTACGAAGTTCTACGTTGCATCTGACTGACTGACTGACCAGGATAGAGTAGATTTGAGAATGTTAGTCGGCAGCCTATGCTTGATTAGGGGTAACAGATGTAAGTAATTGAGTAATATGTATACATTTAACAGAACAGAATGTTTGAGGAGATTTTCCAATTTCCATAGTTTACATGACCAACTAATCTTAGGTCAATGGCTGTTGGGAAATCAGGAATCGCTTAAAAGCTATTTCATCCTAGTGAAAAGACTCGTTAGTAATGAGTAACTACAAACCCATTCTGAGTCCACACCTATGATCCTCAGTCTCATAACAATTTCAGACTGTAGAATTGGATGAAACTGATTTTAGGTTCGCAAGATTTCATGTACTCCATTTATAAATGGAGACGACTAGCACAAAATATATCTATCAAGTAATACTTCTCGTTACTGCAGTCTAATTAGTTTATAAGACCTTACTAGGTTACAGATATTAATATTCTCGGCAAAAATTGTGGTCAAATTAGTCGACTAGGCAAACTGTGATAATCTATAGTACTTGACAGAAACTACTGTCAAATCGGGGTAAAAGGTCGTCGGAATTTATTCACAACTGTCTATTCTATGCATATATCCTATACAATGTAGCCCAACACTTTGTTTGAAATGAATAACTGTAACATTTACTAAATGAGTGAGCTAAGCATGCTGAATACAACACATAACTATCCTAGTACCACTGGATGGGCTATTTCATTCTAGTGTGGGACTCTTTCGTAATATACCTACAACACTCACACATGGAAATCGAACTTAGGACTTTCGGTCTTGCGCGCGAACGTTTAGCCTCTGGGCCACTGAGTTGGCATTCAGTAATGAAAATGTCTAACTTGAATCAAGCCAAGTTATTGCAAAACCTCATCAATTGTCTTTGGTAGATAACTGCCTACATTCAACAGGGTTGTAATCCACTTCTAGAATCTCTTCGTAAAGCTAGTCTTTATTGAATACAGTTTTGCGATTTTCATCATAAAATTGTGAAAATTGTTAAGTTCCAATAAAAATCATGCATCGATCACTGTTAGACTACCATTAGAAATAAACTTGAAAATAATGCAGGGCCATTTCATCCCAGTATTCATCTCATCAGTGACAGTGTGTATTCACAACCTCGCCCCCTGCTCACAGGAATCCAACAGAATTAAAACAATTATTCAAATAATCGTATCAAATTTTGTGGTGTAGAAGTAGGTTGGAAGAAAGTTAGGAGCGGCCAAACCAAAACATGGCACAAATCCATGAAGTCACTGACATGTGGACTGAGTCATGTTGGTAGATGTACGCTACCTGGTTGGGGTCCGCGAGACGATAGTCACCAATGGTTAGAGACCTTCAATGACATGACTGAGAATCATTCGCAATGGCACCATCTGCATCCACTCTTTGTGTTCTCTCTAAGTCTAACCTTCTGAATTCCTCATAATCTCTATCTTTCTCCTTCTAAAGTAAACTCACTGAATTATACTTTTCGAATCATATCATCGCTCCCTAATCTTCTCCATTACTGCTAATAATTCTACTATCGACATCACTCTTGGATTTGAACTGACAGTTGCGTCTCTGTGTGCTGATGTGGTATGACAGACAACCTGAACTGATGTACTTTAGTACGAAGTTCTACGTTGTATGTCTGTCTATATTGTATCAAATGATTATTATAGTAGCAATAAATATACATAAATAATAATAATAATAAAAATAATAATAATAATAATTAAAAATAATAATAATAACAGTCTATTGTTTTGACTGTGATATTAGTAAACAAGTAAAGGAGTATGTATATATACATATACATCTAGACATATACTTGAAAATGGCTGTCTGTATATATATATACAATCACATCCTGTTTATTCAATATTCAATAAGTTGTTATCCCTATTTATCATAATTCTTTTGTACACACATTGTGTGTATACAATTCAATTTAATTTATTCGAGTTATCTATTTATTTACTTAATTATTCAGTTTGGATGTCATTAGCGCCTCAAGTGTCTTACAATGAATGATAAACACATTTTTTTTCACTAAAGTATCTTTAATGAATACAATTTTAATTGTAGTAATTTTAGGCATCAACATACTACTATTACTACTACTACTACTACTACTACTACTACTACTACTACTACTACTACTACTACTACTACTACTACTACTACTACTACTACTACTACTACTACTACTACTACTACTACTACTACTACTACTACTACTACTACTACTACTACTACTACTACTACTACTACTACTACTACTACTACTACTACTACTACTACTACTACTACTACTACTACTACTACTACTACTACTACTACTACTACTACTACTACTACTACTACTACTACTACTACTACTACTACTACTACTACTACTGCTAATACTAATACTTATTTACTGCTACTAATTTAGTCTTGTCGACAGTTTATTTCTTAAGTGAAGGAAGTAATAAATATTTGAAAATAAAAGATGGAAGAAAAAAAGGTATCATTTTGAATGTTTGTTTAGAAAAAAACTAATTGAATGTATGGATTATTATTTTCATATGATATAAAAGTTTTCCTCTTGTATATCTTAACTGCTTAGGATGTGATGAATGTTCATTTGAAATCATCAATCACTCAATGTTAGACTATGATTGGAAATCTGGAAACACTGAAAGTCGGCCGTTTCGTACTGATATAGGAGTAGTCAGCAGTACATATCCATGACTCATGGACCTCGTAAGATCGGAACCCAGTACCTTCGGTCTTCCGCGCGCGTACGCCTAACCTCTAGACCATTGAGTTGGCATCCAATGGTGTGAATGTTTAACTCTGATCAATCTAAGGATTTTGAGCAATCTCACCCATTATTTGTCTTTGGTATTTACTGCCTACACCAGAAAGAGTTGTACTCCATTGGTCACGTCTTCTCAACTAGAACTCCGACAAATTCATCACGAAGCTAGTCACTAGTGAGCACTGTTACGATATTTTTGGGCAGAGTTTTGGAGGTTTGTGTGACAGTAACTACCAAAGACAAATGGGTGAGGTCGCGCAAAATCCGTAGATCAATCAGAGTTAGACATTAACACCGTTGGACGCCAGCCGACCCAGTGGTCCGAAGTTTAGGCGTTCGCTCACAATAACAACTTTCCCGGGTTCGAATCCTGCGAGGTGCAGTAGTCGTGGATTCGCACTGCCACTGATAAGTCCCATACCAGGACGAAGTGGGCCATCCAGTGCCTCCAGGTTTCTAATGGTGGTCTAACAATGATTGATTGATGATTTCAAATGCGTAAAAACACAAACCTCCAAAACTCTGTCTGAGAATGTACATTTACTCGTTCTACTGTTTTCTTTTTAAAGTATTTCTTGTTGAAGTATCATGGATGATTGATTAAAATTAAATTGTATATATCATTGGTTCTTGGCTTATCAGTCTATTGGTGATGCATTCATGTGTGAGACTGAAGGACTTGATTTCGTCCCTTGGATAGGCACTGCCGCCGGGATCTATGCTAGAATGAAACAGCTTGTTATCAATGGTTGTATAGTTTAAATCAGCTCGCAATTTCAATGCAACTGCATCTGGAACCCAGCTAGGGTTACCGCAGGTCCCTAGCCGGGGTAAATAAGGAGGGTTAGGCATGATGTTAGCGACTCCATCCTATAGAAATCAAACTCGCTAGCAAAACGCTAACGAGAAAAATAATTTGCTGGTCAGCGGCCTATACTCCATTAGGGGTAACAGGCGTAAGTAAATAAGTAAGTAAGTAAGTAATTATTTCAATGCGATTCTACACAGTATCAAAGTGATATTTCATCTTGATTGAATAAGTCTACAAAGTCGAGGTTGATGTAATGTGACTACAGGTGTTGATTGAGGAAAAGATTTTCCCATATGAGATTCAAATCTATATTAATTAGTCTTGAAATTACATTTTCAACTTAAATACTCATTTATGCCTGTTGCTTCAATGAAGCAAACGTCGCCAACCAGTATTATCCAACCAACTCTGTGGGCCACCTTCCTTTCCAATTCTAACCACATTTTGTTCATGCTTCTCACGTCTGTTCCCATTTCTCAGCATAATATATTCCTTGGCCTTCCTCTTTTACTTTGATCTTGAGGGTTTCAAATGATGACTTGACTTATGACGCAGTTGAGTGATTTCTGTAATGTATGTCCTATCCACTTCCACCGCTTCTTCTCGATTACCTTCTCCACTGGAATGTGGTTTGTTCTCCCCCCTATTAGAGTGTTACTGTTGGTGTCTAGCCAACGGATCCGAAGTATTTCGCGTAGACAATTATTAATGAACACTTTTATCTTCTGAACATTTCAACTTAGTCGATAGAATCCAATCAACACGAAGAGTCCGAAAGAGGGAGACATGAAACTGCCAACTAGTGGAATAATCAATCAATCGATATACAGCAAAACTTAACTAAATTCATATGATAACAGTAATTTACTGGCGAAATGTGAATATTAACATTAGAGCTACAGAATTTAGATGTTATCTATTAATATAATCTCCAACTAAAATGTATCGTTATTCATCATGTATCAATCACTGTTAAACCACCATCACAAGCATGTAAGAACTTGACCGCCATCATGTCCTAGTAGGAGACTCTCTGTCAGTGTACATCCACGACCCCCACATGCCATAATCGAACGAAGGATCTTCCATCCAGAGAGCGGACGCATAACCTCTAGAGTTGATATCTAACGATGTTTAATACCTAACTTTAATCCATCCAAAGTATTGCATAGATTAACCCCATCAAAAAAATAAAACGATTAATCCCTATGACATAACAGACCAATGGTTACGTAATGAGGGAACAGCCATATATTATTCATTACCTTCTGCTACCACTAACTTTCATAAAAACAGACTGAACAGAGAAAATCAAGACATCATTATTTCTCCCATTCTCTATGTGTATATGTGGCGGGTGTCCGTTTGTCTGCGTAAAAAATTTCAGTAAACGTAGTGTATGTTATCAATCATTGTTAGACCACCATCAGAAACCTGTAAGAACTGGACGGCCATCATGTCCTACCTAGTAGGAGACTCTTTGTCAGTGTACATCCACAACACCCACACGCCACAATCGAACTCAGGATCTTCCATCCAGAGAGCGGACGCATAACATCTACAGTCGATATCGAACGGTGTTAATATCAATGCAAAGTATTGCATAGATCAACCCCATCAAAAAAACCCACGACGAATCCCTATGACATAACAGACCATTAATTACGTAATGTGGGATCAGCCATATACCATTATTACCTTCTGCTAACATTATCATCAACAAAAACAGACTGAACAGACAAAATCAAGACATCATTATTTTTCCCATTCTCTATGTGTATATATATGGCGGGTGTCCGTTTGTCTGCATAAAATTCACATTAAACCCAGTCTATATGTATAATTCTGGCTGGGGGTGGGATGGAATGAATGTATTTGTCTCGATTCTAATTACTCTTGTCATGTCTAATTACTCAATAATTTCTACTAGTAAATGAACAAAATACCTATTAATTAATTTCTAATTATTTCTTTCTGTATTTCATTTTTTTTTCTATGAAACAAAAAATTAAAAATTTTATTAAAAATATTACTATTTATTTAATTTATTTAATTTATTATAGGTTAAGTTAATTCAATAGTGAATGAGTTGACTGTTTCATTTTTTTCTGATCATAATTAGGGTAATTTCGACTTTTTCCCACAAACAGTACATTCAATAATAATAATAATAATAATAATAATAATAATAATAATAATAATATGTTAGGTAATTTTTAATATATTTACCTTAAAAAAAATTATTTCTGTATTTAATTCTCTATTATTATTAAATTATATATATATTTGTACATAAATTAAATTCTTGACAATTCTAGACAATCATGAATCAATCATTGTTAGACTACTACTACGGGTGTACTGTGCAGCAGCAGTTCGCTCCGTTCTCCTATATGGCTGTGAAACATGGCTGTTAAGAGTAGAAGATGTTCGTAGGTTACTAGTATTCGATCATAGATGTTTAAGAAACATTACTCGTGTATCATGGGAGAACCGAGTAAGCAATACTGTCGTTAGGAAACAGGTACTAGATAAGGATGGCAGATCAATAGATGAAGTGGTGAAACTTCATCAGTTGAGGTGGTTGGAACATGTGTAACTTATGGCTAACCACCGACTTCCTCGACGAGCAATGTTTTGTGGTGTAGGACTAGGTGGGAAGAGAGCTAGGGGCGGCCAGACCAAAACATGGCACAAATCCATGAAGTGATTGACGAATGGACTGAGCCATGTTGGTAGATGTAGACTACCTGGTTGGGGTCCGTTAGACGCAAGTCAACAATGGTTAGAGACCTTGAACAACATGGCTCAAAATCGTTTGCAATGGCGCAAGTGCATCCATTCATTGTGGTCTCTCAAATCTTAATCTTTTGGATTCGTCAGCGCATCTACCTTTATCTTTCTAACTTTATTTCACTGAATTATACTTCTTGAATAATATCTTCAAACCCTAGTCTTCTTCATTGCCATTAATACTTTTACTATCTTTATCACTATGAGATCAGAATTGACATTTGCGTCTGTGTGCTAATGTGGTATGGCAATTTGAACTCATGTACATACGTACGAAGCTCTATGTTGCAACTGCCTGACTGACTGAGAATACTATCATTAGAAACCTGTAAGCATTAGACAACCGTTTCGTCCTTGTGCGAGTCTCATCAGTAATGCATATCCATGATTCTAACAGCTTGCAGAAATCGAACCCAGGATCTTCATTTCGAAGCATGAATGCTTAACGTCTGGACCATGAGTGAGCTGGTATCTAATGGTGTTAATGATCAACCTCACCCAGTTGTTTCAATGAGCACTACTTCACAACTGAACGGGGTTGAACTCCAACTAGTCACTACTTCTAAATAGAACTCAGAGAATCTTCCTCAAGAATCATTATTGGGTTGTAGAGAATGTTGAGTTACTTTGACATTATAAGACTATTGAGTTCTAAAGATTTTCGAGGAGCTGGTGTGTGTAGACAATTCATACCATATACATACGTGTTAGCATTTCAATCTGAAATGTTCGGCTCTATCCTGTGGTGCACTTTATGTTTTGTAGTAAGTGCTTAATGTTTAGATCATCGAGTCAACATTTTGCCTATGTTTATAGCATATACTATACTGCTATATAGAGCTGAAGGTTTCCTATGAGACCAAATGTTCGGTGGGAACATTGTGGATGGCTTGGTATTGCTTTGGAAATTATTGTTATCAGTCCATATAGAAAGATGATGCCATTAATATTGGTGGCTGTTTTGCAACATGCTTGAGGGCCATTGTCATCAGTAAGCTGTGTCGTTGAATAAATGTCCTATAAATTATTGGTCCATCGAACAAATAACCTTGAACATTACAGTAAAAATGTCACATTTTAGAACAAAACAAGAGTTAAAATCTAATGGTCTAAAATCAAATTTTCCTTCGATTATTTGTGATTTTTTAATTTAAATTAACCCACTATTTGTAAAGGTAATCTGAAATTGGTTTTCAGGAGGACCAAGGAGACTGCTCACGTGTTAACACTTCAACGTGAACAGTTCGGCTCAATCCCGCAGTACAACCACAAAGGTACCTGACACCCTGGTGGTTCATTCACACGGCTTGTATACATTAGTACATATATTGTGATTATTACCGTTCCATAATCGCGTCAATCACTATACACAGACTGAAAATGCTAATTCGACCCCATCCCGCTGATATGACTGTCAAACTAATTATTCTTAGCAATGGTTTTATGCAATACAGCACACCAATGACACATGGCCCTCACGAATTTCGCAAAACAACCACCGGTAGTATCAATGAAATCGATCACCCGGCTAATCAATCTTATATATGGATTGTTAACAATACGTACCAAAGCAATACCAAGCCATCCAGAATGTTCCCAGAGAACATCTTGTCTCATAGGTAACCTTCAGGTCTATATACACATATGCAAAATGTTGACTCGATGGTCTAAACCTTAACTGCTTAATAATTCAACTTCTTTGTGATACACCTTACTCTTATGTCAATCACAACTTTTTTTAGACAAATCAAAAAAGGAATCTAGCCAATTCATTTAGAATCATGTTGATTTAACATCAACATTTTTTTTGGTGAGTTTATGATTACCTAAGACTTTAATCAAAATTCTTTTTTGATACTTTAATTCTGATTTTCTGAGTTTTACTCAGTTAATTTTATATATATTACATAATCAATTCCATGTTTTATTGAAATCATGATTCAATCATTTTTAGAACCACTAATTGAAACAGGGGAAACACTGAATGGCCCTTTACTTTTTAGTATGGCACATATCAGTGTCAGTGCTCATGCATGACCCTCGCTCACGAGGGAATCGAACTCAGGATTTTTAGTTTCGTACTTGAAAGCTTAACATTTAGGTTCTTGTAGAATAATCACATTTGAACGTTTGAACAATTTCAATTCTCTTAACTCTAACTCCACATTTTAACTCAGAACATTGTAGATATTTCCGATTTAAATTATGTTAGTTGTAACGTAGAACTTCGTACGTACGTCAGTTCAAGTTGTCATAACACAGCACAGACACGCAATTATCAATTCAAATCCTATAATAGTAGAGGTAATCAGAGTATTAGTTGTAATAGAGTAGATTAGGATTCGAAGATATTATTCAAGAAGTATAATTTAAAAATAGAAAGATGAGGAATTCGGAAGATTCGAATTTTGAGAAAGATAAACAATGTATACATCTACGCCACTACAAACGATTTTGAGCTGTGTCATTCAAAAATATCTAACTATCGGTTACGGTTGTCTTTCGGACCACAACCGGGTCAGTCTACACCTACCAACATGGATCAGTATAATTGTCACTGTATTCATGAACTGATGCCATGTTTTAGTTTGGCCGCCCCTAGCTTTCTTCCAACCTACTCCTACGCCACAAAACATGGCTCGTCGAAGCAGTCATTGGTTGGGAATTTGTAACACATATCCAAACTACCTCAACTGATGAAGTTTCAATACTACATCAATTGATTCGCCATCCTGAGCTAGTACCCCTTTAATAACAACTACATTAGTTACTCGATTGTCCCACGAGTGCTCGCACTGACTACCATAAGCAACAATGCAAGCATGTTCGGGATGCGGCTTTCCCCCTCCAAATGCAAAATGTTGCTTCAAGATTGGGTTGCATCGGCACCTCAGCTAGTGATAGGGAGTGAAGTAGTCGAGCGTGTTGATCGCTTCACTTATTTGGGGAGTCTCATCAGTGCCGATGGCCTGGTGACTGACGAAATCTCAGCTCGGATACAGAAAGATCGACTGGCTTTTGCCAACCTGCGTCACTTATGGTGTAGGCGTGATATCCGTTCGCTGACCAAAGGACGGGTGTACTGCGCAGCAGTTCGTTCCGTTCTCTTATATGGATTCGAAACATGGCAGTTAAGAGTAGAGGGTAGTCTTAGGCTACTAGTTTTCGACCATAGATGTTTAAGAAGCAGTGCTCGTATACAGTGGGACAACCGAGTAAGCAGTGCTGTTATTAGGAAACAGGTACTAGGTAAGGATGGCAGATCAATGGACGCAGTAGTGATACTTCATCAGTTGAGGTGGTTGGAACATGTGTTACTTATGCCTAACCACCGACTTCCTCGACGAGCAATGTTTTGTGGTGTAGGACTAGGTGGGAAGAGAGCTAGGGGCGGCCAGACCAAAACATGGCACAAATCCATGAAGTCACTGATTAGTGGACTGAGTCATGCTGGTAGATGTAGACTACCTGGTTGGGGTCGGCGAGATTGTAGAAATCGTTGGTTAGAGACCTTGAACAACATGGCTCAAAATCGTTTGCAATGGCGCAAGTGCATCCATTCATTGTGCTCTGTCAAATCCTAATCTTTTGGATTCGTCAGCGCATCTACCTTTATCTTTCTAACTTTATCTCACAGAATTATTATACTTCTTGAATCACATCTTCAAACCCTAGTCTTGTTCATTACCATTAATACCTGTTGTATCTTTATCACTATGAGATTTGATTTGACATTTGCGTCTCTGTGTTAATGTATTATGTCAACATGAACATATGTACATACGTACGAAGTTCTACGTTACAGCTGACTGACTGATTGACTGTCCCAGGAGTGAGCAAGTATGTTGTATAACTGTTTGATTTTTTTACGATTAATACTATGATTTTAGCTTAAAAACTGCTGAGGAAAGAATCCATGAAATAATTGAATTCATGTTCATCGTGTTAAATACTTCGTTCTTTTTTCAATTCAACTTTAGATTAAGTTGGATGGAGACGATTTCAGATGCATTCTAAAGATGTATAAATAAATCATCAAGTAAATTTAGGAAAAATGCAATGGATCCCGAAAAAAAAATCACTATTCATGTCTATTTGTTACAGTATATCGAGCATAGAGAAAATCAACCATTATTACCTTCAGTGTGTTGATGAATACTTCGATTGAAACATAACATAAACTTATTTCTTTACTGTTCAGGAGAAGATTTATAGCCTCAAGAAGAAAATCTTTGTAGAGATGTATAAAACCTACTTTTTTATTGATCTGTTTTTTTTAAAGCCCTCACACTGGTTGATCTCATATGAGGTATTATTAAAAACTGGGACGTCTTAAGAGTACCACTCATTATCAGTGCTCACGCACAATCCATTATGATCAAATCAAAACATTTAGATATCAGAGTGTAAATTTGATTATTAGATGCAGAATTTCGATTTCCGACTGTCTATTATTCGAAATCATCAATCAATCATTGTTAGACCACCATTAGAAACATGGAAGCAATGGACGGCCGTTTCGTCCTGGTATGGGACTCATCAGTGGCAGTGCGCATCCACGACTCCTGCTCCTTGCAGGATTCGAAACCGGAACCTTAGGCCCAGTGGTCCGATGGTAAGGCGTTCGCCTACAATGCCGAAGGTCTCTGTCCAGTGCTTCCAGGTTTCTAATGGTGGTCTAACAATGATTGATTGATGATTTCAAATGTGTAAAGACGCAAACCTCCAAAACTCTGCCCCAAAAAGTCTAGTATTCCTTGATTTTCAATGATACACAAGTTGAGATCAATCTATGGCAAAATCCTTCCAAAGGAATTATGGAAGACCAAAAAAGCATATTTCACCGAGAGATGGAGACTGATATGAGAAGAATCATCAACAATAGTTGGACAGAACTAGAAAAGAAGGCCTAGGATTGGGCAAGCGGGAGAATGCTGCTGGTCGGCGGCCCATGCTTGACTGTGGGTAACAGGCATAATTAAGTTAGTACAAAATGTCAATCAGTCTTCTCTTCTTTCAATACCAGGCAAAATCTTCAATAGGGTATTGTTAAACAGAATGAGGGACTTCGTAGACGCCCAACTTCGAGATCAACAGGCCAGATTTCGTAAGGATCGATCGTTTACTGACCAAATTGCTACATTACGGACCACTGTGGAACAATCAATTGAATGGAACTCACCACTCTACATCAACTTCATCGACTGCGAGAAAGCATTCGATAGCGTGGATAGGAAAACACTGTGGAGGCTTCTTCGACACTACGGTGTGCCTGAGAAAATAGTCAACATCATACGGAATTCTTATGATGGATTCAACTGCAAAATCGTACACGGAGGTCAGCTGACAGACTCTTTTGAGGTGAAGACCGGTGTCAGGCAAGGTTGCTTACTCTCACCCTTTCTCTTTCTCCTGGTCATCGACTGGATTATGAAGACATCGTCGTCTGGAGGGAAACACGGTATCAACTGGACAGTTAGGACGCAGCTGGACGATCTGGACTTCGCAGATGACCTGGCTCTTCTAGCTCACAGGCAACAACAAATGCAAGAGAAGACGACCAGTGTAGCAGCAGCCTCTGCAGCAGTAGGCATCAACATACATAAAGGTAAATGTGAAATTCTCCGATGCAACACAACATGCACCAACTAAATCACTCTTGATGGAGATGCCTTGGAGGACGTTAACACCTTTACATATCATGGCAGCATCATCGACGAGAAAGGTGGATCCGATGCAGATGTGATGGCGCGGATAGGCAAAACAAGGGCTGCATTTATACAGTTGAAAAATATCTGCAACTCCAAACAACTTTCGACCAAAATCAAAATCAGGATTTTCAATACAAATGTAAAAACAGTTATACTGTATGGAGCGGAAACATGGAGAACTACGAAAGGCATCATCTAGAAAATACAAGTGTTCATTGACAGTTGTCTACGCAAAATACTTCAGATGCGTTGGTCAGACACCATCAGCAACAACGTACTGTAGGAGAGAACAAACCAGATTCCAGTGGAGGAGGAAATCAGGAAGAAGCGGTGGAAGTGGATAGGACATTTACTACGAAAAGCACCTACCTGCGTCATAAGACAAGCCCTCACTTGGAACCCTCAAGGCAAAAGGAAAAGAGGAAGGCCAAGGAACACACTACCCCGAGAAATAGAGAAAGATATGAAAGGAACGAACAAACATTGGACAGAACTGGAGAAGGAAACCGAGGACAGAGTTGGTTGGAGAAAACTGGTGAGCGGCCTATGCTCCATTGGGAGACGATAACAGGAGTAAGTAAGTAAGTAAGTAAGTCAATCAATCTTCACAACACAAAACTCCTTTTAGGATTAAAGCTGCTGATTTATTTTATTTGAACGATAGAAATCGATGACACACACTTTAAAAAAGAAAAGTCACATTACACAATGTTATTTGTTTAATGTATAAAAATTTCTAGTGTATTATCAAACACTAACAACATTCATGATACATAAAAGCAAACCAACAACTATAAACGATTACATAATCAACTGATATAATCAGCATGATAATACGAACTAACTAACTAACTAACCAACTAACTAACTAGTGGATGATTTATAAAAGCAGTATACAATTACGTAATCAATTGAAATGAACAGTAATATCAGGTAAGCTGATTGAAGATCATGTTGATCAGATTGAAACAAAAAAACGAAATGGGCTGGTTGATTGCATCGTCTTATTTCGTTGAAAGTGAAAAGTGAAAGTGATTATTTTTAAATAGTGTTTACATTTCTGTGAATGTCATCATTGCATATTCAACAGCGTGTATATTACGTCAGTATATGGTGGGGGTCTTTTAGTTATGAAATGCTGTAAAATTGATTAAGAGATATTTATGAATTTAGGGAGTAACTGTTGTTTGATTGCGTACAGTTATATTTCGAAGTAATTACTATCCTGATACATTAATGTTCGGATATTATCTGATTAGTATACATCAATTAGGCAATCTACTGAATCTATGTTCCATCCTTCAATACTAAAGAAAATAGTTCTATGCATTGAAATTCAAATTGACGTTAGTCGAACTGTGCTACTGGGTAGTTGTGGAGATAAGAGAGGTATGTGTGGGTGTAGGAAGGATTTGATTTCGACCAATTTGTTCTAGTGTGCTGTGTTACGAGGCCAAAATCCTGCCCGCAGACGAGGTTTCAGCCTCGTAGTGTAGCGGATAGCACTCTGGACTCTGAATCCAGCAACTCTAGTTCGAGTCTCGGCGAGGCCTTGCCCCACGGCGTGTTTTGAAAGCACCACCAAGCATCGTGTGAAGCACTTTTCGAAATGCATTGCTCCGACCACGTCAACGCACACTGACATCCGACCAGTGCACACGGTCACCTCTCCGTTGGCACGCTTTAGTGATGAGTGTACTGTGCAGTAGTTCGGTTCGTCTTACTTCATAGCTGTGAACCATGGCCAATGAGAGTAGAAGATCCTCGACGGTTATTGGTTTTCGATCACAGGTGTATCCGAAGCATTGCTCGTATATCGTGGGACACCCGAATGAGCATCTCTGTTATTGGAAAACGGGTGCTTGGTAAGAATGGCAGACCAATAGATGAAGTGGTGAAACTTCATCAGTTGAGGTGGTTGGGACATGTGTTAATGCTGCCTAACCACCGACTGCCTTGTCGAGCTATGTTTTGCGATGAAGGGATAGGTTGAAAGAAAGTTAGGGGCGGCCAATCCAAAACATGGCAGAAATCCATGAAGTCATTGACAAGTGGACTTAGCCGTGTCGGTAGTTGTCGACTACCTGGTTGGGGTCGGCGAGATGATAATAATCGATGGTTATATACCCTGAATGACCTGGCTCAAAACTGTTTGCAATGGAGCCGGTGCATTTATTCTCTGTGTTCTCTCAAATCCTAATCTTCTGCATTCTTCAACACCTCTAGTTTTGACTTTCTTAACTTATCTCACTGAATCATACTTGTTAACTAATATCTTCTAATACTAACCTCTTCGATTACTTCTAATTCCCTTAATACCTCTTCTACTATTGGATTTGAATTGACAATTATGTCTCTGTGTGCTGATATGGTATGGCAACATGAACTGATGTACTTACGTACGAAGTTCTACGTTGCATCTGACTAACTGACTGACTGATTAAATTCAGTAGGTTAGACTGCTCGTCAGTCACTAGGATATCAACGCTGATGAGACTGCCCAGATAAGTGAAGCGATCAAAACGCTCGACTACTTCACTCCCTTTCACTAGTTCAGGTGACGATGCAACCCAGTCTTGAAGCAACATTTTGCATTCCGGTGGGGAAAACCGCATCCCGAACATGCTCGCATTGTTGCTTATGGTAGACTCTGCATTTTGTCAGCATCTTCACCGAATAGAACTATTTCGTCGGCATATTCTAGATCAGTAAGCGATTTTCTTGGTAGAAGGTCAACTCCTGAAAAATATGACGAGCTGAATGTTAACTCTAAGAGGTTGTCAACGATAAAGTTAAACAAGAATGGATAGAGTGGACATCCTTGACGGACATCACTTGATGTAGAGAATTCAGATGACAGTTCGCCATAAGCCCTCACTCGACTAGTAGTGTTCGAGTAGAGTGCTTGTAAAAGGTTAATGTACTTCTTTGGTACACCTTTCAATGACAGACATTGCCACAGAACCTCACGATCCACTGAGTCAAATGCCGCTTTTAGGTCCAGGAACACAACTATTGTCTAAATGTGTGTCTGTGTTCCAGGACCTGTCGTAGTGTGAAGATGTGGTCTATACAACCACGTCAAGATCTGAAACCAGCCTGGTTTTCTCTAGTCTGCTCTTCACCAGCTCTAGTTAGGCGTCTAAGTACACTATCACTGATGAGTCCTATACCAGGACGAAACAGCTATCCAGTGCTTCCAGGTTTCTAATGGTGGTCTAACAATGATTGATTGGTTGATTGATGATTTCAAATGTGTACAAAATTGTTTATACACAAAAAATATAGCTTTTAAAATTAGTCATTTTAATTAAATTACATTTTCAAATAATTGTATGGAACAGTGTAGTTCGTTTCATTCATCCACCACTCACAAATAGTTTGCTTGTTGTCTAATCACTTTGACTTACAGTTTTAGATAATCTCTCCAAAACAGTTGTGAACCCTTAAAAAATGTTAGGTAACAAAGTGATTGTATATGTGTTTTAACTGTAAAACTGTCAATGGTCAAAGACATCTAACATGTCAAAATTATTCAAATTGCAGGTAACCTCTACTAGATGGTGTTGTGTTAACTAGCAACAAGTAATTTAATAAATAACCTTAGAGATTCATTCAGAAATCAATTTCATATTGACATAAGACATAAATGGTTCAATATTCTTACAAGTAAGAATTCTTCTATTGCTACTATGAGTTAAATGTCCACTATTCCCTAGTTTTCCGACGATGTTAATTAATTTTAACGAATACATTAGAAACAACACCCCCTCCAACTTGCTCGCTGTCCACTTCAAAAAACTACTTCATTAGTAACTATTTTGTGGTGATTTAATTTTTTGTTTTTGCAACAGATTCAAAAATATTGAACAATAGGCATTGTTTAAAACAAATGAATTACTTACTATTCAATTACATGTTTTCAAATTTCTATTCTACCACTCACTTTGAATTTGATTTTTATGTAAACTATCATGAATGACTTAAAATATTCATGTTGACACTTTTAAATTGAATACTTATGACGTAGAATCCTTTTTTCACCAAAAAAATACACATGAATAATTTAATAGCCGACACTAATTTTTTCTCTCTCAGTGACTTATACCATTGATTCACGGAACAAAGTAGAACTTTTATTGTTTCAAAAAAAAACATGTTTACACATGAGATGAGAGGTGTTTTCGACTTAATACTTATTATCAAAGAAAGAAGATCATATTCACAATACATCACAGTGATTCATTCATGTTCTCATCATGAATATCTGTCTATTGTGTAGTTTTATTTTTAGTCACGTGTGTATCAATGTGTGTGGAATGAATCATAAAGCATAATTTTAACCAAAAAAAACGAAAACAAACAAACCTAATTAAACGACCTTCAACGAATGGATTTCATATGGTAAGCCACCATATTTGATGACCTTGAAATCCATAGTATTTTGTTATAATAATACATTCAAGCTTTATGATAGAGAAACATTGAACATGAAAAGTTTTATGAGTTAAGTTTTTTTTTAATTTTCATTTGGACCTCTTTACGACTTGTAAAAAAGATGAATGGTTGAATTAACAAAGAGAAACTGGAAATGATTAGGTTTTTGTTGCTTGTGTCAGTTTAATTGATTAAAATGTACTGTATCTGGTTTTTTTTATGGAGTAAAAGTTTTAATAACTTTATTTGTATTAATTCAACTTTTTGACAATGAAATAAATTTCCAGCTGTTAGATAGTGTTTGTATTTTTCGTGGAATCTTATTTCTATTTTCAAGTTTCGTTACAAGGATATTATACTTACATACTAACGACTGTTATACCTAATATCACATAGTCCATAGACTATCATTGTCTAACCTACTCTGTCCTGGATCTTCCTTTCCAGTTCTACACAACTCTTGTTCATCCTTTTCATATCTACTTCCAATTTCCGGTGTATTGTGTTTTTTGACCTACCTCTTCTGTCTTGCCCTTGAGGTGTCCAATTGAGGGCTTATCTTGTTACTCACACTTGGGTGATTTTTTCAATGCGTATCCTATTCACCTCCAATACATCTTCCTCATTTATTCCCAAGCAGGAGTCTGGCTTGTTCTGTCTCAGACTAGGTTGTTACTGATGGTGTCTGACCAATGGATGTATCTTTTGAATGATAATTTTGGTAGTTCTCTAAGTTTCCCGCTCAATTCAATAGAATTCTCTGTTCATTTGTATTGCAAATTGTGGTGTTGTTTGGTTGTTGATTCGAGTTCAAAATGTTTATCATTTGTAATAATACTGCTATTGTTTTGCTAATCCGAGCAGTTATGTTTGCATTAGATCTACCTTGTTTATCAGTGGTGTGACCTAGGTTTGTCAAAGTTTCCACACCTTCCAAAGCTGTGTTGTGTCGGAGGATCTTGATTTTCCTCTTTTGTAGAATATTATACTAACAAACAAATATTTGAATGTAACAACTTATTAGTAATTGACACTGTGGATCTGCACAGATCAACACAGGCTGATCGATTAAAGTTCTTCCCACTATCAACAACAAAATATACATATAATTCATTTCAATGCTGGTGTCAATTTGAACTTCGCAGCTCAATGGAAATGAGAATTACTGGCTTCCGTGAAAAGTAGTCACCAGTTACAAGCAGCTAACAAATCGATCACACAGTCTGGAATACGGACTCTGGATTAAACTGTCAGCTATGATTCAACTTTTCATAAAATTTAGAAATCAGATCTAATCAATGATTAGGCAAATGGTTGTAACACATTTGAAATCGTCTAGTTGAGAAGATGTGACCGACGGGATTCAACCCTGTCGGGTGTAGGCAGTAACTACCAAAGACAAATGGGTGAGGTCGCCCAAAAACCCCAGATCAATCAAAGTTAGACATTAACACCGTTGGATGCCGGCTCAGTGGTCCGATGATAAGGCGCTCGCCTACAATGCCAAAGGTCCCGGGTTCGAATCCTGCGAGGAGCAGGGGTCGTGGATGCGCACTGACACTGATGAGTCCCATACCAGGACGAAGTGGGCCGTCTTTCAGTGTTTCCAGGTTTCTAATGGTGGTCTAACCATGATTGATTGACGATTTCGAATGTGTAAAAAAACGCAAACCTCCAAAAAAACTGTGCCCCAAAATGGTTGTAACAAAAATTATTTCTTATTGCATATACAGTAAAGATTGAAATAGCAGCTTATGTAACTAACATTTTGTGGAAATGTTTGACCTGATATTACTAATCTATTATTACGCCATATACACTTTCAGCTTTCCTCTATTCAATTCAATTGAATGCACACAAATCTTACTTACTTAAAAGAAATCACATTTGATCACAAAAGTTAGAGTGATTATACATTGTTATTTGTATGTATGTGACAAGTACCTTAAGTATTTTTTACACTACAAATCTAATCTACACTAACTAACTAAACGTTATCAGGCCGCAGAATTTATTTATCAGGATACATTTGTTGTAGTGTAACTACAATGAGTTTGACCTCATTTTTTAAAGTGAATCAGAGGGTTTTAGAGATGTGGGACGTGTTGTGTGTGTGTGTGTGAATACATTTGAATAACAATCAACATTTATCTCTTATTCAATTAATTTAACCTTAAAATAAAAAAAAATAATAACCCGAGAAGAGTCTATCAACAACGATTAATCGTTGAGTTCATTCACAAATTATCTATGTGTAGAACAAACACAGGTGTTTTATGATGAAAAAATAGCAATGAAGGTTGGTGGGCGGTGTTCGTGGTGAGTGGCTTTATCTTTATTAAGTATTAGTGATTGTGATAAGAGTATCAATCGATTTGGATGAACGCCGCATTACGAATGCAATCTAAGGAAATAATGAGTGAGTGTGTGTGTGTGAGAGAGAGGGAGTAATGTCCAAAATCTTGTTCACTCCTTTCCATATCACAATCAGCATGAATGATTCAAAATCTATTTAGTTATGATTCAAATTGATATGTTTTAGTTGTGGATCGATATTTTCTGAGGATATATTTATTTTTATAGTGAAGTATTCGCATAAATAGGTTGGTTAGTTTTTCCCTATAGCCTTAGGGGCAATTTCGGTCCTTGATAAGAAGAAGTTTATGCAAGTTATCAATGTGATGAGTTGTTTTTAACGAAATCATTTAATTGTTAGTATATGCAGTTATTATTTGAATGAATTTACTACGACCAAGAGATCTTCTAGGGTTATTGCATGTCCCAATCCCGGATAAAGGAGGATGGTTGGACGGTTGGGTTAGTGAACCCATCCCGTAGAAATCAGACATGTTAAAATAAAACGCTAAACAGAAAAATCATTCGCTAGTTAGTGGCCTACGCTACATTAGGGTTAACAGGCGTAAGTAAATAAGTAATTAAGTAAGTAAATACTACTACTGTAGTGAAGGAGAACACAGGTGAGGGAACCGAATTGTATTTAACGAAAAAAATTACAGAGTTACTCAGTAAAATAGGAAAACCTTATCGTAAACGGTTAATTTGTAAATCTTCATTCCATCATCAATCCATTGTCTGACATTTCACTCACTATTCATGCGTTTCATACAAATTCCATTGTGTTCCCACTCTTCTTCCTTTCTTGATCTTCCCCCATCTTCTGCTGCCAGACATTACGTTTACACTCGCGTCATATACTACTTATAAGTAGCGCGCACCACACTACTACTACTACTACTCACTACTACTACTATTACTGTAAAGCCTAATTTGAATTACATATAATTGGTTATCATATTTTGAAAAAGAAAGAACGCGACATAGGATTGTGGTAGAGATATTCACTAGTTCAAGTTCCACAATGAAATACCAGAGTAGTAGTAGGAGGAGTAAGATTGTTAATGGTGACACAAATTCTGAGATAGACAATGTAATTGGTGAAGAAAAAATTGAATCCAACAAAAATGGATCTAAAACTAGGTACTTAGGAGATCTTTTCGGGCAGAGATTTGGAGGTTTGTGTTCTTACACATTGAAAACATCAATCAGTCATTGTTACTAGACCACCATTAGAAACCTGGAGGAAGCACTGGATAGCCGTTTCGTCCTGGTATAGAACTAATCGGCAGTGCGCATCCACGATTCCCGCGCTTCGGAGGATTCGAGCTGGGGACCATCGGTATTGTGCGTGAACACTTAACCATCAGACCACTGGGTCGGCATCCAACGGTGTTAATGTCCAACTCTGATTGATCTATGGATTTTGCACGACCTCACCCATTTGTCTTTGGTACTTGCTGCCTACACCCGACAGGGTTGAACTCCATTGGTCAAGTCTTCTCAACTAGAACTCCGAGAATTTCCTCAAGAAGCTAGTCACTAGTGAGCACTGTTTGTGATATTTTGGGGCAGAGTTTTGGAGGTTTGTGTTTTTACACATTTGAAATCATCGATGGTGGTCTAACAATGATTGATTGATGACCTAGGAGATAGGCAAAAGTTGAATGCATCTGTTCAAATACAACGCAAAATCCCTAACCACTAGTTACGATAATCAAGACAATGTCAATCAAATAAGCTATACTTTTTAGGGAACATTATAAATCTGTAGTATGAATAATCTCAAACTATGTAGCCATGAATATCCTATAAACCGTAAAAAAAACTATATTTAATATGGTGGGCTTGATAACTTGACTAGTTTTACACTGAAATCATGAATGAATCATTCATTGGTAGACCATCATTAAAAACTGGACTCTGAGACACACCACAAGTTCTGCTACTCGTAAGACCGTAACCCAGGAGTTTCAGCCTTGCGGGCAGATGGATAACCTCTAGACCAATATAGCCTCGACGAGCTATGTTTTGTGGTGTAGGAGTAGGTTGGAAGAATGTTAGGGTCGGCCAAAGCAAAACATGGCATAAATCCCTGAAGTTGCTGACAACTGGACTCAGTCATGTTGGTAGATGTAGGCTATCTGGTTGGGGCCTGCGAGATGATAGTAATCGATGGTTAGATACCTTGGATGAAACGGTTCAAAATCGTTTGCAATGGCGCCGGTGCATTTATTCTCTGTGTTCTCTCAAATCCTAAACTTCTGGAATCGTCAACACCTCTACTTTTGTCATTCTAACCTTATCTCACTGAATTAAACTTCTTCAATAATATCTTCAAACCCCCTAGTCTTCTTCATTACCATTAATACCTTTACCATCTTTATCACTATGAGATTTGATTTGACATTTGCGTGTCTCAGTGATAATTTGGTCTGGCTACATGAACTTATGTACATACGTACGTAGTTCTACGTTGCAACTGACTCACTGACTGACTGAGACCATTGAGCCGATATCCAATGAGATCAGTATGCCATCTTTATGCATCAAAAACACTCCTACCTACTTCATTTGAATGGAATTTTCGCATTTTTTCTGATCATGTGACCAAAATATCGTATAGTACATACATGAATATTTTTATTTTTTTTCATTGTTTGTAAGCTTTATCAAACAATGTACATCAATGACCTTAAACAGTTTTTTCTTCAATTAATTATAGTTTGCATCAGTAAAACAATTTAATATTAAGGTCAAAAGCGGATTATTTAGAAAAATTTTTTTATATATTTACTTATTTACTTTGTCTTACGATTATTATTATTGTTCCATCCATTCACCAGTGGTAAAACATCTGTTTACTGTGTTTTTTTCTAGTCACTTTTCATTGTTGCCTGTTTATATATATACCAATGTACTTGTTTGTATTTATAGTTAGAGTTAGAAGTAGTTGCTGTACTACTACTAAAACCGATTCTGAAGAGAAAAACAATACTGACCGCTATTGACATTATTAAAACAAATAGTTCAACACACTAAGTAACCAACACAGGTTGGATACTAGAATTCTCTTCATCTATTTATTTTCTTGCTTGCTTATTCTATAAAAGTACTTGTTCAAGTTATTTTGTTCATTCACGTGTGTGTGTGTGTGTGCATGTGTTGTTTGGTATGTTGGATTCATTCACACCAATGACATATTCATTGTAAGCACAATTGTTATAAGTAATTTAAAATGTACTATTGTAATAATAAGGATCAGTCAAGTTTTGCAGCAATAAAACTGTTTATCTTGCATGACTAATAGATTTTGTAATCATTGCTAGTTTAGAATAATAATTCATGTAACCTTAAAATTCATATACTGAAATCAGTCAGTCAGTGAGTTGCAACGTAGAACTTCGTACGTATGTATATAAGTTCAAGTTGCCATACCACATTAGCACAGAGACACGCAAATGTCAAATCAAATCCCATAGTGATAAAAATGGCAGAGGTATTAATGGTAATGAAGAAGACTAGGGTTCGAAGATATTATTCAAGAAGTATAATTCAGTGAGTGAGATACTGTTGGAAAGACAAAGGTAGGGGTTCTGACGAATTCAGAAGATTAGTATTTGAGAGAGCACAAAGAATGGATGCACTTGCGCCATTGTAAACGATTTTGAGCCATGTCATTCAAGGTCTCTAACCATTGGTGACCTTCGTCTCGCAGACGCCAACCAGGTAGTCTACATCTACCAACATGATCAAGTTCACTTGTCTATGACTTCATGGATTTGTGCCATATTTTGGTTTGGCCGCCCGTAACTTTCTTCCAACCTTCTCGTACACCACAAAACATAACTCGTCGAGGCAGTTGGTCGTCAGCCATACGTAACACATGTCCCAACCATCTCCTCCGATGAAGTTTCATTACTTCATCTATTGATCTGCCTTCCTTACCTAGCACCTGTTTCTAACGACAGCATTGCTTACTCGGTTGTTCCACGGTATACGAGCAATCATTTTTAAACATCTATGATCGAATACTATTAACCTACGTACATCTTCTACTCTTAACGGCCATGTTTCACAGTCAAATACTGAAATGATGAACTGATTATGGTTAGACTATCGTTAGAAAGAAAACTAGAATCAGTGGACGGCTGATTCGTCTGATTAGCAGAGTGCATCCTCGATGCTGGAATCAAACGCAAGACCTTCACTCTCACGCACGAACATCCAACATGATCAGTGAAATTCAAATGTGTCAGTTGTAGGTAGTAGTTACCTACAGACAGACCTTCACTTTGAATCCTCAAGATCAAAGGAAAAAGCAGAAAGCCAAAGAACACATTACATTGAGAATTCGAAGCAGCTAAAACACTAGAAAGGAAGGCCCACGACATAGTAGGTTGGAGAATACTGCTTTGTGCACTATAGTCCATTGGGAGTTGAGGACAGTCTTAAATCAGAAAGTAACTAAATAGATTACGGAGTTGTGGAGATTGTTAGGGTTACAAATTTTTGAAACCATGAATAGATCAATCGACGTTAGACCACCATCAGAAACCTGGAAGAAACACTGAAACACGGCCGTTTCGTCCTGGTATGGGACTCCTCAGCAGTGCGCACCCACGATTCCCGCATTCCGCAGGATTCGATCCCAGGACCCTCGGTATTGTGCGCGAACGCACCAACAGTTCGACCACTGAGCCGGCACCTAACGGTGTTAATGCCTAACTTGATCAAATTCATGGAGTTGCACAATCTCATACACAGTCTTCGGTAGTAGCTACTGTCTACACCCGAACAGGTTGAACTTCACTGGTCACATATTCCCACTAGATGAACTCGAAGAAGATTGCTCACGAAGCTAGTCACCAGTGAGCACAGGTAATTTGCATTACGGGGTTGTTGTGAAGATTGTTAAGTTACACAGTTTTGAAACCACTGTTACACAACCATTAGAACCCTGCAAGCACTGAAAGACGACCGTTTCGTCCTGGCAGGGGACTAAATAATCAGATTTAGGCGGAATCACAATGCTCAATGATTCATTCGAGTTAATCGATTAGTCAAATCTAGGAATATTTTGTAATGTTAAAAATAAATAGATGAATATGCATTTGAAATTTGAACGATGAAAAATGTTTGAAATGATTATTATTATTATTATCATTATTATTATTATTATTATTATTATTACTATTATTATTATACAAAGATGTATAATCAGTAATCTATTAAATTTACATATATGAGTGTAAGTCTCCTCATTGTTTGATAAAAAAAATTATTTTTGGTGTTGTAATGTTGAGTGAGTTGTAATCAGATTATTTAAAATATTATTAAATGATA
>OX103973.1:9150256-9182328 GCA_944470395.2 Schistosoma turkestanicum | reverse complement strand
TATAGAGACGTCCTTTGGACAGTCACAAAAATAGCACACTGAAATGACACAGTAACCAATCACACCCAAGGCATTTCCTGGTAGGAAATGTTATCTCAAAGTCAACTGATAGGTCCATGAAGTAAAACCAAACGAGTTCTGGGGATCCAACATCCCCAACAGATGTGAGTTAGTTTTTCTTGGATTTTGGTAGCGAATTCATCCTTATGGCTATAAACTATTTCCCTCATTCCAGCTGAAATCAGTTTGTGACGGAAACACTAACCTTTACTCATATTGTTAAATGTGAATATGAATCTCCCTAAAGCTATTTAAAAACCTTAAAATCGGTTATGAGAGTTGTGTAGATGGTTGTTGAATTTCAAAATTTTCACGCACACACACATATATTTAGCTGAACACATATAACTTATCGATCATTCAATGATACGGATGTAGGTGACTCACATGACTCAACAACGATTAACTGAATTCGATCAATAATCTGCGAAGTTAGTTATATTGAGAAAATGTGGCTAGTGAAACTTACTCCATTTTTTAGGCATGAAACCAATAGTCTTTCATGATCATTAACCATAGTCTTACAATATCTTAAATTAATTGAAATTAAAAATACAAATCGCCGGTGATATCTCTGTGATCTCTAGGTAAAATAATTACTGAGAAATATGAATACCCTGAGTTCAATCCCTGGTGTATTCTAAAATGCGAACAGCAGAGTCCCAAACTAAGTAGGATAAAACGAATCTGTAGTTCTTTCTAAGCGCTCTCTGATGTGAAACTTAAAATTTACCAAATGGGTTCAACCCTGTCGGGTGTAGGCAGTAACTACCAAAGATTATGAGTGAGGTTGCACAAAATCCTTGGATTGATCAGGTTTATGTATGAATATCTTTGGATAGCGGCTCAGTGATCTAGAGGATAAGCATTCGCGCAAGACCAGTGGTCCTAGGTTTGAATGCTGTAAGTGCTAGGAGTTGTGGTCGCTCAGTGCTGATGAGTTCCATACGAGGATGAAACGGCCATCCAATGCTTCCAGATTTCTAATGGTTGCCTAACAATGATTGATTCATCATTTCAAAGTAAAACAACGATCATCATAATGTAGTGAAGGAGAACACAGGTGAGGGCAACCGAATTATATTTAACGAAAAAAATTACAGAGTTACTCAGTAAAATAGGAAAACCATATCGTAAATCGTTAATTTGCAAATCTTCAATCCATCATCATCAATCCATTGTCTGACATTTCACCACTATTCATGCATTTCATACGAATTCCATTATGTTCCCACTCTTCTTCCTTTCTTCTTGATCTTCCCACCATCTTCTGCTGCTGCCACCAGACATTACGTTTACACTCACATCATATACTACTACTTATAAGTAGCGCGCACCACAATAATATTCAAATGTACAACGTGCTCACAATACTTGACACTGAATTGTTACATTGATTAATAGAAATTTTGCTACTGATTCATCATCAGTCAATTGAGTTTTCCCCATCACACACACACACACACACGTTTATTATGATCTTTTTTTTTCGAAATCACATCTTTAACTGATGAATATTAAAATCTTCTTTATTTCATCGTTATGTAATAAGACTTACAGATTTCGGCGTCATTTTTATATTCCAACCTTTTGTGATATACCTTTTCATGATTCATTTTGACGTATCTTCGCTGTGTGTGTGTGTGTGATTACGTAATCAATTGAAATTTCAACTTTTTTTATGAAATGCGATTATTAATCAAAAAACAATTCTATGTGTATGTAGAGAGAGAGAGAGAGAGTAGCATTTCACTATATCAAATGAAAAATCATCTATCCAACCAAGTATGTAGTATGATGAGTACTGAGTCCCCCCTTTTTTCAGACTAATGATTGATATATTCCGTTTTATAGTAGAATTGATTACGGAATTCAAAGAATCAAGTCACAGAACTAGAGGAGTGATATGCCACGCATATTACTCATTATTAATAATATTTTAAATAATCTGATTACAACTCACTCAACATTACAACACCAAAAATAATTTTTTTTATCAAACAATGAGGAGACTTACACTCATATATGTAAATTTAATAGATTACTGATTATACAACTTTGTTTAATAATAATATTAATAATAATAATAATAATAGACATTTCAAACATTTTTCATCGTTCATATTTCAAATGCATATTCATCTATTTATATTTAACATAGAAAATATTCCTAGATTTGACTAATCGATTATCTCGAATGAATAATTGAGCATTGCGATTCCGATTAAATGTGATTATTTAGTCCCCTGCAAGGACGAAACGGCCGTCTTTCAGTGCTTCTTCCAGGTTTCTAATGGTGGTCTAACAATGGTTTAAAAAAATGTGTAACTTGACAATCTTCACAACAACCCCGTTATGCGAATTACCTGTGCTCAATAGTGACTAGCTTCGTGAGGAATCTTCTCCGAGTTCCTCTAGTGGGAAGATGTGACCAGTTAAGTTCAACCTGTTCGGGTGTAGACAGTAGCTACTACCGAAGACTGTGTATGAGATTGTGCAACTCCATGAATTTGATCAAGTTAGTCATTAACACCGTTGGGTGCCGGCTCAGTGGTCTAACGGTTAGGGCGTTCGCGCACAATACCGAGGGTCCTGGCTTTGAATCCTACGGGGTGTAGGAGTCGTGGGTGCGCACTGCTGAGGAGTTCCATACCGGGACGAAACGGCCGTCCAGTGCTTCCAGGTTTCTTCTAATGGTGGTCTGACATTGATCGATTCATTCTTTCGAAAATGTGTAACTTAACAATCTTCACAACCCCGTAATGTATTTAGTTACTTACTGATTTAAGCCTGTCCTCAACCCCCGAAGGACTAGAGTGCATCAAGCAGCATTCTCCAGCCTACTTTGTCGTGAGCTTTCCTTTTCTAGTGTTTTGGCTGCTTCGAATTCTCAATGTAATGAGTATTTTGGCCTTCTGCTTTTTCCTTTGATCTTGAGGATTCCACTTGAAGGTCTGTCAATAGGTAACTACTGCCTACATTTGACACATTTGAATTTCACTGATCATGCTGGATGTTCGTGCGTGATAGTGAAGGTCTTGCGTTTGATTCCGGCATCGAGGATGCACTCTGCTATTAAGATGAAGCAGCCATCCACTGCTCCTAGGTTTCTTTCTAACGATAGTCTAACCATAATCAGTTCATCATTTCAGTACATGGCTATGAAACATGTCCGTTATGAGTAGAAGATGTTCGTAGGTTACTAGTATTCGATCATAGATTTTTAAGAAGCATTGCTCGAATATCGTGGGACAACCGAGTAAGAAATGCTGTTATTAGGAAACGGTTACTAGGTAAGGATGGCAGATTAATAGATGAAGTGGTGAAACTTCATCAGTTGAAGTGGTTGGGACATGTGGTACGTATGCCTAACCACCGACTGCCTCGACGAGCTATGTCTTGAAGTGTAGGATTAGGTTAGAAGAAGGCGAGGGGCGGCCAAACCAAAATATGGCACAAATCCATGAAGTCATTGACAAATGGACTGAGTCATGTTGGTAGATGAAGACTACCTGGTTGGGCTCCGCAAGACGAAATTCACCAATGGTTAGAGACCTTGAATGACATGGCTCAAAATAGTTTGCAATGGCGCAAGTGAATCCATTCTTTGAGCTCTCTCAATCCTAATCTTCTGGATTCGTCAGCACTCCTACCTTTGTCTTTCTAACCTTATCTCACTGAATTATACTTCTTGAATAATATCTTCAAACCCTAGTCTTCTTCATTACCATTAATACCTTTACCATCTTTATCACTATGGGATTTGATTTGACATTTGTGTCTTTGTGTTAATGTGGTATGACAACATGAACTTTTGTACATACGTAAGTAGTTCTACGTTGCAACTGACTGACTGACTGACTGAGACCATTGAACCGGTATGCAGTGACGTCAGTATTCCATCTTTATGCATCAAATACTCCTCCTACCTACTTCATTTGAATGGAATTTTCGCATTTTTTCTGATCATGTGACCAAAATATCGTATAGTATATACATGAATATTTTTATTTTTTCATTGTTTGTAAGCTTTATCAATCAATACACATCAATGACCTTAAACTGTTTGTTTTTTCAATTAATTATAGTTTGCATTATTAAAACAATTTAATATTAAGGTCAAACGCGGATTATTTAGAAAAAAAATTTATTTACTTACTTATTTACTTTGTCTTACGATTATTATTATTATTGTTCCATCCATTCACCAGTGGTAAAACATCTGTTTACTGTGTTTTTTTTAGTCACTTTTCATTGTTGCCTGTTTATATATATACCAATGTACTTGTTTGTATTTATAGTTAGAGTTAGAAGTAGTTGCTGTACTACTACAAAAACCGATTCTGAAGAGAAAAACAATACTGACCGCTATTGACATTATTAAAACAAATAGTTCAACACACTAAGTAACCAACACAGGTTGGATACTAGAATTCTCTTCATCTATTTATTTTCTTGCTTGCTTGTTCTATAAAAGTACTTGTTCAAGTTATTTTGTTCATTCACGTGTGTGTGTGTGCATGTGTTGGTTGGTATGCTGGATTCACTCACACTAATGACACATTCATTGTAAGTACAACTGTTATAAGTAATTTAAAATGTACTATTGTAATAATAAGGATCGGTCAAGTTTTACAGCAATAGAACTGTTTATCTTGCATGACTAATAGATTTTGTGATCATTGCAAGTTTAGAATAATAATTCATGTAACCCTTAAAATTCATATACTGAAATCAGTCAGTCAGTCAGTTGCAATGTAGAACTTCGTACGTATGTACATATGTTTAGGTTGACATACCACATTAGCACAGAGAGATGGAATGGTCAATTCAAATCCCATACTAGTAGAATTAGTAGTGGCATTAGTGATAATCGAAAAGATTGGAGATCGAAGATATGATTCAAGGTATATAAACCAGTCAGTCAGTTGCAACGTAGAACTTCGTACGTATGTACATAAGTTCATGTTACCATACCACATTATCACAGAGACACGCAAATGTCAAATCGAATCCCATAGTGATAAAGATAGTAGAGGTATTAATGGTCATGAAGAAGACTAGGGTTTGAAGATATTATTTAAGAAGTATAATTCAGTGAGGTAAGGTTAGAATGACAAAGGTAGAGATGCTGACGAATCCAAAAGATTAGGATATGAGAGAGCACAATGAATGGATGCACTTGTGCCATTGCAAACGATTTTGAACCATGTTGTTCAAGGTCTCTAACCATTGATGACTTTCGTCTCGTGGACCCCAACCATGTAGTCTACATCTACCAACATGACTCAGTTCACTTATCAGTGACTTCATGGATTTCTGCCAAGTTTTGGACTGGCCTCCCCTAACTTTCTTCCAACCTACTCCCACACCACAAAACATAGCTCATCGAGGATATGTTGGTCGAGAGGTTGTCCATCTGCCCGCAAGGCTGAAACTCCTGGGTTACGGTCTTACGAGTAGCAGAACTTGTGGTGTGTCTTAGAGTCCAGTTTTTAATGATGGTCTACCAATGAATGATTCATTCATGATTTCAGTGTAAAACTAGTCAAGTTATCAAGCCCACCATATTAAATATAGTTTTTTTTACGGTTTATAGGATATTCATGGCTACATAGTTTGAGATTATTCATACTACAGATTTATAATGTTCCCTAAAAAGTATAGCTTATTTGATTGACATTGTCTTGATTATCGTAACTAGTGGTTAGGGATTTTGCGTTGTATTTGAACAGATGCATTCAACTTTTGCCTATCTCCTAGGTCATCAATCAATCATTGTTAGACCACCATCGATGATTTCAAATGTGTAAAAACACAAACCTCCAAAACTCTGCCCCAAAATATTGTAACAGTGCTCACTAGTGACTAGCTTCTTGAGGAAATTCTCGGAGTTCTAGTTGAGAAGACTTGACCAATGGAGTTCAACCCTGTCGGGTGTAGGCAGCAAGTACCAAAGACAAATGGGTGAGGTCGTGCAAAATCCATAGATCAATCAGAGTTAGACATTAACACCGTTAGATGCCGGCCCAGTGGTCTGATGGTTAAGCGTCCGCGCACAATACCGATGGTCCCCAGCTCGAATCCTCCGAATCGCGGGAGTCGTGGATGCGCACTGCCGATTAGTTATATACCAGGACGAAACGGCTATCCAGTGCTTCCTCCAGGTTTCTAATCGTGGTCTAGTAACAATGACTGATTGATGTTTTCAATGTGTAAAAACACAAACCTCCAAATCTCTGCCCGAAAAGATCTCCTAAGTACCTAGTTTTAGATCCATTTTTGTTGGATTCAATTTTTTCTTCACCAATTACATTGTCTATCTCAGAATTTGTGTCACCATTAACAATCCTCCTCCTACTACTCTGGTATCTCATTGTGGAACTTGAACTAGTGAATATCTCTACCACAATCCTATGTCGCGTTCTTTCTTTTTCAAAATATGATAACCAATTATATGTAATTCAAATTAAGCTTTACAGCAATCGTAGTAGTAATGTGAGTAGTATTAGTAGTAGTGTGGTGCGCGCTACTTATAAGTAGTATGTGACGCGAGTGTAAACGTAATGTCTGGTGGCAGCAGAAGATGGGGGAAGATCAAGAAGAAAGGAAGAAGATTGGGAACACAATGGAATTTGTATGAAACGCATGAACAATGAAATGTCAGCCAATGGATTGATGATGGATTGAAGATTTACAAATTAACCGTTTACGATAAGGTTTTCCTATTTTACTGAGTAACTCTGTAATTTTTTTCGTTAAATACAATTCGGTTGCCCTCACCTGTGTTCTCCTTCACTACAGTAGTAGTATTTACTTACTTACATTCTTATTTACTTACGTCTGTTAATCCTAATGGAGCATAGTCAACTAACTAGTGAATGATTTTTTCTGGTTAGCGTTGCATTTAGCAAGTTTGATTTCTACGGGATGGGTTCACTAACCCAACCGTCCAACCATCCTCCTTTATCCGGGATTGGGACATGCAATAACCCTAGAAGATCTCTTGGTTGTTGTAAATTCATTCAAATAATAACTGCATGCACTAACAATTAAATGATTTCGTTAAAAAACAACTCATAACATTGATAACTTGCATAAACTTCTTCTTATCAATGACCAAAATTGCCCCTAAGGGAATGAGGAAAAACTAACCAACCTTTTTATACGAATACTTCACTATATATATATATATATATCCTCAGAAAATATCGATCCACAACTAAAACATATCAATTTGAATCATAACTAAATAGATTTTCAATCATTCATACTGATTGTGATATGGAAAGGAGAGAACAAGATTTTGGACATTACACCTCTCTCTCTCACACACACACACTCACTCATTATTTCCTTAGATTGCATTCGTAATGCGGCGTTCATCCAAATCGATTGATACTCTTATCACAATCACTAATACTTAATAAAGATAAAGCCACTCACCACCAACCACCACCAACCTTATTGCTATTTTTTCATCATAAAACACCTGTGTTTGTTCTACACATAGATAATTTGTGAATGAACTCAACGATTAATCGTTGTTGATAGACTCTTCTCGGGTTATTATTTTTTTTTATTTTAAGGTTAAATTAATTGAATAAGAGATAAATGTTGATTGTTATTCAAATGTATTCACACACACACACACAACACGTCCCACATCTCTAAAACCCTCTGATTCACTTTAAAAAATGAGGTCAAACTCATTGTAGTTACACTACAACAAATGTATCCTGATAAATAAATTCTGCGGCCTGATAACGTTTAGTTAGTTAGTGTAGATTAGATTTGTAGTGTAAAAAATACTTAAGGTACTTGTCACATACATACAAATAACAATGTATAATCACTCTAACTTTTGTGATCAAATGTGATTTCTTTTAAGTAAGTAAGATTTGTGTGCATGCATTGAATTGAATTGAATAGAGGAAAGCTGAAAGTGTATATGGCGTAATAATAGATTAGTAATATCAGGTCAAACATTTCCACAAAATGTTAGTTACATAAGCTGCTATTTCAATCTTTACTGTATATGCAATAAGAAATAATTTTTGTTACAACCATTTTGGGGCACAGTTTTTTGGAGGTTTGCGTTATTTTACACATTCGAAATCGTCAGTCAGTGATTGTTAGACCACCATTAGAAACCTGGGAGAAGCACTGAAAGACGGCCCACTTCGTCCTGGTATGGGACTCATCAGTGGCAGTGCGCATCCACGACCCCTGTTCCTCGCAGGATTCGAACCCGGGACCTTTGGCATTGTAGGCGAACGCCTTACCATCGGACCACTGAGTCAGCATCCAACCGTGTTAATGTCTAACTTTGATTGATCTGGGGTTTTTGGGCGACCTCACCCATTTGTCTTTGGTAGTTACTGCCTACACCCGACAGGGTTGAATCCCGTCGGTCACATCTTCTCAACTAGACGATTTCAAATGTGTTTCAACCATTTGCCTAATCATTGATTAGATCTGATTTCTAAATTTTATGAAAAGTTGAATCATAGCTGACAGTTTAATCCAGAGTCCGTATTCCAGACTGCGTGATCGATTTGTTAGCTGCTTGTAACTGGTGACTACTTTTCACGGAAGCCAGTAATTCTCATTTCCATTGAGCTGCGAAGTTCAAATTGACACCAGCATTGTAATGAATTATATGTATATTTTGTTGTTGATAGTGGGAAGAACTTTAATCGATCAGCCTATGTTGATCTGTGCAGATCCACAGTGTCAATTACTAATAAGTTGTTACATTCAAATATTTGTTTGTTACACATTTATGAAACCATGAATCGATCAATGTTGGACCACCATTAGAAATCTGGAAGAAACACTGAAAGACGGCCGCTTAGTCTTGGTATGGGATTCGTCAGCAGTGCGCATCCACGACTCCTGCACCTAACAGGATTCGAACACATGACCTTCGTTAGTGTGCGCGAACGCCCTAACCGTTAGAACACTGAGCTGGCATCCAACGGTGTTCATGTCTAACTTGATCAAATTCATGGAGTTGCGCAACCTCATACACAGTCTTCGGTAGTTACTGTCTTCACTCGAACAGGTTGAACTTCACTGGTCACGTCTTCCCACTATAACTGGGAGAATATTCCTCACGAAGCTAGTCACTAGTGGGCACAGGCAATTTGCATTACGGGGTTGTGGAGATTGTTAAGTTACACATTTTTGAAACCATGATGTCAGACAACCATTAGAAACCTGAAAGCACTGGACGGCTTTTTCGTCATGGTATGGGACTCTTCAGCAGTATAATATTCTACAAAAGGTGAAAAACAAGATCCACCGATACAACACAACATGCACTAATCAAATCATACTTGACTGGGAAGCTTCGGAAAATTGAGGAGCTTTTATAAATCTGGGCAGCATCACTGATAGATGAGGTAGATCTGACGCAGACCTAAAGGCCCTGATTAACAAATTAAGTATATCTTGAACTCAAAACAACTACAAACCAACACAAAAGTCAAATTTTTTAATACAAATGTCAAGAGAATTCTATTGTATAGAATGGGAGCTAAGAGTACTTCCAAAATCATCATTCAAACGATACATCCATTGGTCAGACACCATCAGTAACAACCTAGTCTGAGATAGAATAAGCCAGATTCCTGCTTGGGAATAAATGAGGAAGATGTATTTTAGGTGAATAGGACACGCATTGAAAAAATCACCCAACTGTATCACAAGACTAGTCCTCACTTGGACACCTCAAGACCAAGACAGAAGAGGTAGGCCAAAAAACAAATTACACAGGAATTTGGAAATAGACATGAAAAGAATGAACAACAATCGGGGAGAACTGGAATGGAAGGCCGAGGACACAGTAGGTTGCAGAATGCTGGTCAATGAACTTGTGATATTTAGGTATAACAATCGTTATTATGTAGATATGATATCCATATAACGGAACTTGGAAATAGAAATACGATTTCAAGAAAAATACAAACACTGTCACAAAGTTGAATAAATGCACATAAAATTAATAAAACTTTTACTCTATAAAAAAAATCCGATACAGTACATTTTAATCAATTAAACTGACACAAGCAACAAAAACCTAATCATTTCCAGTTTCTCTTTGTTAATTCAATCATTCATCATTGTACAAGTTGTAAAGAGGTCCAAATGAAAATAAAATAAACTTAACACATAACTTTTTATATTCAGTGTTTCTCTATAACAAAATACTATGGATTTCAAGGTCATCAAATATGGTGGCTTACTATATGAAATCCATTCGTTGAAGGTCGTTTAATTAGGTTTGTTTTTTCTGTTGAAATTATGCTTTATGATTCATTCTACACACACACGTGACTAAAAAATAAAACTACACAATAGACAGATATTCATGATGAGAACATGAATGAATCACTGTGATGTATTGTGAATATGATCTTCTTTCTTTGATAATAAGTAATAAGTCGAAAACACCTCACATCTCATGTGTAAACATGTTTTTTTTGAAACAATAAAAGTTCTACTTTGTTCCGTGAATCAATTGTATAAGTCACACAGAGAAAAATGCGTCGGCTATTAAAATATTCATGTGTATTTTTTTTGGTGAAAAAAGGATTCTACGTCATAAGTATTCAATTTAAAAGTGTCAACATGAATATTTTAAGTCATTCATGATTGTTTACATAAAAATCAAATTCAAAGTGAGTGGTAGAATAGAAATTTGAAAACATGTAATTGAATAGTGGGTACTTCATTTGTTTTAAACAATGCCTATTGTTCAATATTTTTGAATCTGTTGGAAAAAAAAAAATTAAATCACCACAAAATAGTTACTAATGAAGTAGTTTTTTGAAGTGGACAGCGAGCAAGTGGGAGGGGGGTTATTTCTATTGAATTCGTTAAAATTAATTAACATCATTGAAAACTAGGGAATTTTCGACATTTTACTCATAGTAGCAATAGGAGATTTCTTACTTGTAAGAATATTGAAACATTTATGTCTTATGTCAATACGAAATTGATTTCTGAATGAATCTTTAGGGTTATTTATTAATAAATCATTTAAAAGTTGGAATTACTAGTTGCTAGTTAACACAACACATTCTAGTAGAGGTTACCTGCAATTTGAATAATTTAGACATGTTAAATGTCTTTGACCATTGAAAGTTTACAGTTAAAATACATATACAATCACTTTGTTACCCAATATTTTTTAAAGGTTCACTACTGTTTTGGAGAGATTATCTAAAAATTGTAAGTCAAAGTGATTAGACAACAAGCATACTACTTTTTGGGTGGTGGATGAATGAAACAAACTACATTTTTTCCATACAATTATTTAAAAATGTAATTTAATTAAAATGACTAATTTTGAAAGCGATAATTTGTGTGTGCATAAACAATTTTGTACACATTTGAATTCATCAATCAACCAATCAATCATTGTTAGACTACCATTAGAATACTGGTAGCACTAGATGGCCGTTTCTTACTGGTGTGTGACTACTTATCAATGGCGGTGCGCATCCACAACTCCTGTAACTCGCACAGGATTCGAAATCAGGACTTTCGATCTTGCACGTCAAAGCCTATTCTCTAGCAATGATTGATAGATGATTTAAATGTGTAAAAACACTGATCTCCATAACTGTAATTGAAAAAAGTAGTTTGTAGTTTTTGCTTAATATCAATAAAGTACTGTTTCTTAATTGTAAGCCTGGATTATACTTAGACGTCTAACTAGAGCTCGTGAAGAGCAGACTATAGAAAATTAGGCTGGATTCAGACCTGGACGTGGTTGTATAGACCACATCTTCACAATACGACAGGTCCTGGAACTCAGACACACATTTAGATTTACGACAATAATTGTGTTCCTGGACCTAAAAGCGGCATTTGACTCAGTGGATCGTGAGGTTCTGTGGCAGTGTCTGTCATTGAAAGGTGTACCAAAGAAGTACATTAACCTTTTACAAGCACTCTACTCGAACACTACTAGTCGAGTGAGGGCTTATGGCGAACTGTCTTCGGAATTATCTACATTTAGTGGTGTCTGTCAGGGATGTTCATTCTCTCCATTCTTGTTTAACTTTATCGTTGACATCCTCTTAGAGTTAACATTAAGCTCGTCAGATTTTTCAGGAGTAGACCTTCTACCAAGAAAATCGCTTACTGACCTAGAATATGCCGATGACATAGTTCTATTCGGTGAAGACGCTGTCAAAATGCAGAGTCTTCTGACTACCATAAAAAAAAAACCGAGCCTGGTCCGGATGCGGTTTTCCCCCTCGAAATGCAAAATGTTGCTTCAGGACAGGGTTGCATCGGCACCTCAAATAGTGATAGGGAGTGAAATAGTCGAGCGTGTTGATCACTTCACTGATCTGGGGAATCTCATTAGCGCTCATGGCCTGGTGACTGACGAAATATCAGCTCGGATACAGAAAGCTCGATTGACTTTTGCTAACATGCGTCACTTATGGCGTAGGCGAGATATCCGTACTATCACTTGGGATTTGATTTGACGTTTGAGTCTCTGTGCTAATGTGGTAGGGAACATGAGCTTATGTACATACGAACGAAGTTCCACGTTGTAACTGACTGACTGAATGAATGAAGTACTGTCACAAGTTAGGTATTGTCTTCTCATGTTACTGCAGGTTCATTCAATAATAAGTAGATGGAAAGTGATTTAAATCAACGTATCAGCTCACTTATCTCACTAATAAAAATGACATTTTACATTTGAAGTATGTATCATCAGATAAATCTCATGATGAGAAGAGTATTATTGTAGAATACAATTGAGAAAATACCAGTTTGGCTGAACACACAAATAAATCGATCGCCTATACACATCACTTGTTAGAATTAACTGATTAACGAGTGAGTTCTGTCCGATGTTATGTATAATGACTGACATTGTGATTGAATTGTCTGGAAAATGCTTGTCAGCAAATAGATCACTTTTCATCAAGAGCAGTCTAAGCTACTGAGTTTAATCAGTCAGTCAGTCAGATGCAACGTAGAACTTCGTACATAAGTATATCAGTTCATGTTGCCATACCACATCAGCACAGAGATGTAATTATCAATTCAAATCCAATAGTAGAAGAGGTAGTAAAGGTATTAGAAGTAATCGGAGAGGTTAGGATTAGAAGATATTATTCAAGAAGTATGATTCAGTGAGATAAGTTAAGAAAGTCAAAACTAGAGGTGTTGAAGAATCCAGAAGATTAGGATTTGAGAGAACACAGAGAATAAATGCACCGGTGCCATAGCAAACGGTTTTGAGCCATGTGATTCAGGGTATCTAACTATCTATTATTATCATCTTACGGACCCCAACCAGGTAGTCGACATCTACCGACATGACTCAGTCAACTTGTCAGTGACACCATGGATCTGTGTCATGTTTTGGTCTGGCCACCCCTAGCTTTCTTCCAACCTATTCTTACACTACAAAACAAGGCTCGTCGAGGCAGTCGGTGGTTAGGCATACGCAGCACATGTCCCAAAATCCTCAACTGATGAAGTTTCATTACTTCATCTATTGATCTGCCATTCTTACCTAGCACCCGTTTTCCAATAACTGCGTTGCTCACTCGGGTGTCCCAGGATATATGAGCAATGCTTCGGATACACCTGTGATCGAAAACCAGTAACCTACGAACACATTTTACTCTCACTGACCATGTTTCACAGCCTTAAAGTTAGACGGAGCCAAATTTTGCACAGTACACTCGTCACTGAAGCGTGCCAACTGAGGAGTGGCCTAGTGCACTGGTCGGGTGTCACTGTGTGTTGACGTGGTCCGTGCAATGAGTTTTGGAGAACTTCACACGATGCCTGGTGGTGCTTTCAAAACACGCTGTGGGGCAATGCCCCGAGGAGACTTTTATTCGGGTCGCTGGATTCAAAGTCCAGAGTACTAACCGCTACACCACCAGGCCAAAACCTTGTCACGACCAGGGTTTTGGCCTCGTAACACAGCACACGAGACCAAATTGGTCGAAATGAAATCCTGCCTACACCCACATATACCTCTCTTATCTCCACAACTAGCTGAGTTTAATAATCTCATTTTACCCAGTAACACAGTTCGACTAACGACAATTTGAATTTCAATGGATAGTATTGAATGATGGAACATAGATTCAGTAGACTGCCTAATTGATATTTACTAGTCAGATAATATCCGAACACTAATGTATCAGGAAGTAATTACTTCGAAATATAACTGTACGCAATCAAACAACAATTATTCCCTAAATTCATACATATCTCTTAATCAGTTTTACAGTATTTCATAACTAAAACACCCCCTACCCAACTTATCAACTATACACGCTGTTGAATATGCAATGATGATATTCAACAGAAATGTAAACACTATTCAAAAATCATCATTTTCACTTTTCACTTTCAACGAAATACAAATGCAATCAGCCCATGTTTTTTTTCCAATGTGATCATGATCTTCAATCAGCTTACCTGATATTGCTGTTCCATTTAATGATTACGTAATTGTATACTGCTTTTATAAATCATACACTAGTTAGTTAGTTAGTTAGTCAGTTAGTTCGTATTATCATCCTGATTATATCAGTTGATTATGTAATCATTTATAGTTGTTGGTTTGCTTTTATGTATCATGAATGTTGTTAGTGATTGATAATACACTAGAAATTTTTATACATTAAACAAATAACATTGTGTAATATGACTTTTCTTTTTTTAAATGTGTGTGTCCTCGATTTCTATCGTTCAAATAAAATAAATCAGCAGCTTTAATCCTAAGAGGAGTTTTGTGTTGTGAAGATTGATTGACATTTTGTACTAACTAACTAACTTAATTATGCCTCTTACGCACAGTGAAGCATAATAGGCCGCCGACGACCAACAGCATTATCCAGCTTGCCCAATCGTAGGCCTTCTTTTCTAGTTCTGTCCAAATATTGTTGATGATTCTTCTCATATCAGTCTCCATCTCTCGGTGAAATATGCTTTTTTGGTCTTCCTTAATTCCTTTGGCCTTGAAGATTAACATTTTGCAAGTTGTATATATCTTAGATTGATTTCATTTCGTGTATCGTTGAAAATCAAAGAATACTAGACATCTGGAAATCTGGTCATCGATTTCTAGTTTTCAAAAAAAAAATAGATCAGCAGCTTTAATCGTAAGAGGAGTTTTGTGTTGTGAAGATTGATTGACATTTTGTACTAACTAACTAACTAACTTACTTACTTACTTAATTATGCCTGTTACCCACAGTGAAGCATAATAGGCCGCCGACGACCAACAGCATTATCCAGCTTGCCCAATCCTAGGCCTTCTTTTCTAGTTCTGTCCAACTATTGTTGATGATTCTTCTCATATCAGTCTCCATCTCTCGGTGAAATATACTTTTTTGGTCTTCCTTAATTCCTTTGGCCTTGAAGATTAACATTTTGCAAGTTGTATTTGCCATAGATTGATTTCAACTTGTGTATCATTGAAAATCAAGGAATACTAGACTTTTTGGGGCAGAGTTTTGGAGGTTTGCGTCTTTACACATTTGAAATCATCAATCAATCTTTGTTAGACCAACATTAGAAACCTGTAAACACTGGACGGAGACCTTCGGCATTGTAGGCGAACGCCTTACCATCGGACCACTGGGCCGAGGTTTCCGATTTCGAATCCTGCGAGGTGCAGGAGTCGTGGATGCGCACTGCCACTGATGAGTCCCATACCAGGACGAAACGACCGTGTTTCAGTGCTTCCAGGTTTCTAATGGTGGTCTAACAATGATTGATTGATTATGTCAAATGCTAGACAGTCGGAAATCGAAATTCTGAATCTAATAGTCAGATTTACACTCTGATACCTAAAGGTTTTGATATGACCAGAATGAATTATGCGTCAGCATTGCTAATGAGTAGTACTCTTAAGTCTTCCTAGTTTTCAATAATAAATCGAAGGAGATCAACCTGTGTGAGGGCTACAAACAGATCAATAAAAAAGTAGGTTTTATCAATCGATGTATTCATCAAAATACACTAAGGGTAATAATTGTTAATTTTGCTCTATGATCGATATACTGTAACAAATGGACATAAATATTGATTTTGATTTTCGGGACCCATTGCATTTTTCCTAAATTTACTTCATAATTTATTTGTACATCCTTCATCTATTGATCTGCCATCCTTACCTAGTACTCGTTTCCTAACGACAGCATTGCTTACTCGGTTGTCCCACGATACACGAGCAATGCTTCTAAGACACCGATGATCGAATACTAGTAACCTACGAACATCTACTCTTAACGGCCATGTTTCGCATCCATATAGGAGAACGGAGCGAACTGCTGCGCAGTATACCCGTCCTTTGGTCAGCGAACGGATATCTCGCCTACGCCATAAGTGACGCAGGTTGGCAAAAGCCAATCGAGCTTTCTGTATCCGCGCTGAGATTTCGTCAGTCACCAGGCTATCAGCGCTGATGAGACTCTCCAGATAAGTGAAGTGATCAACACGCTCGACTACTTCACTCCCTTATCACTAGTTCAGGTGCCGATGCAACCCTGTCTTGAAGCAACATTTTGCATTTCATTGGGGAAAGCCGCATTCCGAACATGCTCCCATTGTTGCTTATGGTAGTCACTGCGAGCATGTTTGGGTCGGGCACTCCTGGGACAATCGAGTAAGCAATGTAGTTGTTAGGAAAGCGGAAACTTCATCAGTTTAGGTGGTTGGGACATGTGTTACGAATGCCTCAATGAGCCTTGTTTTGTAGAATGAAGAAGGATGTAGATGGCCAAACTACAATATGGCATCAGTTCATGAATACAGTGACAGCTACACAGATCCTTGTTGGTAGATGTAGACTACGTGATTGTGGTCCGCGAGACAATCGTAACTGATAGTTAGACAATTTGAATGACACAGCTCAAAATCGTTTGCAGTGGCGTAGATGTATCCATTCTTCATGTTTCTCCAAATTCTAATCTTCTGAGTTCTTCAACTTTCTATTTTTAAATTTATTTCACTGAATTGTACTTCTTGAATAATATCTTCAAATCCTAACCTTCCTCATTATCTCTAATACTTCGATTACCTCTAGTACTATGGGATTTGAATCGGCAATTGCGTCTCTGTGCTAATGTGTTATGAGAACTTGAACTGATGTACGTACGTACGAAGTTCTAACATATTCTAGATCAGAAATATCTACAATGTTCTGAGTTAAAATGTGAAGTTAAAGTTGAGAGAATTGAAATTGTTCAAACAATCAAATGTGAGTACTCTAGAAGAATCTAAATGTTACGCTTTCGCGTACGAAACTAAAGATCCTGGGTTCGACTCCCATAAGCGAGGGTCATGAATGCGCACTGACCCTGATAAGTGCCATACTAGAAAGTAAAGGGCCATTCAGTGTTTCTCCTGTTTCAATTAGTGGTTCTAAAAATGATTGAATCATGATTTCAATAAAACACGGAGTTGATTATGTAATATATATAAAATTAACTGAGTAAAACTCAGAAAATCAGAATTAAAGTATCAAAAAAGAATTTTGATTAAAGTCTTAGGTAATCATAAACTCACCAAAAAAAATTGATGTTAAATCAACATGATTCTAAATGAATTGGCTAGATTCCTTTTTTGATTTGTCTAAAAAAAGTTGTGATTGACACAAGAGTAAGGTGTATCACAAAGAAGTTGAATTATTAAGCACTTAAGGTTTAGACCATCGAATCAACATTTTGCATATGTGTATATAGAGCTGAAGGTTACCTATGAGACAAGATGTTCTCTGGGAACATTCTGGATGGCTTGGTATTGCTTTGGTACGTATTGTTAACAATCCATATATAAAATTGATTAGCCGGGTGATCGATTTCATTGATACTACTGGTGGTTGTTTTGCGAAATTCGTGAGGGCCATTGTCATTAGTGTGCTGTATTGCATATAACCATTGCTAAGAATAATTAGTTTGACAGTCATATCAGCGGGATGGGGTCGAATTAGCATTTTCAGACTTTGTATAGTGATTGACGCGATTATGGAACGGTAATAATCACAATATATGTACTAATGTATACAAGCGGCGTGAATGAACCACCAGGGAGTCAGGGTCCTTTGTGGTTGCACTACGGGATTGAGCCGAAGTGTTCATGTTGAAATGCTAACACGTAGGCAGTCTCCTTGGTTCTCCTGAAAACCAATATCAGATTACTTTTACCAATTGTGGCCTAATTTAAATTAAAAAGTTACTAATAATCCAAGGAAAATTTGATTTTAGACCACTAGATTTTAACTTTACTGTGTTCTGAATGTGACATTTTTACTGTAATGTTCAAGGTTATTTGTTGGATGGACCAATGAATTATAGGACATTTATTCAAGACTCTTTGGTTTTCAGTGATTTCTAATATATATAAGCCATCCAGAATGTTCCCACCGAACATTTGGTCTCATAGGAAACCTTCAGCTCTATATAGCAGTATAGTATATTCTATAAACATAGGCAAAATATTGACTCGATGATCTAAACATTAAGCACTTACTACAAAACATAAAGTGCACCACAGGATAGAGCCGAACATTTCAGATTGAAATGCTAACACGTATGTATATGGTATGAAATGTCTACACACACCAGCTCCTCGAAAATCTTTAGAACTCAATAGTCTTATAATGTCAACAATCTCTACAACCCAATAATGAAAATGATCCTGTGCATACTGGTGACTAGATTTTTGAGGAAGATTCTCTGAGTTCTATTTAGAAGTCGTGACTAGTTGGAGTTCAACCCCGTTCAGATGTGAAGTAGTGCTCATTGAAACAAGTGGGTGAGGTTGATCATTAACACCATTAGATACCAGCTCACTTCTGGTCTCGAGGTTAAGCATTCATGCTTCAAACTGAAGATCCTGGGTTCGATTTCTGCAAGCTGTTAGAATCATGGATATGCATTACTGATGAGACTCGCACAAGGACGAAACGGTTGTCTAATACTTACAGGTTTCTAATGATAGTATTCTCAGTCAGTCAGTCAGTTGCAACATAGAGCTTCGTACGTATGTACATAAGTTCATGTTACCATACCACATTAGCACAGATACGCAAATGTCAATTCTAATCTCATAGTGATAAAGATAGTAGAAGTATCAATGGCAATGAAGAAGACTAGGGTTCAAAGATATTATTCAAGAAGTATAATTCAGTGAAATAAAGTTAGACAGATAAAGGTAGATGTGCTGACGAATCCAGAAGATTAAGATTTGAGAGACAACAATGAATGGATGCACTTGCGCCATTGCAAACGATTTTGAGCCATGTCATTCTAGGTCTCTAACCATTGTTGACTTTCGTCTAACGGACCCCAGCCTGGTAGTCTATATCTACCAACATGGCTCAGTCCACTCGTCAATGACTTCATTGATTTGTGCCATGTTTTGGTCTGGCCGCCCCTAGCTCTCTTCCCACCTAGTCCTACACCACAAAACATAGCTCGTCGAGGTAGTCGGTGGTTGGCCATAAGTAACACATATCCCAGCCACTTCAACTGATGAAGTTTCCATACTTCATCTATTGATCTGCCATTCTTACCTAGCACCCATATCCTAACGACAGTATTGTTTACTCGGTTGTCCCACGGTATACTAGCAATGCATCTTAAACATCTATAATCGAATACTAGTGACCTACGAACATCTTCTACTCTCACTGGCCATGTTTCACAGCCATATAGGAGAACGGAGCGAACTGCTGCGCAGTACACCCGTAGTAGTAGTCTAACAATGATTGATACATGGCTGTCTTGAATTGTCAAGAATTTAATTTATGTACAAATATATATATAATTTAATAATAATAGAGAATTAAATACAGAAATAATTTTATTTTTTTTAAGGTAAATATATTAAAAATTACCTAACATATTATTATTATTATTATTATTATTATTATTATTAATATTGAATGTACTCTTTGTGAAAAAAGTCGAAATTACCCTAATTACGATCAGAAAAAATGAAAGAGTCAACTAATTCACTACTGAATTCACCTAACCTATAATAAATGAAATAAATTAAATAAATAGTAATATTTTTAATAAATTATTATTTTTAAAATTTTTAATTTTTTGTTTCATAGAAAAAAAAAATGAAATACAGAAAGAAATAATTAGAAATTAATTAATAGGTATTTTGTTCATTTACTAGTAGAAATTATTGAGTAATTAGACATGAAAAGAGTAATTAGAATGGAGACAAATACATTCCCTCCTCCCATCCCCTGCCTGAATTATACATATAGACTGGGTTTACTGTGAATTTTTATGCAGACAAACGGACACCCGCCATATATATACACACAGAGAATGGGAAAAATAATGATGTCTTGATTTTGTCTGTTCAGTCTGTTTTTGTTGATGATAATGTTAGCAGAAGGTATGGCTGGTCCTTCATTACGTAACCGTTGGTCTGTTATGTCATACTTTGGATGGAAATAAAGTTAGATATTAAACATCGTTCGATATCGACTGTAGATGTTATGCGTCCGCGCACTGGATGGAAGATCCTTCGTTCGATTATGGCATGTGGGTGTTGTGGATGTACACTGACAAACAGTCTCCTACTAGGATGTGACGGCCGTCCAGTTCTCACAGGTTTCTGATGGTGCTCTAACAATGATTGATCATATACACTACGTTTACTGAAATTTTTTATGCAGACAAACGAACACCCGCCACATATACACATAGAGAATGGGAGAAATAATGATGTCTTGATTTTGTCTGTTCAGTCTGTTTTTATTGATGATAATGATAGCAGAAGGTATGGCTGATCCTTCATTACGTAACCATTGGTCTGTTATGTCATAGGGATTCATCTTGGTTTTTTTTGATGGGGTTAATCTATGTAATACTTTGGATGGATTAAAGTTAGATATTAACATCGTTCGATATCGACTCTAGAGGTTATGCGTTCGAGCACTGGATGGAAGATCCTGGGTTCGATTACGGCATGTGGGTGTTGTGGATGTACACTTTTAGTGAACGAGAACACAGGTGGGGAAACCGGGTTGTATACAACGAAAATTACAGAGTTACTCAGTAAAATCGGAAAACCATATCGTAAATCGTTGTTAATTTGCAAAATATCAGTTCATCATATCGAACTAGACTGTTCCTGTTGCCAAACATCAATCCATTGTCACTATTCATGCATTTCATACAAATTCCATTGTGTTCTAACTCTTCCTTTCTTGATCTTCCCCCATCTTCTGCTGCCAGACATTACGTTTACACTCACGTTATATACTACTTATAAGTAGCTCACACCACACTGTCTCCTACTAGGACATGATGGCCGTCCAGTTCTTACATGTTTCTGATGGTGGTCTAACAATGATTGATACATGATTTTAATGAAACAGTATATGATGAATAATGATACATTTTAGTTGGAAATTATAACAACTAAATTCTGTAGCTCTAATGTTAATATTCACATTTCTCTTGTAAATTAGTGTTACCGTATGAATTTTGTTAAGTTTGGCTGTATATCGATTGATTGATTATTCCCTAGTTGGCAGTTTCATGTCTCCCACATTCGGACTCCTAGTGTTGATTGGATTCTATCGATTAAGTTGAAATGTTCAGAAGATACAAGTGTTCATTAATAATTGTCTACGCTAAATACTTCGGATCCGTTGGCCAAACACCAACAGTGACAATCTACTAGGGATGAGAACAAACCACATTCTAGTGGAGGAGGAAAACGGGAAGAAGCGGTGGAAATGGATAGGACATACATTGCAGAAAGCACTCAACTGCGTCATATGTCAAGTACTCACTTGGAACCCTCAATTTAAAAGTAAAACAGGTAGGCTGAGGAACACATTATGCCGAGAAACGGAGACAGACGTTAGGGGAATGAACAACAATTGGACAGAACTGAAAAGCCAAACCCAGGACAGAGTATGTTGCAGAATACTGGTCGGCAGCCTATGCCCTGTTGCAGGTAACAACAGGCGTAAGTGAGTAATTAAATAAGTTGAAATGTAATTCCAAGACTAATTAATTAGGATTTGAATCCCATATGGGAAAATCATTTCCTTAATCAACACCTATAGTCATATTACATCAACCTCGACTTTGTAGACTCATTCAATCCACATGAAATATCAGTTTGATGTTGTGTAGAATATTGAATTGCATTGAGATCATTACTTAATTACTTACTTACGCCTGTTACCCCTGATGGAGTATTGGCCGATGACCAGCAAATTATTTTCCTTGTTAGCATTTTACTAGAGAGTTGGATTTCTACCGGATGGAGTCGCTAACTTCATGCCTAACCCTCCTCATTTACCCTGGTTTGGCACCTGCAGTAACCCTAGCTGGGCTCCAGACCGAGTTGCATTGAAATTGCTAGCTGATTTAAACTATATAACCACTGATAACAGGCTGTTTCATTCTTGGGTGGACTCTCTTGGCAGTATCTATCTGCAACCATAGATCCAATGATCGAGCTGAAGACATTCAATCTCACACGTGAACGCATCACCTATAGACCAATAATCCAAGAACCAATCCATGATTCTACAACAGGGAATACTTTAAAAAGAAAACAGTAGAACGGGTAAATATACATTCTCGGGTAGAGTTTTAGGAGGTTTGTGTTTCTAGACATTTGAAATCATCAATCAATCACTGTTAGATGACCACCATTACAAACCCGGAAGCACCGAAACACGGCCTTCTCGACCTGGTATGGGACTCATCAGTGTCAGGGCGCATCCACAACTCCCGCTCCTCACAGGATTCGAACCCGGGACCTTCGGGCTTATGCGCGAACGCCTAACCATCGGACCACTGGGCTGGAATCCAACGGTGTTAATGTCTAACTCTGATTGATCTACGTATTTTGCACGACCTCACCCATTTGTCTTTTGTAGTTACTGCCACACAAACCTCCAAAACTCTGCCCGAAAATATCGTAACAGTGCTCACTAGTGACTAGCTTCGTGAGGAAATTCTCGGAGTTCTAGTTGAGAAGACGTTACCAATGGAATTAAACCCTGTCGGTTGTAGGCAGTAACTACCAAAGACAAATGGGTGAGGATGCGCCAAATCCTTAGATTGATCAAAGTTAGACATTCACATCATTCGATGCCGACTCAGTGGTCCAGAGGTTAGGCGTACGCGCGCGCAAGACCAAAGGTCCCGGGTTCCGATCTTGCGATATTCAGGAGTCGTGCATATGTACTGCTGACTACTCCTATACCAGTACGAAACGGCCGTCTTTTAGTGCTTCCAGATTTCCAATCACAGTCTAACAATGATTGATTGATAATTTCAAATGTACATTCATCACCCCATAAGCAGTTAAACATACGAGAGGAAAACTTTTATATCATATGACAAAAAATAATTCATGATTTAAAAGAGTCTTTTCTAAATATAAATAAGTTAACAAACATTCTTCCATCTTTTATTTTCAAATATTTATTACTTCCTTCATTTAAGAAATAAACTGTCGACAAGACTAAATTAGTAGCAGTATGTGTGTGTCTAAATTCCCCTCCAAGTGTGTGTGTCTGTGAATGTGTTTAGTAGTGTGGGTAATAGTAGTAGTAGTATTAGTAGTATTAGTAGTAGTAGTAGTAGTAGTAGTAGTAGTAGTAGTAGTAGTAGTAGTAGTAGTAGTAGTAGTAGTAGTAGTAGTAGTAGTAGTAGTATTAGTATTAGTATTAGTATTAGTATTAGTAGTAGTAGTAGTAGTAGTAGTAGTAGTAGTAGTAGTAGTAGTAGTAGTAGTAGTAGTAGTAGTAGTAGTAGTAGTAGTAGTAGTAGTAGTAGTAGTAGTAGTAGTAGTAGTAGTAGTAGTAGTAGTAGTAGTAGTAGTAGTAGTAGTAGTAGTAGTAGTAGTAGTAGTAGTAGTAGTAGTAGTAGTAGTAGTAGTAGTAGTAGTAGTAGTAGTAGTAGTAGTAGTAGTAGTAGTAGTAGTAGTAGTAGTAGTAGTAGTAGTAGTAGTAGTAGTAGTAGTAGTAGTAGTAGTAGTAGTAGTAGTAGTAGTAGTAGTAGTAGTAGTAGTAGTAGTAGTAGTAGTAGTAGTAGTAGTAGTAGTAGTAGTAGTAGTAGTAGTAGTAGTAGTAGTAGTAGTAGTAGTAGTAGTAGTAGTAGTAGTAGTAGTAGTAGTAGTAGTAGTAGTAGTAGTAGTAGTAGTAGTAGTAGTAGTAGTAGTAGTAGTAGTAGTAGTATGTTGATGCCCAAAATTACTACACCAATTAAAATTGTATTCATTAAAGATACTTTAGTGAAAAAAAATGTGTTTATCATTCATTGTAAGACACTTGAGGCGCTAATGACATCCAAACTGAATAATTAAGTAAATAAATAGATAACTCGAATAAATTAAATTGAATTGTATACACACAATGTGTGTACAAAAGAATTATGATAAATAGGGATAACAACTTATTGAATATTGAATAAACAGGATGTGATTGTATATATAGAGACAGCCATTTTCAAGTATGTCTAGATGTATACTTGTTTACTAATATCACAGTCTATCATCGATCATAACAATAGACTGTTATTATTATTATTATTACTATTATTATTATTATCATTATTATTATTTATGTATATTAATGCTACTATAAATATCATTTAATACAATATAGACAGACAGACACACAACGCAGAACTTCGTACTAAAGTACATCAGTTCAGGTTGTCTGTCATACCACATCAGCACAGAGAGACGTAACTGTCAGTTCAAATCCAACAGTGATAGCGATAGTAGAATGATTAGCAGTAATGGAGAAGATTCGGGAGTGAAGATATTATTCGAAAAGTATAATTCAGTGAGAAAGATAGAGATTATGAGGAATTCAGAAGGTTAGAATTAAAAAGCACACAAAAAGTGGATGCTCCTGCGCCATTGCAAACGATTTTGAGCCATGTCGTTCAAGGTCTCTAACCATCAGTGACTTTCGTCCCGTGGACCCCAACCACGTAGCCTACATCTACCAACATGACTCAGTCCACTAGTCAATGACTTCATGGATTTCTGCCATGTTTTGGTTTGGCCGCCCCTAACTTTCTTCTAACCTACTCCAACACCACAAAATTTGATACAATATACAGTTATTTATAGATTCAAAGAAATGTTTTAATTCTGTTGGATTCCTGTGAGCGGGAAGCAGGGTTGTGGATACGCACTGATGAATTGAATACTAGGATGAAACTGTCCTGCAGTGTTTCTTTCTAATAGTAGTCTAACACTGATCAATTCATGATTTCATGGGAACTTAACAATTTTCACAATTTTATGATGAAAATCACAAGTGTACTCACTAAAGACTAGCTTTACGAAGAGATTCTAGAAGTGGATTTCAACCCTGTTGGTTGTAGGTAGTTGTCTACCAAAGACAGTGAATGAGGTTGCGCAATATCTTGGCTTGATCCAAGTTAGATATTCACATTATTGAATGTCAGCTCAGTGACCGAGAGGCTAAACTTTCGTGCCCGATACCGAAAGTCCAAAGTTCAATTTCCATGTGTGAGTGTTGTGAGTGCATTACTAACGAGTCCCACACTAGAATGAAATAGCCCATCCAGTGGTACTAGGCTAGTTATGTGTTGTATTCAGCATGCTTAGCTCACTCATTTAGTAAATGTTACCGTTGTGTATTTCATACTAAGTGTTGGGCTACGTCGTAAAGGATATATGCATAGAATAGACCCTTGTGAATAAATTCCGACGACTTTTTTCCCCGATTTGACAGTAGTTACTGTCAAGTACTATAGATTATCAGAGTTTGCCTAGTCGACTGATTTGACCACAATTTTTGCGGAGAATATTAATATCTTTAACCTACTAAGGTCTTATAAAATAATTGATCGCAGTAACGAGAAATATTGCTTGATATATATATATATATTTTGCGCTAGCCGTCTCCACTTATCAAGGAGTACATGAAATCTTGTGAACCTCAAATCAGCTTCATCCAGTTCTATAATCTGAGATAATAAAAGATTGTTATGAGACCGAGGATCATAGGTGCGGACTCAGATCTGGTTTGTAGTTATTCATTACTAACGCGTCTTTTCACTAGGATGAAGAAGCTTTTAAGCGCTTCTTGACTTCCGAACAGCTGTTCACCTTAGATTAGTTGGTCATGTAAACTATGGAAATTGGAAAATCTCCCCCCAAACATTCTTTTCTGCTAAATGTACATATATATTACTCAATTACTTACATCTGTTACCCCTAAACAAGCATAGGCTTCTGACTAACATTCTCAAATCTACTCTATCCTGGTCAGTCAGTCAGTCAGATGCAACGTAGAACTTCGTACGTAAGTACATCAGTTCATGTTGCCATTCCACATCAGCACAGAGATATAATTGTCAATTCAAATCCAATGGTAGAAGAGGTAGTAAAGGTACTAGGAGTAACCGGAGAGGTTGGGATTAGAAGATATTATTTAAGAAGTATGATTTAGTGAGAAAAGTTTAGAAAGTCAAAACTAGAGGTGTTGACGAATCCAGAAGATTAGGATTTGAGAGAACACAGAGAATAAATGCACCGGCTCCATTGCAAACGGTTTTGAGCCATGTCATTCAAGGTCTCTAACCATCGATTATTATCGTCTCCCGTACCCCAAACCAGGTAGTCGACAATTACCGACATGACTAAGTCCACTCGTCAATGACTTCATGTATTTCTGCCATGATTTGGTTTGGCCGCCCCTAACTTTCTTTCAACATATTCCTACACTACAAAACAAACCTCGACGAGGCAGTCGGTGGTTGGGCATACGCAACTCTATCCTGGACCTTCCTTTCTAGTTCTTACACAATCGTCATTCATTCTATTTCATGTATGTTTCCAATTATAGGAATCCTTTGACCTTGAGGATACCAAGTTAGGACTTGTCATGTGACGCAGTTCAACTCTTTTCTCAATATTTAGCCTACTCATTTCCGGCGCTTTTTTCCTCAACTGAAATGTAGGTTTGTTCTCTTCCTACAGTAAGCTGTGTTTTCTGATGTTGTCTGGGTCATATATGAAATATAAACTTGAAATGGAGCATAGTGTATTATTAATTACTGTCTTTGTTCAAACTAATACAATAAAATCAAACAACATTGCGAACAACAGAAAACATGTTTTACCATGTTTATTTCTAAACAATTTACTGTCAGCTGATGTTATTTTTTATAAAAATAATTTGTATCATTTTATGATATATATATAAAGTTATATTCCAGTAAGATTATCTGAAAGGGGAGACTATTTCGTAAGAACGAATACGCTGTAACCTTGAAATGCCAATACACAGCCACTTAGTATAAGATATCAAATACAATAATAAATCAATAAATATTGATTGTCAGTGTTTTCCTACTTACTTACTTACTTACTTTCGCCTGTTACACCGAATGGAGCATAGGCCGCCCACCAGTTTCCTCCAACCAACTCTGTCCTGGGCTACGCTCTCCAGTTCTGCTTAGTTTTTGTTCATTCTCCTCATATATTTGTCTAGTTCTCGGAGTAATGTGTTCATTGGCCTTCCTCTTTTCATTTTGCCTTGAAGGTTTCATGTGAGGGCTTGTCTTGTGACGCAGTTAGGTGCTTTTCGTAGTGTGTGTCCTATCCACCAACTCGATCGCTTCTTCCTGATTTCCTCCTCCACTGGAATCTGGGTTGTTTTCGCCCACACTCTGTTGTTGCTGATCGTGTCTGGCCAACGCAGTGTTTTCCTAGTGGGATATTAATTTATGAGAGTGTAGAATAAACGAGAAATTTTCATTATAGAGTTAGTTATAAAAAATTGTTCCGGTTTTTTTTAAATTGAAATCACCAATTAATCGATCATTGTTAGATCATCATTCATTACACAACTTGGAAGCAGTAGACAGTCGTTTCGTCCTGGTATGGGACTCGTCAGTGACTGTGCGCATCCACGACTCCTACACACCTCGCAGGATTCGAATCCAGTACCTCCGGTATTGTAGGCGAACGCTTAACCATTGGAGAACTGAGCCCGGTATCTAACGGTGTTAATGTCTAACTCCGATCAATTCACGGAGTTGCGCAACCTCATACACAGTCTTCGGTAGTAGTTACTGTCTACACCCGAACAGGTTGAACTTCACTGGTCACGTCTTCCCACTCACTAGAACTCGGAGAAGATTCCTCACGAAGCTAGTCACCCACTAGTGAGTACAGGTAATTTACGGGGTTGTTGTGAAGATTGTTAGAAAAGAAATGTGTAACTTAACCACCTTCACAACCCCGTAATGCACATTTTTAATTTAATGAATAATTTGGTATCAATCATTGAGTAGATTTAACAAGATGAATATGGAAATGTTATTCATTGAATATTGAAACAAACCTAGGAGATGTGATCTTTAATGTGTTTACAGCCATACAATACTTTACAGCAGTTCCATAGTAGGATTAAAAGACAGCTAGCTATTCAATATTTCATAGTGTATCAATCTGTCTATAAAACATTGGAACAGACTCACCTGGTTCCTGGAATTGTATTTGATCAACATGTCGATTGTGTGTACTTAAGCCATTGATATCTACAAGTCGCACCATAGATTTCCCGACATTCTTCAGAACAGTCCCCGTGGATGGTCGAAGATCATTGCCACGATAATATGTAACTTCTGAATATTCCATGGCCTCGGGAGTTTGAAGACGGAGATGTAAGGAGCTTTTTGAAGGATTTCGAGGCCGTGGCGGAGCTGGTAGGAGTCAAGGAGCAGAGGTCGAAGGCTGTGGTGTTGGGGACTCTACTAAGAGTCAGGGCGAGAGCGGTGTACGATGGTGTGGAGGACGCCGACTGGGAGGTGGTGACGGAAAGGCTGCTGGTGGAGTTCGACAGCCCGGCGGATAGGCAGGACGCGCTGCAGAAGTTCCGAGAGGCGCGACTGACGGTGAATGGCGACCCACTCGTCCTGGCTGTGGAGCTGACAAGATTGCTGCACCGGGGTCTGCCGAATTTGGATGAAGAGTCTCAAGCACAGCTGCAAGCGTCGCAATTCATTGAGAGTGTGCCTGCAGAAGTTGTCCAACAGTTGAGACTGGTGAATGCGGCATAACCAATGGACGTCACCGAACTGGCTAAAGTAACAAGACAGCTGATGAAATCAACAGTCGCCTCGGTGGCGTGTGAAAGACAGGCTGATGATGTCACGAAGGAGATAGAAGATAAATAATAATGAACAGTGTTGATCCATGATCTGTTCACTAATCATTACGAATAATTCAACACTCAGATTTATCAATCGTAGTCTTTAAAAACTCTTACGCTGAGAAAACTAGTAACTGACCAAATTCCTTTCCCTTGGAAGTGACAATTACTGAACTCAATCAAGTCTTACTGTAAGTATCAACACAACAGCAATTCAGGTATATCCCCCTCCAATAAGTTTTAAATACGAAAAAAACACTTATATATCTGTGTTGCATTTTGCTAGTCATTATTTAACTTTACAAAATATTCTTTAGACTTATTAATCACAATTACGGAAATATAATTCATCACACCGACGAATACAACAATATTTACAACAGATAGATTAATAATGATAATCATCGGAATTACACTCTGAAACATATAAATCATTACAAATATGATATATATATATATATATATATATATATATATATATATATATATATATATATATATTTGTAATGATTTATCTGTTCCAGAGTGTAATTTCACAAAGATTACAATTTCTTTTTTAAACAAGTAATGTATAAATCGTTCATTATCATAAATTATATTGAACATTGATAATTGAACAGTAGTAAATGTTCAATAAAAACAAAACAAATTCGAATTAATCTAATCAAATCAAATCAAATCATATGTATATATATTTGAATATATGAATAGCTATTCAGTCAAAATACTATTCAACTTATTTACTTTTGAATAATTCTCTCAATATATATAAAAATGTATAAATATTTATTCTCGCCAATTAAAAAAATGTAGGTTTGTCTAGAGTTTTCGGAGTTTCTTTCTACTAACAACAATAAAAGAAGTGCCCATTATTGTATATTACACTCAGACAGGAAATACAAACAAAACAGTAGTTTAACTTCAACAGACACACACACACACACAAAATTAGAAAAAAACTGATTTATTTCATTATTATTTATCGGAAAAATAACGTTTTTATTATTTTTTTTTTCTTATTGTGAACAATCCTCATTTGATTGGACTGAAACACATTGAACGATAATAAGATACAATGTGTATGTATGATAATTTGATGAGTTATTATTTCTCTCTTGAATATTTATTTAAAAATAAACAATGTATGCAACTAGTCAGTGATTGTGATTAATTTATGCATAGTAATTCATTGTGAATCGCCTATTTGATAAATCTTTTTCAATTTTTTTTTCATTTTTATGCAAAAAAAAATTCGATTGTGTAGACAGTGTAAATAAGAAAATGAAGCCAACAATCTAAGTAGGCGAATGAGTATCACTAATGCGTCAGTTAGGATAAATAAATAAGTGAAGTGATTTATTGGGAATAGACTTTGTCTTCAGAATAGTATTTATTTACATATATATATATTACTTGCTCCTGTTACCCCCAATGGAGCATAGGCTGCCCACCAGTTTTCTCCAACCAACTCTATCCTGGGCTTCCCTTTCCACTTTTGTCCAATGTTTGTTCATTCTTCTCATATCTTTCTCTATTTCTCGGTGTAATGTGTTCTTTGGCACTCCACTTTTCCTTTTGCCTTGAAGGTTCCATGTGAGGGCTTGTCTCGTGACGCAGTTAGGTGCTTTTCGTAGTGTTTGTCCTATCCCCTTCCAACGCTTCTTCCTGATTTCCTCCTCCACTGAAATCTGGACTGTTCCCTCCCAAAGTTCGTTGTTGCTGATGGTGTCTGGCCTTTGAATTTGAAGAATTTTGTGTAGACAACTGTTAATAAACACTTGTATCTTCTGGATGATGGATTTCGTAGTTCTCCAACTTTCCGCTGCCCAGATATGTAAAGGTGTTAACGTCCTCCAAGGCATCTCCATTAAGATTGATTTGTTCGGTGCTTGTTGTATTGTATCGGAGAATTTTACTTTTTCCTTTATATATATCATATCTGCGTCACAAGATAAGCCCTCACATGGAACCCTCAAGGCAAAAGGAAATGAGAGGAAGGCCAAGGAACACATTACACCGAGAAATAGAGAAAGATATGAGAAGAATGAACAAAATTTGGGCAGAACTGGAATGGGAAGCCCAGAAGAGAGTTAGTTGGCGAAAACTGGTCGGCGGCCTATACTCAATTAGGAGTAACAGGCTTAAGTATGTAAGTATGTAAGTGAGTAAGTAATCTTATCGAAAATCTGTTTCACTTGGTCAGATATAAAATTCATTCAGTCATTCTGTATTGATGATATGGATGTGTATATCGGATGAGAAGCTTCCGGAACTGTATCTTGTACTTGTTGTTATTCGTCAACATTGCCATTAGAATCATGTTCATTTTGATTGAAATACTTTTAATTACTATTAGAAAGATTGAAAGTGTTATGCTTGAAACTATGACCAGTTCATCTTAGTCAGTAAACGAGAGTTAAGACAAATGTTCCAGTGACACGATAGGCTAGTCGAATACATTGCCTCATCTAAATGAAGAATGAAGTTTTGATAAAGCGTAGAAAGTGTATTCTACAACAACCCAGAAAATATGAGGTCGACATGCTCACAAATCCAGCCAAATTATACAATGATAAAAACGTCCTTGGGTGAGCCACGAAAATAACCTGCTAAATCAATCCATCAACCAATGACACTCAAGGATTTTCTGGTTGGGATATATAATCTCATGAACAATTGATCGGCTAATGAATAAAATCCGAAATTAGGACCTTTATCAAGTGATTTCTGAGGATCTAATATACCCAACAGAAAGGAATTTTAACTAAATACAATATAATAAATACTGACACAGTAGTCTAGGTTT
>OX103973.1:9133878-9149759 GCA_944470395.2 Schistosoma turkestanicum | reverse complement strand
AATAATAATGAGTAATATGTATGGCATATCACTCCTCTAGTTCTGTGACTTGATTCTTTGAATCCCGTAATCAATTCTACTATAAAACGGAATATATCAATCATTAGTCTGAAAAAGGGGGGACGCAGTACTCATCATACTACATACTTGGTTGGATAGATGATTTTTCATTTAGTCTAGTGTAATGCTACTCTCTCTCTCTCTCTCTACATACACATAGAATTGTTTTTTGATTAATAATCGCATTTCATAAAAAAAATTGAAATTTCAATTGATTACGTAACCACACACACACACACAAGAGACGTCAAAATGAATCATGAAAAGGTATATCACAAGCGGTCGGAATAAAAAAATGACGCCGAAATCTGTAAGCCTTATTACATAACGATGAAATGAAGAAGATTTTAATATTCATCAGTTAAAGATGTGATTTCGAAAAAAAAGATCATAATAAACGTGTGTGTGTGTGTGTGTGTGTGTGTGATGGGGAAAACTCAATTGACTGATGATGAATCAGTAGCAAAATTTCTGTTAATCAATGTAACAATTTAGTGTAACGTAAAGTATTGGGAGCACGTTGTACATTTGAATATTATTGTGGTGCGCGCTACTTATAAGTAGTAGTATATGACATGAGTGTAAACGTAATGTCTGGTGGCAGCAGAAGATGGTGGGAAGATCAAGAAGAAAGGGAGGAAGAGTGGGAACACAATGGAATTTGTACGAAACGCATGAATAAGTGAGTGAAATGTCAGACAATGAATTGATGATGATGGATTGAAGATTTGCAAATTAACCGTTTACGATATGGTTTTCCTATTTTACTGAGTAACTCTGTAATTTTTTTCGTTAAATATAATTCGGTTGCCCTCACCTGTGTTCTCCTTCACTACATTATGATGATCGTTGTTTTACTTTGAAATGATGAATGAATCATTGTTAGATCACTATTAGAAATCTGGAAGCATTGGATGGCCGTTTCGTTCTGATATGGTGTATATTAACAGTGCGCTACCACGACTCCTGCCACTTGTAGGATTCAAACCTAGGACCACTGGTCTTGCGCGTACGCTTAAGCTCTAGATCACTGAGCCGGTATCCAGATTAATCTAAGGATTTTGCGCAACCTCACTCATAATCTTTTGTAGTTTCACATCAGAGAGCGCTTAGAAAGAACTACAGATTCGTTTTATCCTACTTAGTATGGGACTCTGCTGTTCGCATTTTAGAATACACCAGGGATTGAACTCAGGGTATTCATATTTCTCAGTGATTATTTTACCTATTTTTAATTTCAAGCAATATGACACATTGTAAGACTATGGTTAATGATCATGAAAGACTATTGGTTTCATGCCTAAAAAATGGAGTAAGTTTCACTAGCCATATTTTCTCAATATAACTAACTTCTCGGATTCTTGTTCGAAGTCAGTTAATAATGGTTGAGTCATGTGATGAAAGTTTGTTCAAAATAACGAATCACCTACATCATCAGTATCATTGAATGATCGATAAGTTATATGTGTTCAGCTAAACTATGTGTGTGTGTGAAAATTTTGAAATTCAACAACTATCTACACAACTCTTATAACCGATTTTAAAAGTTTTTAAATAGCGTTAGAGATTCATGTTCACATTCAACAATATGAGTTAAGGTTATGAGTAAGGGTGATAGAAATTAAGGTAAGTGTATCTGTCACAAAGTGATTTCAGCTGGAATGATAAATATACTTTATAGCCATAGGGATAAATTTCTTACCAAAATCCAAGAAACACTAACTCACATCTGTTGGGGATGTTAGATCCCCAGAACTCGCTTGGCTTTACATCATGGACCGATCAGTTGACTTTGAGATAACATTTCCCACCAGGAAATGCCTTGGTTGTGATTGGTTACTGTGTCAATTTTGTGTTATTTTTGTGATTGTCCCAAGGACGTCTCTATAGATCCAGATTACGTTTTAAACTGATTAGCGATTTTGAACAAACAGTTTTAATCGAAATTACTATTGTAGTGAAGAACACAGGTGAGGGCAACGGAATTGTATTTAACGAAAATTACAGAGTTACTCAGTAAAATAGGAAAACCATATCGTAAACGGTTAATTTGCAAATCTTCAATCCATCATCAATCCATTGTCTGACATTTCACTATTCATGCGTTTCATACAAATTCCATTGTGTTCCCACTCTTCCTTTCTTGATCTTCCCCCATCTACTGCTGCCAGACATTACGTTTACACTCGCGTCATATACTACTACTTATAAGTAGCGCGCACCACACTCGCCTCCCCCCTTTAAATAAGCTGTTGTCGTAGTCTTTCTGATTGCCGTACCGTTGTCATCTTTGGTAATTTCCTGACTCACACGCTTGATAATCTTGAAACCATTTCTGCAGTTTACTAGCATTTACGCGCTTCTGCTTGTCTTCTCTCCGGATCGTGTACACCGCGCCGCGTCTCTCCGTGATAACGTACGGTGGTCCGTCCCAATTTGGGATCAGCTTTCCCCACCCTGATCCCCTTACTATACTCCTTTTTTGTTCTCTACACTTTACTAGGTCCCCCATCTTCTGCTGCGGCCAGACATTACGTTTACACTCGCGTCATATACTACTTATAAGTAGCGCGCACCACAATGGGACAAACAACAACACAGTTTATATTACACTCACCAATCCATAGCACTAAACCTTGTAATCGGTGATTCTCAAACTCTTTAATTTTCATGATCAACATAAAAAGAGAATGTAACTCATGAAGTCACCTCCGATTAAAAAGATATCATATAACTATTGTAAATTATTTATTGCCTATTGACTGATTGTTAACACACATATTTACACCTTAGGGATATCAACACTTTTTAAATTTATCATATAATTAATATGTCTAACAAGTATTACATCATTTCATCTTTAAATGATGATGTCCTGTGAAAAAATATAGTGAAAACTGTCACAAACAAACAAATAAGTACAATCGTCAACATCAACATCATCATCATGATTATCATCGACCTTGTTTAGTGTGATAATAATTATTTACTGTCATTTATGAATGGAAAAAACGAGTATACAAATTAATTGACTAGTTAGTTAGTTTCACACACACACACACACACACACACTTCTTGTCTAGACAAACAAAACAAAACACATGGTGTAGATCACAACGAATATAAAACTACTCAGTTAATATTATTATTATTAATGATCAGTAATTATGTCAAGTTATAGTAATAATTATGAAAAGTAATTTTATGCATTTTTCCTTAAAATTCTCTCTCTCTCTATATATATATATGATATAAAATCGTATAATGATAGCTGCTTTACTTATGCGGTTAGTAACAATGTCTTTTTTGTTCAATGATCAATTATTTTTTGTTGGTTTTCATTAAAATTTAGTTGAAATGAAACAATGCTTTGTTGGCGGTTGTTACGACATTCAAATGTTTTGTCATCAAATATTATTAATAATGGGTGTATTCGGAATAAATTAACTCTTCAATTTAATACATGGTTGAAGGTTCAACGAGTTATTTGTTTGTTTATCTCACTCACATTTATGATGATGCTGTCAATTTTTTTGCGACAATTTAAATTATGTAAACTAAAGATAGCTAGACAGACAGACAGACAGATTATGAATAGCTCTCATCAAACTAATAGACTTATGTGTCAGTGTTAATATCCTTATAGTGAGAAATTGAATTCATTACTTATTCACCTCGAAAATTGGCTTGTTTTATCAACTGAACTAATGTGTTTGAATAGATATTAATTTGTTCAATAGTATGGTTTTCTTATATGGAAGACTGAAATTTATTGCTTCGTTTGCATTAGCAGTGCAGTGAGTTCAGGGAATTTGAGTAGAGTTAGCTGTGGAGAGAAGAGAAGTATTAGAGGTGTAGGGAGGATCTGATTTCGACCAATTTGATCTCTTGTGCTGTTACGGGTATGAGGGAGGTTGTCACTTCGCGGGCGCCCACACCGTGGAAGGTTGTTTCTTGAGGGATCTGAAAAGGAAGATAAATTAGTGTCGCTCTTAGAGTCCTGGTTGCGTGACTGCAGAGTTCAAGGGACAACTGCTTGAAGCCGGTCACGCACGGCCTTTTTATGAAAGGTATTTCGAGTATGAGCTCCGTTCTTTTAAAGTTCTTATTGGGCAGCCCTTACTGCCGGAGACGGAAATTCGTGAGGTAAGGTGAGGTGTGACATTTTTAGGGTCGACCTTTTCGAACCCTTCCTTCCTTGTGAGAAGGCAGCATCACTGCAGATGCTGGTTGCCAGACCTCTATGCAGTGAGCAGTACGACTTCGCCCTCAGACCTTGAGTAGTTGATTTTAGTCTGATCGTTCTCCAATCGACCTGCCTGTCATGGTAGAACCTTCAGGAACATATGTTCTAGCCAATATAGCTCGGTTGGCTCATCACGATAGGTAAGCCCGACCATCACGTCAAGGTAGCAGCTAAGGTCGGGAAAAATTTATTGCAGCTCTGATCAACTACAATGCTGAATAGTTGCAGTGAAACAATTTAAGCTCTTAAAAAATAATGGTCTATGAAATGTAATTTACTTCAATGTGTTCTTTCTGGTTCAGTTAAGATTTATGAATATGATGGTGTGGAATACAAAATCCGGTAACATTAATATGCCGAAAATAGGACTTTAAAGAATCACATGGCATATACTTGTAGACAAGATGTTTTTTAAGAAACCGGTTGGTAAGAGAGGGTTTTATCAGATAAAATATAAAATATCTCGAAATATTTTCCAATTCTGTCATGTTATGAAGTTAGATGAATTCAAGGTTTTAAGGAATATATCGTTCATCTGAGCTTCATTTAAATAGTTCTTTAAAAATGACATAATACCTCATGTCACAAGGCAAACTCTCACTTGGAATCCTCAAGGTCAAAGGGAAAGAGGAAGACCAAAGAACACATTAAGCCAAGAAATGGAGACAGACATGAGGAGAATGAACAACAATTGGATAGAACTAGAAAAGAAGGCCTAGGACAGAGTAGGTTGGAGAATGCTGGTCAGTGGCCTATGCTTCTCTAGGAGTAACAGGCATAGGTAGTAAATAGTAGTAACAAATACCTCTGTAACTTCGTCTTTCATATTAATCAAAGAAGGAGTTGTAAAATTTCTCTACTACACATAGAAAGTCTCTTAATTTTCTATTTTTAGTACTAGTGTGGTAGTTCTCGGGAAGCTGAGAACTCAACAAGAGTTACTGACAAAAAGAGCCGATACGGAGTCATACTGATGCTAATCAAGTTTTGTAGTGAACAGAAATGATCTTATAGTCGTAAATCTTAAATTCTAGCTTCGATTAACTCAGTATAATGTCTGATCATTATGGACTGATGAAACTGATTTCTAATCATAGTCTTCTGATGAAAATAATGGTAAGGACTGCCTACTCAGTCTAAATTATCAAAAATACAGTTTTGTACATAAGAAGTGCTTTGAACATTGAACTACATCTCTTTTTTTTGAAGTAAATAACATCGCAAGAAGCTAGTTTGTTAATTACTGACATTAAACAGGTTGGCAGCCTATGACCCAGTAGGGATAACAGCGAATATGCAAGGAAGTCAGTAAGTAAATAAGTTAATGACATGAATATCTAGCAATTCATGAACAACCTATTTTGCTTTTACATTAAAGATGGTAGTTTGGTCTTGAAATCACGCATGAAGAAGATGTGACCTGTGGAGTTCAGCCCTGTCGGGTTTAGGCAGTAACTACTAAAGACAAATGGGTGAGGTTGCGCAAAATCCTTAGATTATTCAAAGTTAGACATTAACACCGTAGCATGTTAGGCATTCGCGTGCAAGTCCGAAGGTCGTGATTTCAGATCCTGATACTAGCGGGAGTAGTGGAAGCGCAGTACTGATGAGTCCCATACTCTTGGTTAACCAACAAGCCTGCTCCCTATGCACGCCGCTGCATTTTAAGCAACACAAGAATTCTCACAAGAGCCAATATTGCGATCATCCCTTCCCCATACGGGAACGTACATATTGTCTAGATTGGTCTGCAGACAAGATGAGGTCCAAGAAGCACACACACGAACATTGGCCCCTGTTCGGGCACTTACGAATCAACAAGATCCCTCCAACCAATCCACTACATACAATCCCCAATCGGCAAGGGCAGCAAGGCGGACTTTCCCAGCTAGACCTGGCTCCCCGAACGGATTACCTAGCCACCCAGCAGTACACTAACCAGCAGCCATTCCAACCATCTAGCCTCCAACTGCCTTGCGCTGATACAATCGACCCGAGCCCTCAGACCCCACATGAAGCTAAAGATCGAGTTTGTGCCACAAGTTCACCGGAACGTACACCCTTCCATGAGGAAGATGTCATGGACTCAACCAAGCGCAAGTACTCGGCCAAGCAGGGTTAATTCCACATAAGTGGGTAAACATCATTGGCCTCCAGTATCCTTTAGCATCGGATCAAATAACCCAACTGAACACCCTTGTTTAAGGGGCCTCGACGCCGGTTTAAACAATACACCGAGATGCAGAGTGTCTGGGACAACCAAATAGGGTCGGCGTCAATAGTCCAGGATCTTTACGGCTGCTTCTCCAAACAAATCGTCTAGGGCCGCCTTCAAGTATCCTGGAAAGCTATATTCCAATATTTCAAATTTACCTACGCTCGATGGACGGGATTCAGACTTACAGGCCTTCAGTCCTAATCTCCCAGAGTGGCAAACCGCATCCACGACCTTGAGACCATGAACACGCACCATTATTCTGGACCATGCTAGGCACAGTATCCTAAGCGTTCGGAATGGCTTTTAGCCGCAGCGTTGTAAACGACGCCATGTTGCTTGGCAGGACCACGAAGAGGTAGCCGCCACCACAAACCCCAGAATGCTCCATTTATGCGCGTCACCTAATATACCCATTCAATTAGATGACGAGGCATTTTTCTACCTTAAGAGAGTCATAGTTAATCCCGTCCCATACTAGAACGAAAGGGCCGTTCAGTGGTTTCAGGTCTAACAGCTGTCTAACAATGATTCACTCATGATTTCTCAGTAAAATATATTTTGCGAAAGAATTGATGATGGCTTGAAACTGTGCAAATGTAGTCAGTTATCAATCAGTTATCACACTTGTTATGTATTATTATTGTTCAACAACAACAATCAGGCTTGTCAGTCGATTATGATGATTGAATCATTTTCACACTAACCCCCTAACTCTATTGACACACACATACACATTGTTTATCTGAACGTGACATTATGTCTACGTATGTCTGTGTGTCTGGGGTTTGTGTGTGTGTGTCTATGTGGGATTTATGAAATGCTTTTCAACAATTAATTTGTTGAATTCAAAAGACTGATAACAAATCAAACTGATTTAACTTGTCCGAGTTAAATAAAAAGTTTTTATATCTGTCAATATTGAATATGACAGACATTAATGCTCTATGCTCTATGATAATGTTGATGATCATAGTAACCAGTGTTAATGTCGAATATTTATTGACAGGTTCCAGTGACACATAGACCTCATTCATAGTTCACATCAAATAAGAATAACTATGATAAATATTCATTCCCATTGAAAGGATAGGCTAAAAAAAGTTTTTATAAACTTTCATTTAGGATATTTTTTTTTTACTGAAATGTTGAATATACTACTCCTGACCTATTGTTGAGGAGATAAGCCTTTAAACAAAATCAAAAGTGAATGTTAGTTAGTTAGTTTGTATTGAACTCTGCTGATAGATTGATTACACAAGCACTAAAAATATGTTTGATATGAAGGAGCATATGATAGTTTTTTTGTGTTCTGGGTTTTTTTTCCGCAGTGTATATTGATGAAATCACTAGGAGTCAGGCATAAAAAATTTGGATTTCATTGTAAGAATATATAATACTTATATGTGAATTTGATGACATCATATTACTAAAAATGAAAGTAACCAGTCATTGAAGTTTTGTGATTCTATATGTGATCTTTTCCAAGACAGCATCAGAAACAACCTGCTGTTGAAGAGAACAAATCAGATTCCAGTGTAGTAAGAAATCAGAAAGAAGAGCTGAAAGTGGATAAGACACAAATTAAGAAAAGTACCGAAATGCATTGCATCACAAGACAGGCACACACTTGAAATTCTCAAGGCCAAAGGAAAACAGGAAGGCCATAGAACACACTACGCTGAGAGTCGAAGACAGACAGGCGAAGAATGAACAGTAATTGTATAGTATTAGAAGGGAAGGTCTAGGATAGAGTAGGTTGGAGGACGCTAGTCGATGGCCTTTGCTCCATTCGGTTAACAGGCATAAGTAAGTACATAAGTAAGTAAGTAAGGAAGGAAGGAAGTGAGTAGTTTGTGATATTTTCAAATGAGAATGTATCAAAATTCAAAGTAATTGAGTCATTTTGAAAATAACTCCATTTTTAGGGTATCATGGGAAATTTATGATCACTGGACGACACCTACTCTTGCTTCATCCCAACTGTCGGTATCCAATAACATCTTGCTAGATCAAATCCATGATATTAAGAAATGACTGAAAACCAGATAAATATAAAACCAGTCTAATCCTTAAAAGGTTTGACTGTCAGACAACAAGTGCTTACTTGATTTAAATACTCCTATTGAAACAAAACGTTTGTCTTAAAAAGCTGAATTTGTGTACCTCTTTTTTTAAATGATCCCAGAGTGGTTAGTTGACTACTAATGTAATTGATTTTGGGGCAGAGTTTTGGATGTTTGTGTTTTTACACATTTAAAATCATCAATCAATCATTGTTAGACCACACCATTAGAAACCTGGAAGAAGCACTTAAGGACGACCCACTTCGTCCTGGTATGGGACCGACTCACCAGTGGCAGTGCACATCCGCAACACCTGCTCCTCACAGGATTCGAACCCGGGACATTTGGTATTATGCGCGAACGTCTAACCATTTTTAATAAGACAATTATTATAAGTGACACACAAAACAAACGAACGAACCAACCAACCAGACAGGAAATTTTTAATGTTCTGATTTTGTGTATTGCAGGAACCTGAGGAGCACTGGATTGCCTTATCGTTCTGATATGAGTTAGATATCTAACATCATTGGATGCTGGTTCAGAGGCCCAAAAAAAATAGGCGTACGCGCTGCAAGACTGAAGGTTCTGGGTTCGAATCCAGGGAGTATCAGGTGTTGCGGTTGAGCTCTGTTGAAGAGTACTATATCAGGACAAAACGATATTCATATTGATTTGAATTATGAAATATGATGTTAATCCTCAAGTGATAAGCAGATATCTATTTACATAGGTTCTTGCATCTCTAAGAGTTGACAGTAATGGGATAGTTCGCATAATTTCCTCAACTGAATATATACCAGTAGATTTCAACTCATCCAGTTCAGAAAATGAAATCCCACCAGAATTGCCCTCTATCTGAGCTACAAATTTTCCCCAATATCTCTGAATCCAAGTTGATTGTCAAAATATCAAACTGTTATTATGAAATCGCTATGCACCAATGAGAATTGGCCATCAATAGCTTCCCAGATGTCTTTGGTGAGTGATGAAAACCATTTATAATGATTTTAATGTGAATTTCGGTTAGTTCATTAGTTTTCACTATCTTACATCATAGATGAATCGCACCGGCTGAAGCCCTTTCTAATGTTTGTTACTGCCAATCTTAAGTCTGGGGATAAAGGAGGAGATCCGAGCGTTGAGGTTAGCGACACCAGTTTGTTGAATTACTCCAGAGAAAAGAATGAAACATTAACTGTTTTGACTACGCTTAATTCGTCCATCCTCTAATTATATTATAGTCTTGAAGAAAATGTTGTCAATAACGAATTGTTTAGTTTCGTATAATGTAACTTTATCCTGTCTGATTTTTTTTTTCATCTCAATTGAGACATTTGAATTAGGTCAAGTATTACTTTTAAATAATTTATGACTAAATGGGGATGTGTATTCATTCTAAATAGTAGTAATAGTAGTAGTAGACTTGTACGATCTTTTCTGTGTTGACATTTCCTGTCTTGAAGAATTTGTTGAATAGATAATCAAAGGTTAATTAAAATTTATTCTCTTACAAATAAATGGAAAAAAGACAATTTGCATCAAAATTATTATTACGAAATTATTGAATTGAATGAGTGTTATTTTTCCTTATAAATGTGACTAGACCGGATAGAAATGATATGATTTACTTCGATTATGATTATTATTGTCTGTGTATGTAAATGAATGAATGAGTGAAAGAAACAAGCATGCAGGTGAAATGAAACTGGAAATTTCAGTCTGTTATTATGGGGGTTGTGTTGATTTGTTTTAGCTGTCCCGTTTTCGCAAATCAAACATTTCCAATAGATTCTTTGAAATCATGAGTGAATCACTGATAGATCACCTGCGATTTCATTCTGGTATGAAACTCATCATCAGTGCACACCCACGACTCCTGAGCCTCGCAGGATTCGAACCCAGGACCTTCGATCTTGTACTTGAACGCCCGGGCCAGCATCCAACGGTGTTAATGTTCAACTTGGTTAGAATCGTGCAAGTAGCGGGAGTTATGGATGTGCATGTAGGACCCAAACTGAGGTTTGATCTGAGGAATAACTGTTCAGGTAGTTTAGATACGCGTCTTGCCTAGTTGAAATAAAAACAAAGTGATTTGGGTAAACAAGGGTTCTATTATTCATCATAAATATAAATATACATCATTACCTCAAGAAATATTACCACTCAGTTATTCCACCAACAATTGTTCAAGTATTCAAATAAATGATGTTCTATCCTTTCAGATCAGATTCGTTCGACAGATAATATTTGGTTGCTTTATGACACAGTGTGTTTCCTATTATGGGAGAATGCTTCAATTCACAATCAAAATGCATAATTCCAGTCAAATCAAGTAACCCAATCAAAAGAGAAACAAGTCAGTATTGCTGCTGACATGACTAAGTATCAGCTTAAACAACTTAAATTCAGTTCAGAAAGAAACATAGAAACTCAGTAAAGAAGGCAAAAGAAGTAGAAGCTATAATAAAATACAAATACTATCATCTCAAAATGGAATCGAACAGATCAATAAAATGTTCAATTGAAGGAACCAATAAGAACAAATTACAAATGTATACATGGAGGGATTTTCACAATCAAGGCCTTCGAAAATGGATCTTACAGTGCACTGCTGATGAGTTTCATACCAGGATGAAACGGCCATTCAGTGCTTCTGTAGTGAACGAGAACACAGGTGAGGCAACCGAATTGTATTTAACGAAAATTACAGAGTTACTCAGTAAAATTGGAAAACCATATCGTAAATCGTTGTTAATTTGCAAAATATCAGTTCATCATATCGAACTGGACTGTTCCTGTTCCAAAACATCAATCCATTGTCACTATTCCTGCGTTTCATACAAATTCCATTGTTTTCTAACTCTTCCTTTCTTCTTGATCTTCCCCCATCTTCTGCTGCCAGACATTACGTTGACAATCACGTCATATACTACTTATAAGTAGCTCGCACCACACTTCCAGCTACCTAATATTAGTCGAAAATTGATCGATTCATGATTTCAAAACTACTGCAAATTTTCTAGTTACGTAGATGTTGGTTATTTCCGTTTTTCCAATAAAAAGTAGCTGATTTAAATGTACTTGGTATTTGTAACTATGAATTGACATATAATGCTCACGTTTTTATGATATATTGTGATTCATTATTTCGTTACATGTGTCTGTGTTCCAAGATATTGAACTGTGTTATTTGACTGTGATCATTATTAAATCTATGTGTAAACTTATCAACAATGTTAAACATATCATTTAAAGTTTTGGACTATTTCAGCAGGTTAACAGTAATTATTTAGTATTCATTCTGAGGGTGTATTTATCCCAATGTTCATTCTAAAAACTAAAACAATAAAACGATTTCTGTTGACATGTATACATTCTGAAAAGATGAAATACGGAAAGTTGCTACCTTCAAGTTTCATTGTGAACTCGGAGACTATGATACTGGTATATTTATATTTCTAGCTGACAGATGATTGTTGGAATGAAACACTTGTTCCCTAGGGTTCTACTTCTTGCCTATATCCAAATTTACAACAGTATTAATTTAGACTGTGAAAAGATTTATAGAGATAAAAATTACTCTTCACTTAATGAAATCATATTCATGTAGATTTACTTAATGATTCAGTTTTAATAAAACTGGTACTCTCCTTTTTAGTACTTCAATACAATCCCGAAATAAATACTAACAATTTTCTGTGCTGTGATGAAACTTGATCAGAATTGACAAATACACAGAAACGTATGTATATATTTCAAACTGACAAGTGAGTATAGAGTACGCGTAGTTTAAAGCAGTTCAGTCTACCTTGTTTAAATCGACTTTATAAACTTGTCTACATCATTCGATCATTGATTCGTTCGGTTACAGGTATCATGTATCTTTTCAGTATTTTTCGCCTTCTAATGAGTTCTGTGAACTTGCACTACCCTGTCCACAAGTCAGCCTCGTATTGTATTACCTTAAGGACTGGCCTATTATTCAATCAACACAGTCGCCTTCATCCAAAATCCATCTTCGACAGCTTGCCAACCATTGTATACATCCATCCACTACTCAACAACATCAATCAAACTTCTTTAGCCACATTGACAAACAATACTTGCAACCTCTTACATACACATCCACCCAACACGCAAACATTATCTCTTATAAGTAGATAACCAACTATGTGAAAGAAAAGATTATTTTCTTAGCGAATTATGCTGCGTTGACTAAATTCAATGTTCAATTTGTCAATTGAATATCATTGAGAATATCATACATTGTTCAATATTGTTTGTTAATACGCATTGAAATTTCCTGTTCACAACACTCATCTTTTTCATATGAAACAGATGACTGACTACATTGCTTGAATAGTAAGAACAATGATTTAAATTTACCAAACACTAACGCAAACTCTTCATAAATGAAAAATATGTTGTTTTTTTCTTTTCCAGAAAAATAAAAAAACATCTGTTTTATAAAAAAATACAACTTATTCAACAATATCTGTTTGGCTTCAATTACCATATTTATTTGTTCAACAGACATTGAAACATTGAATATTTCCTGCGATACATTGATTATTTGATGCGCGTTAAATTGAAATGACAATAATAATAAAATAAAATAAAAAAGTGAGTAGTGAATTCAACAACTATCTGTCAGTATAAAAAAAAGTAAAATACAATTTAACTACTCCTACTACTTCGTGATGTCTAATATTTAGGTCAACATTCTGTTTTTCTATCAACAAAGCACAAAAAAGAAAATGAAGACAAGACGACGACAGGAATGTGTGTGTGTGTGCGTTTGTGTGGTTCATGTGCTTCAACTTATACAAGTCACAATAAAAATATCAACACACAATGTAGACTATCATGAATGAATAAACAAACACAGAGTAATTTTTGTTTGTACTTGTTGTGTAGCACAAGTGTAGATGATGAGATAGATCTGCTGGAATGTGATTGATAATGGGAAGTTAAAGAATAATTTAAAGCCAATTGTGTATACATTTATAAAAAGCCACATATCGTGTCATAGAAACCAAATTTATTATTATTATATTTTTTTTAAAAAACACTTATTTTTTCTTCTCATGTAGATGATATTAGAAGCTGTAAGTATGAGAGAGGATGTTTAAAAATTGTCTTTTTATTTTGATATGGTATTCATGTGCAACACAACATGCACCAACCAAATCGCTGTTGATTGAGATGCCTTGGAGGACGTTGACACCTTCACATATCTTGGAAGCATCATCGACGAGAAAGGTGGATCCGATGCTGATGTGAGGGCACGGTTGGCAAAGCAAGGGCTGCGTTTCTACAAATGAAATATATCTGGAACTCCAAACAACTTTCAACCAAAATCAGGATTTTCATCAATACAAATGTCAGGACAGTTCTACTGTATGGAGCGGAAACTTGCAGAACTACTAAAGCCATCATCCAGAAGATACAAGTGTCTATGAACAGTTGTCTACGCAAAATATTTCGGATTCGTTGGCCAGACACCATCAGCAACAACTTATTGTGGGAGAAAAAAACCAGATTCCAGTGGAGGAGGAAATCAGGAAGAAGCGGTGGAAGTGGATAGGACACACATTGCGGAAAGCACCTAACTGTGTCACGAGACAAGCCCTCACATGGAACCCTCAAGGCGAAAGGAAAAGAGGAAGGCCAAAGAACACACTACGCCAAGAAATAGAGAAAGATAGGAGAAAAATGAACAAAAATTGTACAGAACTGGAGAGGGAAGCCCAGGACAGAGTTGGTTGGAGAAAACTGGTGTGCGGCCTATGTTGCATTGGGGGTAACAGGCGTAAGTAATTAAAAGTAATCGTATTCATGTCGTCTTGAATCGATAAATGTTGGACCACCGCTAAAAACTTGGAAGCATTGGACGGCTGTTTCGTCTTGGTACGGGACTCATCAACAATGTGCATCCATGATTGTCGCTAATACTAGGAAGAACCGAACCCAGGACCTTCGGTCTTGCATGTGAATGTTGGTCTAACAATGGTGATTGATTTATGATTTCAAAATGTAACTCAACTGTTGAGGATGCTAGATCCCCAGAACTCGCATGATAAATATCTTTATTTTTGGATTTATTTCATGGACTGATCAGTTGACCTTGAGATTGTAGCATCTCATCATTCATTCATTGTAATTTCGTTTGAATTGATCGATAATTTTGTATTTGAATAATTCGATTACGGTATCGATTATCCTATATATATATATATATATATATATATATATATATATATATATATATATATATATATATATATATATATTTCATTATGTGCTGGCTGTTGTTGTAGAATACAATTTCTGCGCTTATGGGTACTTCTGTTTTGCAGCTTCGGATTCACGGTAGCCTACCTGGACACTGGTCCATTGTCTCGTTCGCGTTTACCAACTAAGGTGAACTCGTAATAGCTTCAAGCGTACATAGTGACGAGCGTAACAACTGGCGACGGTGGTTTTGGGAGCATGGATCCTGCCAAACCTGAACTATTACTTGAGCAGCAGCTGAAACTGATGCAGATGTTGACAGACATGAAGATTTCCCCTTGCACGCAGTCCAGCTCATCTAATGCAACCACAGCTACATCGGTCGACGGCAGCGCAAATAGCATAGCTGAATTTTATTATGATCCTGAATCCAATGTTAATTTTGATATGTGGTTTCGGCGTTATGGCGATTTATATAAATTTGATTTCGCCAATCAAGATGATGCTTGGAAGGTTCGGCTACTACTTCCAATGTTGGGTGTAAGTGAGCTGGACAAGTACTGCAATTTGATCCTGCCTTTGAACCCACGAGATTGTTCATTTTCTAAGACAGTCCAGACATTGAGCCAACACTCTGACGATAACTCGTCACTATTTAATACTCGTTATCGATGTTTGAAGCGAATTATGAACGAAGATGATGACTTTCTTACGCATGTGGGCATCGTCAACCGTGAATGCGAACGCTTTCGGTTGAAGTCTTTGTCGGAAGATCAGTTTAAAGCTATTATACTCATCTGCAGCCTCCAGTCGCAAAGGTTCAGTGACTTTAGAACAAGGCTACTATGTCGGTTGGATCAAGATCCGGAGCTCACCCTTAGTGACATGGCAATTGAGTACCAACTTCTCATTAACCTACAACGAGACTCAACTATAGTTCAGAGTGGTAGTTCAAGTCGATCTGAAGTACATTTGGTCCAGCATCCACCTAATCAGAATAAATCTGCCCATGCTACATCCAGTTCATCCCACTCCAGCTCTGCCCTGTCCTCAGCCT
>OX103973.1:9115799-9133380 GCA_944470395.2 Schistosoma turkestanicum | reverse complement strand
TACTTAAGCCTCTGACCGCCCAATGGACTAAAGGACACTGACCAGCATTCTCTAACCTATTTCTGTCGTAGACCTTCCTTTCTAGTTCTGTACTACTGTTGTTCATTCTTCTCATGTCTGTCTCCATTTCTTAGAGTAATGTGTTCATTGGCCTTCGCTTTGGTATTTGACCTTGAGGGTCCCAAGTGATGGCTTTTGTTGTGATCCAGTTGGGTGTTTTCCTCAATGTGTGTCCTACCAACTTTCAGTTCTCTCCCCCAGTAGGTTGTTTTCACTTATCAAACGACATAAAATATCACTTCAAAATCACCCAGCTTCACACTATGAGACATTACAAATGAGTTATATATATGAGAAGACTGATCACCTATGAAAACAACGAATTTCACAATGTCATGTTTATCTAGTCTTTATAAATGCTCGATGCAGTTCTACTGACCTCGTTGAAATGTGACCAGATGTCTAAGTGACTCGATTCCTAATAAATAATCTTTGATGTTAAATGATTGAAGGTAGTTGGTGGAAAATCCTAGACAACGTCTTTATATGAGTTGATAATAATTACCAAAGTGAACCTGCATTCATGAGACTAATGATATTCCCAGTAGGATTCAAATCTATATTGAATAGGTTTAATATGAGATTATATGACACAAAGAGTACGACTTTCCTCAAGAATGAAGGTGTATAATGTTGACAATTTGCAACTAGTTCCAACCGTGGATGAAGCAAAGTTTCTTATTGACTAACTACAACCACTTAAAGAAATCATATTCTAGGTGACGCAGTTTACTCCTACGAATCTAACTTGTAAAAAAAATATAAAGGCCGTTGTTTAACATCATCATCAGTTACATACTGTTGAACTCATAGAGACCATGATAAAATGAACTCCGTTGAACATGATGAATCAAGTGGAAAGTCCTTGTCGACTAGAAATTATTCAAAATCGATATGCTTAATTAACTCCGCCTGGAACTGTTATAGGGTAGTGGTAGCTTTGGGCATGAGGCTAGCTACTAGATCTCGCAGAAATATAATTCGCTAAAGAAAAAAGCTAACCAGAATAATAAGTAAGTAAGTAAGTGCAAAAGTAATTAAGTAAGTAAGTAAGTTAGTAAGTAAATGTATGCTTCAGTTAATTAGCCTGACATTGAAATGCTTAAGTCTATTTGAAATGAAACTAAACTACTTATATAAGTAATACATACAAGTGATCAACTCCATCATATGATAAAAATCCTAATATTGTTTATTCATTCATTCATTTAAACAAAACTTTCATTGAATAATTCATAAATCACTTGTTTTAAACAAACAATATAAGTGTAAAAATGTAACACAACCAGTGGATTATAGAAATGTTAAAACACATAACCTACCTGTCAAGTACAAAATATAACCTAAAAAAAAGATTATTTCGTCAAAATGAAACTGAACGGTATTATTATTATTATTATTATTATTATTATTATTATTATTATTATTCAATGTTTCAGATTTCAATAAACCGTTAACACATATTTGACATAAACGATACACGTGTTTATTAGATACTTTTCAGTAAAACAAACATTACCCAAATTGAAATATCCTTAGAAGATTATCGGTTTGCTTGAAAATTCTCTCTCTGCGTGTTTGTGCATGTGTGTCTGTGCACCGATGTGTGTGTTGTACTGTATGTAACAAAAAAGAGTATTCGTAAATATTCTTCTAATTGTAAAGAATACACTTTCATTCAGTAGTGAAAAAAAAGGGATTTATTTTTCATATGTGTATTACACATGTGTTGTGATTTAATCATAGATTACAACAACACATAAACATGAATTTATGAAAGTTTTACACAACAGAAAGAAAAAAAAAACACACTGTATGTATACAAAACATCATTGAACTGGAATCGATCAAAGCACGTTCAAAGAAAAGTTAGACTGGTTAGTGTCATAGTATACTAAACTTCAATGGACAATGTTATGCATGAGAATGAAGTGTGAAAAAAGATTATGTGCTTCACAAGTGAAAGCAGTTTTTCTGTTGGAAAAGAAATCAATATTGATGATTTCAAATGTGTGAAAAACACAAACCTCCAAAACTCTGCCCCGAAATATCGTAACAGTGCTCACTAGTAACTAGCTTCGAGAGGAAATTCTCGGAGATCTAGTTGAGACGACATGACCAATCCAGTTCAACCCAGTCGGATGTAGGCAGTAACTGCCAAAGACAAATGGGTGAGGTAGAGCGAAATCCCTAGATCAATCACAGTTAGACATTAACACCGTTGGATGCCGGCTGGCCCAGTGGTCCGATGGTTAGGCGTTCGCGCACAATACCGAAGGTCCTGACTTCGAATCCTGTGCGGTGCAGGAGTCGTGGATACGCACTGTTGATTAGTCCCATACCAGGACGAAACGGCCGTCCAGTGCTTCTTCCAGGTTTCTAATGGTGATCTAACAATGATTGATTAATGATTTCAAATGTGTAGAAACACAAACCTCCGAAACTCTGCCCCAAAATCAATTACATTAGTAATCAAATAACCACTCTGGGACCATTTAAAAAAAGAGGTACACAAATTCAGCTTTTTAAAAGAAACGTTTTGTTTCAATAGGAGCAGTTGTTGTCTGACAGTCTACACTTTTAGGAATTAGACTGGTTTTATATTTATCTCGTTTTCAGTCATTTCTTAGTATCATGGATTTCATCTAGGAAGATGTTATCGGATACCAACAGTTGGGATGAAGCAAGAGTAGGTGTCCAGTGATCTCAAATTTCCCATGATACCCTAAAAATGGAGTTATTTTCTAAATGACTCAATTATTTTGAATTGAGAAACATTCTTATTTGAACATATCACATACTACTCACTTACTTGCTTACTTTCTTACTTATGTACTTACTTATGCCTGTTACGCCAATGGAGCATAGGCCATCGACCAGCGTTCTCCAACCTACTCTATCCTGGACCTTCCTTTCTAATACTATACAATTACTGTTCATTCTTCGCCTGTCTGTCTTCGATTCTCAGCGTAGTGTGTTTTGTGGCCTTCCTGTTTTCCTTTGGCCGTGGGAATTTCAAGTGTGGGCCTGTCTTGTGATGCGTTTCGGTACTTTTCTCAATTTGTGTCTTATCCACTTTCAGCTCTTCTTTCTGATTTCTTCCTCCGCTGAAATCTGGTTTGTTCTCTTCAACAGCAGGTTGTTTCTGATGGTGTCTTGGAAAAGATCCCCTACAGAATCACAAAACTTCCGTGACTAGTTACTTTCATTTTTAGTAATATTGTGGTGTGAGCTACTTATAAGTAGTATATGACGTGAGTGTCAACGTTATGTCTGGCAACAGAAGATGGGGGAAGATCAAGTAAGAAAGAGTTAGAACACAATGGAATTTGTATGAAACGCATGAATAGTGATAATGGATTGATGTTTTGCAACAGGAACAGTCCAGTTCGAAATGATGAACTGATATTTTGCAAATTAACAACGATTTACGATATGGTTTTCCGATTTTACTGAGTAACTCTGTAATTTTCGTTAAATACAAACCGGTTGCCCCACCTATGTTCTCCTTCACTACAATATGATGTCATCACATTCACATATCAGTATTATCTGTTCTTACAATGAAATCAAAAGGTTTTTATGCCTGATCCCTAGTGATTTCATCAATATACACTACGGAAAAAAAAACCCAGAACACAAAAAACTATCATGTGCCCCTTCATATCAAACATGTTTTTTAGTGCTTGTGTAATCAATCTATCAGCAGAGTTCAATACAAACTAACTAACTAACATTCACTTTTGATTTTGTTTAAAGGCTTATCTCCTCAACAAAAGGTCAGGAGTAGTATATTCAACATTTCAACAAAAACATTATCCTAAATGAAAGTTTATAAAAACTTTTTATTTTTGCCTATCCTTTCAGTGGGAATGAATATGTACCATGAATGAGGTATATGTGTCACTGGAACCTGTCAATAAATATTCGACATTAACACTGGTTACTATGATCATCAACATCATCATAGAGCATAGAGCATTAATGTCTGTCATATGAAATATTGACAGATATAAAAAATTTTTATTTAACTCGGACAAGTTAAATCAGTTTGATTTGTAATCAGTTTTTTGAATTCAACAAATTAATTGTTGAAAAGCATTTCATAAATCCCACAAAGACATACACACACAGACACACACAGACACACGGACATATGTAGACATAGTGACACGTTCAGATAAACAATGTGTGTGTATGTGAGTGTCAATAGATTTAGGGGGTTAGTGTGAAAATTATTCAATCATCCTAATCGACTGGCAAGCCTGATTGTTGTTGAACAATAATAATACATAACAAGTGTGATCACTGATTGATAACTGATCTCATTTGCACAGTTTCAAGCCATCAATTTTCTAATCTCATCAATTCTGTCGCTTAGTACATTTTGATGCAGTTTTATGCATAAAAAAACATTATTAAATGGTGACGGAAATTTAGTATTCTATCAACCAATTTGTGACATACGATATCAACGCAAAATATGTTTCACTGTGAAATCATGAGTGAATCATTGATAGACGATGGTTAGGCGTTCGCGAACAATACCGAAGATCCCGAGTGCGAATCCTGCGATGTGTAGGAGTCGTGGATGCACACTGTCACTGATGAGTAGTCCCATACCAGGACGAAGTGGGCCGTCCAGTGCTTCCAGGTTTCTAATGGTGGTCTAACAATGATTGATTAATGATTTCAAATGTGTAAAAAAAACACAAACCTCCGAAACTCTGCCAAAAAATATCATAACAGTGCTCATCACTAGTGACTAGCTTCTTCGTGAGGAAATTCTCGGAGTTCTAGTTGAGAAGACGTGACCAATGGAGTTCAACCCTGTAGGATGTAGGCAGTAACTAACAAAGACAAATAATGGGTGAGGTCGCACAAAATCCCTAGATCAATCAGAGTTAGTCATTAACACCTTTGGATGCCGGCCGGCCCAGTGGTCCGATGGTTAGGCGTTCGCGCACAATACCGAAGGTCTCGGGTTCGAATCTTCCGAGGAGCAGGAGTCGTGGATGCGCACTGCCACTGATGAGTCCCATACCAGGACGAAACGACTGTCTTTCAGTGCTTCTTCCAGGTTTCTAATGGCGATCTAACAAACAATGATCAATTCATAGTTTCAAAAATGTGTAACTGATAATGATCCTGAGAGGTGTGTAGTAGTCGTGGATACGCACTGCCACTGATGAGTAGTCCCATACCAGGACGAAACGACTGTCTTTCAGTGCTTCTTCCAGGTTTCTAATGGCGATCTAACAAACAATGATCAATTCATAGTTTCAAAAATGTGTAACTGATAATGATTGTCTCATTAAAAAAACAAATAAAAATCTTATGTCGTTTTCATCTGCATTGAAAGATGGCGAAAAAAAAAACACGACAACAGAAAGGCGACCTTGTTTGTTTATTTATGAGTGTGTGAATGAATAAGGTAAGCAAGTAATAATAACAATAATACACAGCCTACTTTCCATTAAACTGTCATGCAACAATAATAATGACCATTTTTTATATATTTGATTAGACTTAAACGTCATTAAAGTCTACACAGCTTCATTATGATATGTGTGTTTGAGAAACAATACGGGTTATGAAAGTTAAATGTGTCGTTGTACCTTTTTTTATTGAGTACATCTTCTGTCTTGTTCAATGGTTTCTTTCTCTGTGTGTGTGTGTGTGGGTGGGTGGAAGAAATGAGTCGTGAATAAGAATACAATTAACCAAGGAGGCAAAGTGTCAAATATCAATAACACCAACACTACGACCACCACACCACCCCCTAACCTTGCCATATTTTACTTTCTCACATTGTTCAAAGTTAGTCATGAATGAATGAGTACAACAATGTGAATAATTCTGGTCATTTTCATTTATTGATTAATTGGAATAAAGAAAGACTCAATAAATTGCCATGATTATTTATCATCTTGTCAAATTTAATTATGTTTACTTTTTTAATTGATTGAGTCCCTTTTTATTCGCCCTTTTTTCTGTTTTTTCTTAAGTACAAACAAAAAAATGAACTCTCTACTCACTTTCTCCTTCTGTGATTTTTATTATTATTATTATTACTATTTGTTCAATTTTATTGAACCATAGTTCAATGTGTTCAATGTTGTTCAATTGATGAATTGAATGCAAAATGAATGAATAAAACTTGTTTTTTTTCTTTTGTTAGTCAAATCTAATGTTAGTTATGATTAAAATATTAGGGTAAAATAAAAATAAAGAAATATTATTTGTAAATAGAAGTAGCAGACAGTGATAAGCAGTGGGGGGATACAGGAAGAGGGGTTTCTTTTCATTTTTTACATCCTCAGGCAGAGTTTTGGAGGTTTGTGTCTTTTTTTACACATTTGAAATCATTAATCAATCAATCATTGTTAGACCACCACCATTAGAAACCTGGAAGAAGCACTGAAAGACGGCTGTTTCGTCCTGATGTGGGACTCATCAGTGGCAGTGCGCATCAACGGCTCCTACACACCTCGCAGGATTCGAACCCTGGACCTTCGGTATTGTGAGTGAAAGCCTAACCATCGGACCACTGTACCGGCCGGTATCCAACGGTTTCAATGTCTAACTCTAATTGATCTAGGGATTTTGTGCGACCTCACCCATTATTTGTCTTTGTTAGTTACTGCCTACACCCGACAGGGTTTTACTACATTGGTCATGTCTTCTCAACTAGAACTCCGAGAATTCTCCGAGTTTAGCTGAAATATGTATTGATCTAAGCAGTCTGAATCCTCACTCACACCGTCAAGTGTTAGAAGTCAGTTAGTTGTGGTTTCCAGTAGGCCTGCCTCTCTTCTGTTTAGATACAGAGATATAATGAGTTGGTTACTAATAGAACTAGGCCGCTTATGAAAAATACCACTGATCAGAAAAAGATATTCCATCACGTTCAAACTATGACTGCTAACAAAATCGTAATACAGATATGCTCAGGTATTCTGTCAAGCAAGTTGTATTGATCAACATCTTGGATGATTAATCGTAAAACGGTTTTAGAAGAAATATAAGTAGAAACTTTCTATGTTACATCATTTTTATTGATTTCCTTTCTCTCTTGTGTTACAAGTTTGCTATTTACTTTTGCATTTTTATTAACTTTACTTAAACCTATTTACTCCTCTTAGGGCTGCCAACTACAAATCTCCAATCTACTCTACCCTGAGCTCTCCTTGTCACTTGTTCTCAAGTGTTGTTATTCATTTTTTTTCTGATACTTGCCACCGATTCCCGATAACAAATATTCTCCAATCAGTCTGTTTTCCTTTGTCTTTGGAGATACCCAGTTAGAACTTTCCTTAGGATTCAGTTTACTGGCTACCTAAAAAGCGGGTCCTGTTTACCTATAGAGTCTTTTTTCTGATTTCCTTATCATCTGGGAAGTGGTTGTGTCCCTTAACACAGTAAGTTGTTGTTGCTACTGGTGTCTGGTTAGAAAATCTGGAGTATCTTGCATAGACAGCTGTACATTTGTTTTATGGTTATGGTAATTATTCCATGAAACAGATTCAGGTAATAAAAATCTCTTTAAGTTTGCATTAAAAATCTTGAGTTTAATGTTGGTTGATAGTTTTTTTATGAGCAGTAGAAATCCTTCGAACATAGGAATTTTGCATTTGCTGAGCCATTTCTTGCATTTACATCTGGATCCAATCTTTATTGGATATCATTGATGTATCTCTGATATGTAAAGGCTTCCATCTCTTTTAGAACTTCACCATCAAGTGGGATTTGATTGATGCTCACTATGTTGAGTTAACGAATTCTGATTTCTCCCTTACGAATGTTCAGATCTACTTAGTTCAAAAGCTGTTGCTATTTGTTGCTGAGTATAAGATTATTACAAGGATAAGTCATCTAAGCTGTGTCCAATGTATCCGGTCTACTCTCCTCTTCTTCCAAACTGTAGAGGTCTTGAAAATCCACTCGACGGTTGAGAGTAGGAAGTCTTAGCTGACACCAGCAACAAACGAATTTAGTAAACTGTTAAACTTAGATTCTTAGATTATCGATAGTAGGATATTTCAGTAGTATGTATAACTGATTTAATGAAAGAATGTAGGAATCTCCTCCTATCCAAGAATAAGGGTTCTTGTAAATTACTGCGAATTTAAGTGTGCTGATTTCATACAACATTCTATGAGTTTTCGATTAGAGCACGAAAACTGATTAACCAAATACTGGATGATGATACTATCCCAGACAGAATAAGTAAATTTAAACTCGAACACTTGTATTGACTACACTTTTATGATGAGAACATGATAGGTTTAATCGAAAAATTCATGATTATATCCAAATGTACCGGTGATTTTTTTTACTGTACTGTTTGTTTATTCGTACTCTGCTCTCACACTTTTCGTTCGCGTCATTTCCACCTTAGTTACCCTACTCGCGAGAGTTTCACCTATATCCCTTGGCACAACCTCGGTATTCTTTCGATGCTACGACATTACTTACTTACTTACATACGCCTGTTACCCCCAATCGAGCATAGGCCGCCCACCAGTTTTCTCCAACCAACTCTGTCTCGGGCTTCCCTTTCCAATTCTGTCCAATGTTTGTTTATTCCTCTCATATCTTTCTCTATTTCTCGGTGTAGTGTGTTCCTTGGCCTTCCTCTTTTCCTTTCGCCTTGAGGGTTCCATGTGAGGGCTTGTCTCGTGACGCAGTTAGGTGCTTTCCGCAATGTGTGTACTATCCACTTCCAACGCTTCTTCCTGATTTCCTTCTCCACTGCAATCTGATTTGTTCTTTCCCACAGTTCGTTGTTGCTGATGGTGTCTGGCCAACGAATTCGAAGTATTTTGCATAGACAACTGTTCATAGACACTTGTATCTTCTGGATGATGGCTTTTATAGTTCTCCAAGTTTCCTCTCCATAAAGTACAACTGTCTTGACATTTGTATTGAAAATGCTGATTTTGGTTTTGGTTGAAAGTTGTTTGGAGTTCCAGATATTTTTCAACTGTATAAATGCAGCTCTTGCTTTGCCTATCCGCGACCTCACATCTGTATCGGATCCACCTTTCTCGTCGATGATGCTGCCCAGATATGTAAATGTGTTAACATCCTCCAAGGCATCTCCATCAAGAGTGATTTGTTTGGTGCATGTTGTGTTGCATCGGAGATTTTTGCTTTTTCCTTTATGTATGTTGAGACCTACTGCTGCTGCTACACTGGTCGTCTTCTGTTGCATTAGCCAACAAATATACGCGCATTTCTGGATGCGATCTACTTCCCTGTATTTGATTTAAGGAGCGCAGTTGACTTGTAGTGGTGTTCGTAGTCAACCTAGCAACTCGCCCGACTACACACCTTTGATCTTTTGACTAAAGAAAAAAATGAACTGCTTTATCAATCATTAAACACACTTATTATATGAAAAAAATATATTTAAGCTAACGAATTTTCTCTGAATATCATTACAACTTGTTGTCTCAGTCTCACATTAATTATAAAACCGAGTCAAATGTTCCTAGGTAAGTAAGTCAGTAAGTAAGTAAGTAAGTAAGTAAGTAACTGAATAAATTCGGTAAAAGATCAAAAGATCTACTGTTTTTTCTCTATTTATAGTTTCTATGCTGTTAAGTGACCCCAACTTTTTTTCGTACGATAGATGAATATGGTACTTTAAAAACAATGGGGTATGTGTGTATTAAAGACAACTAATTAACTAAATAGCCAACTCCCATGTGAACGGGGAAGACTAATGGGATGAATTCTACGAAATGTCATAATTCATACAACATGTAGGGGGAGTGGGAAAACTCGCCTCAATTATGGATAGTGTGTAGTTGGTTACAAACAGTAGTCAATTGTTTTACGCCGAATTTTTAAAAAATAATAAGTAACTAATCGAAAACTATGGTGGACACATTTGTCAAATTTCGGATTTTTATGAAACATTTTTAAGTAAATGAACATATAAAATACCATTTTTAAGGATTGTACTACAATGGGAAATCTACTTGAATTTCTGATGGATATATATATTGTCACATATGCATTTTCAATGTATGCGTACAAGTTGTGTTTTTTTTTCACTAATGACCATTATTAACTGAAATATGACATTTACCTTTTTTAGTAAATATGGGATTGTTGTTGATTAATGTTTCAAGTGAACATTCATTAGTTGTTACCTTAATCTTATACATGTCATTTCAAGTATCGCTTACATTTGTTTTATTACAGTTTAACATTTTTGAAACCATGAATCGATGATCAATGTTAGACCAACACCATTAGAAACCTGGAATCACTGGACGGCCGTTTCGTCCGGGTACGGGAATCATCAGCAGTGCTCATTCACGATTGCTGCACCCCACAGGACTCGAACCCAGGACCCTGTGTATTGTGTGCGAACGCCTTACCATCGGACCACTGAGCCGGTATCTAACGGCGCTAGTGTCTAACTTGATCAACTGACACATTTTCACAACCTCATACGCAGTCTTCGGTAGTTACTGTCTACACCCGAACAGGTTGAACCTTACTGGTCACGAATTCCTACGAGAACTCGGAGAAGATTCCTCACGAAACTAGTCACTAGTGAGCACACGCAATATGCATTACGAGGTTGTTAAGATTGTTAAGTTACACATTTTTGAAACCATGAATCGATCAATGTTAGACCACCATTAGAAACCTAGAACCACTGGATGGCGGTTTCGTCCTGGTATGGGACTCCTCAGCAGTGCGCATCCACGACTCCTGCACCTCGCAGGATTCGAACCAGGGACCTCCGGTATTGTGCGCGAACGCCTTACCATCGGACCACTGAGCCGGCATCCAACGGTGCCAATGTCTAACTTGATCAATTCACGGAATTGTGCAACCTCATACACAGTTTTCGTTAGTTACTGTCAACACCCGAACAGGTTGAACTTCACTAGTCACGTCTTCACAGTTTAAGTCTAGTTTTTTTTATTTAACTGTGAAATTTGACAAACAAATAAAAATCAAATACAACACGTTTTAAAGGCAATTTTTTTTTCGGAAGATGATTTAACAATAAACCAGTGAAATAAATTATATATAATTCACATCAAGGAGCTGATCTAACTTAGGCAACAAGTGATGACTGGCAAGTACTGGACAAGTGTTACAATCTAATTTGAAAAACTTCTTAGCAGAGTACATTGATCATACCATTGGACATTGAATTCACTCCTTTCAAGTTTTGTAACGAATGCCTACTAACCTGTTGACCATTACAAGAATATCGCGAATTGATTGAATTTAGAATTATGAATTATTGGGTGCATACTCAGTGTTGCTAAAGTCGAGTGCTCCCTAGGAAACTCAAAAGTCATGGACAGGATACTCGGTGAGGTCGTGAATGTCCACCACTAAGGAATCCCTGTTGGGATAACCATCGAGAAGCTACCCACGCACATTGTGGATTGATGAACTTATCGATTAAATGTTTAATTTTTTCAACGACAATATCGATTGTATGTATAATTGTATAAATACGCATGTTTTATTGTATATTATTTGATCCAGTTAATAAGTGCTCTCCAACGTCTTCCGTCTTCTTATTTTTTTGAACGGTGGGAGTCTAATGTTCGGTGTTGTCATTTGTACAGTGTGGTTTGGCGTTACTCAAGTAGAGAACTTAATAGTTCCTTAATAGTATGAAAAAGCTATCGACGTATTAAGTAGAGTTTTCGTTTGATTACATTCAACCAATAAGCGAATCACACTAAAGGTCGACAAGGATACAATTACGGTATTTTTTTTCAAAAAAATACAAACAAACCAGTTGTTCAGATTTCATCATTTACATTTCATTTGTAAAAATTTTAGCAAAAACGTAAAGTCACGTCTTCCCACTAGAACTCGGAGAAGACCCCTCACGAAGCTAGTCACTAGTGAGCACAGGTAATTTGCATTACGGGGTTGTGAAGATTGTTAAGTTATACATTTTTGAAACCATGAAGTTCAACCTGTTCGGGTGTAGACAGTGTCTACCGAAGACTGTGTATGAGGTTGCACAACTCCGTGAATTGATCAAGTTAGACATTGACACCGTTAGATACCGGCTCAGTGGTCCGATGGTTAGGCGTTTGCCTATAATACCGAAGGTCCTGGGTTCGAATCCTGCGAGGTTCAGAAGTCGTGGATGCGCACTGACATTGAGGAGTCCCATACCAGGACGAAACGGCCGTCTTTCAGTGCTTCTTCCAGGTTTCTAATGGTGTTGGTCTAACATTGATCGATTCATGGTTTCAAAAATGTGTAACTTAACAAATCTTTACAACCCCGTAATGCATATATATAATTGTATAAAAACGTATGTTTTATTGTATATTTTTGATTCCGTTAATAATTGCTCTCCAGCGTCTTTCGTCTTCTTATTTTCGAACGGTGAAGGTGTCTTATTTCCTTCTAAATTTTCAGATACCTTTTGTTCACAATGGCTATCGATCATGAGGTCTACATATCAAGTAGAGTTTTGCTTCGATTACATTCAACCATCAAGCGAATCACACTAAAGGTCGACAAGTATTCAATTATGGTATTTTTAACTAAAATAAATACAAACAAACCAGTTGTTTAGATTTCATCATTTACATTTTGATGTGTAAAAATTTCAGAACACAGTAAAGTCTAATCTCTGTGTGAACAATGTACACAACAGAAGACACAAATAAAACAATGACAAACATTATTGAAAAGAATATTATCAGTTGATTTTGTCAAATTAAAAAGTCAAAATAGTAACAATCTGCACAGAAAAAAAAAGAAGTGTGACATGCATTTTGGACATGATTTATCTCTTTCATTTCTATGAATCAGATCATAATTTGTCAAGATGATTTAAACACACGCACACACATACACACGTCTAATTATTGCTGATTACATAATTAGATAACGATTGGAAAACATGATTAGAGTAGAGATTATTATTATTGACATTGAAAAATGAATTGTAAATTATGTACAATTTTACAGCATTAAAACAAGTTGATTCCAACGTACATTGTCACACATACTGTGGTGCGCGCTACATATAAGTAGTATATGACGCGAGTGAAGACGTAATGTCTGGCAGCAGAAGATGGGGGAACATCAAGAAAGGAAGAGTGGGAACACAATGGAATTTGTATGAAACGTATGAATAGTGAAATGTCAGACAATGAATTGAAGATTTGCAAATTAACCGTTTACGATATGGTTTTCCTATTTTACTGAGTAACTCTGTAATTTTCGTTAAATACAATTCGGTTGTCCTCACCTGTGTTCTCCTTCGCTGCCAACATAGAGGATGAAGATTTACATGGCTGAAGGAGTTTGAGGCCGTGGCCGAGCTGGTGGGGGTGAAGGAGCTGAGGGCGAAGTTCGTGGTGCTGGGGACGCTGCTGAGAGGTAGGGCAAAGGCCGTATACGACAGCTTGGACGGACGGCGTGGGAGACTGTCACGGAGCGGTTGCTGACGGAGTTCGACAGCCCAGTGTTCTCCTCCACTACAATACATGTGTCACAAAAACTACTTACAATATCTTTATTTCATTGAAATGATCAATTAGTCGTGTGTTAGATCATCATGAGAAGAAAAAACCCTGGGAGTACTGGATGGCCGTTTTGTCCTTGTATGGAATTCATATCAAGCATGCGCATTTCCGCGAACCTCGTCCACAGGAATCGAAGTCAGGGCCTTCGGTCTCGCGAGCGAACGATTGGTCTTTAGACCACACTGAGCTGGCATTCAACAGTGCTAATATCTAACTTTGATCAGTCTAAGATTTTACTTAACCTCATCCATTTATTGTCTTCGGGTGGGTGATCAAAACACTTAAAATGATACGTCATCTGGAATCATAATCATTCTGGATGTAGTTTTTAGTGATTATTGAGTGGATAAGTGTATCAACAAGCAGTAGTAGGTAGAAATATTTCGCAATGATAATAGCAGTGACCATGTCTGTAACAATTATCATAATTTAACCCAATTTACGTGGTTTAAATCACAAATAGACTTAAGTGAACAAACCATTGAAAACCTGGAGGAGTTGGGTAGCTTTTTCACACCTATTATGGGATTATTAAGTTCTCTACTTGAGTAACTCCAAACCACTGTACAACAAATGACAACACCGAACGTTAGACTCCCACTGTTCGAAAATAAGAAGACGAAAGACGTTGGAGGGCACTTATTAACTGGATCAAAAATATACAATAAAACATGCGTATTTATAGAATTATACATATAATCGACACTGTCCTTAAAATATTTGAACATTAATCAAATAGTTCATCGATCGACTGCCCTTGAAATATTTAAACATTTAATCGATAAGTTCGTCAATCGACTATGTGCGTAGGTAGCTTCTCGATGCCTATCCCAACAGTTTTGAAACTATATCATCTAGTTTCAGAGTTTGAGACTACTTATATCGGAAGCAATCATGTTTCATACTACCAAATCGAGTGATAGGGATTTGGATCCTACGAGTAACAACTAATTTGAAGTGTAAGTTAATCATGGTTTTCTGCAGAAAACCTATAACCACGCAACAACAAACCATGATCCATGTGATATCCAATCATTTAGCTTGCAACGTCACTAATAGAACACAGGTCAGTGTATATAGTTGGATAAACATGACATTAGTTACTGCTATCCAATGAACATGATAACTTTTAGTGATTAGGTTGATATTCATACTTCAAATAAACCATGGAACAGTTATTGAATGTGATTAGTATCCCAATTCTGACATAGATCAGGCAGGAGTTCTCCTATAAACTTTTGGAAATCCATCTTACATTTAATCAGTAGTAGGTACATGACTATTAACCCCTGAGGATTGATGTCACTGTCTAACATCAATCAATCTATGATCTTGCAATCACTTGCAAGATCAAAGGTCCTACATTTGATTTCCGCTCGTGGACTCGAAGATAATAAGACGAAATAGTCTGTCAGTCAGTCAGTTTCAACGTGGAACTTCGTACGTATGTACATAAGTTCAGGTTGCCATACCACCAAATTAGCACAGAGACACGCAAATGTCAAATCAAATCCCATAGTGATTAAGATAGTAGAGGTATTTATGGTCATGAAGAAGACTATGGTTTGAAAATGTTATTCAACAAGTATAATTCAGTGAGATAATTTTAAAAAGACAAAGGTAGAGGTGTTGACGAATCCAGAAGATTAGGATTTGAGGGAGATCAAAGAATGGATGCACTTGCGCCATTGCAAACGATTTTGAGCCTTGTCATTCAAGGTCTCTAACAATTGATGACTTTCGTATCACGGACTCCAACCAGGTAGCCTACATCTACCAACATGACTCAGTCCACCAATCAGTGACTTCATGGATTTGTGTCATGTTTTGGTTTGGCCACCCCCTAACTTTCGTCCAACCTACTCCTACACCACAAAACGTAGCTAGTCGAGGTAGTCGGTTGTTAACCATACGTAACACATGTAGACTAAATAGTTATCCTAGCTGAGATCACTTCGTGATTTCAGCTATGGAAATACTAAGATCTCTACAAATCCTCTATATTTAACATATGTACCAAGTTTACAAATTTATATACTCATCACTGGATGTATAAAGTTTGTTGGAGTACTAATGATACTACTGTTCAACTTTTTAAAATAAACTACGTGGGAAAGGATTTGAATTTGAAAATTTTTTTTTTAGAAAACCACAAAAGAACGTTAATAATCAAGTTTTAATCAGCTAAATAACAGAAAAACTTCTTTTTACAACACAATAATTAAGAACATAAATAGGTCAATGTTAGACCACCAACAGAAACTTGGAACCACTGGATAGCCGTTTTGTCGTGGTACAAAACTCATCAGCAATGTGCCTACATGACTCCTGCACGTTTTAGCATTCAAACCCACTACCTTCGGTCTAATACATGGACGCCTAACCTGTGAACCATTGTGCCGATGAGTCTCATACCAGGTTTCTAATGGTGGTCTAACATTGATCGATTCATGATTTCTGTAAAGTAACTCAACAATCTCCACAACCCCATAATGCAACATAATGAAATTACATATTTTTGAAAACATGAATCGATCAATGTTAGACCACCATTAGAAACCTGGTCGAATAATGGTTTCAAAAATGTGTAACTTAACAATCTTCACAACAACCCCGTAATGCGAATTACCTATGCTCACTAGTGACTAGCTTTGTGAGGAATATTCTCCGAGTTCCTCTAGTGGGAAGACGTCGTGACCAGTGAAGTTCAACCTGTTCGGGTGTAGACAGTGTCTACCGAAGACTGTGTATGAGGTTGCGCAACTCCGTGAATTTGATCAAGTTAGACATTAACACCGCTGGAAACCGGCTCAGTGGTCTAATGGTTAGGGCATTCGCGCACAATACCGAGGGTCCTGGGTTCGAATCCTGTGGGGTGCATGAGTCGTGGATGCGCACTGCCACTGATGAGTCCCATACCAGGACGAATCGGCCGTCTTTCAGTGCTTCTTTCAGGTTTCTAATGGTGGTCTAACTAACATCGATCGATTCATGGTTTCAAAAATATGTAACTTAACAATCTTCACAACCCCGTAATAATAAAATTAGTTAGTTCATTCTTTATATTTTACTTCACATTTGAAATTGTGTCTTTGTAATTTCTCCTATTCAGAATTCTTTATGTCTTGTCTTCAGAAATCAATAGAATAAATAGATGACAAATCCCAATATTGACCATGCTTATATTTCGTGTAAATTCATTGTTCTCCATTGTTTTTTAAAAAGTTTTGACAAAGGTCACGTAAACACAATAACTCTTCTACAATCCTATAAAAATGTGTATTATTAGTCAGTAAGTAGTGTGTGCACAAGATTAGGAGAGATTTAAGAAAGTAGCATTTCTTTATTAAAAACAGCTGTTTGTTTTTACAGAGTCATATGTCCATTCATTCACCAAAACTAAAATTTGAATTTAGAGATGGCAAGTAAGTAAGTAAGTAAGTAAGTAGCAAAGAAATCACTTAAAATGGTTACTTACTTATGTATGTACGCCATTTTTCCTGTCACTCACTCATCCAAGTATGGTTTTCATCAATAATATTCATTTCGAATTTCGTTTCAAGGTTAGTTTGCACATTTAGTCGTGTAGATTCATTCTCTCTCTCTGCACACTCCACCCCACCCCACCTCACGTCAGCTTCGTAATTCTAGTTCATTTTGTGAAAGCCAGTGAAATGTCAATCAATATTCTTCTCCTTCTACATTGGCACATGATGAGTAAGAAGCAGCCACAATTCAAGGGGAAGAAAACATTCGATTAGCAATTATCTGTTCTTATATGTATGACCTTAAAATAATAGAAATCAAACAGAAGTTCTGTTCTGTTCTGTTCTAATGAACATTATGATTATCATCATCATCAACGAATCAATAATAGTTACATTTATGAAAAAAATAAAATATTTTTAAAGACATTCGTAATTCAATTGTTGTGGTACATTAAATAATTTCTGGTTAACGTAAATTTGGTGGAGATG
>OX103973.1:9099492-9115299 GCA_944470395.2 Schistosoma turkestanicum | reverse complement strand
ATATTAAATAATTACTATGGCGACTTATTTTAAAATGCCACACTTCAGTCGAAAAATTAAAACAAACAAACAGTAAGTAGCAATAACGATAACCAAAATGTGCCACATGTGTGTAAATAAATATACATCGACTCATCTTAGAAAGTATTTGTCTAGACAAATAATCTGTGAAATATGTCATTTCTTTTTTTCTATTTTGAATAAACAAATCCCACATATCACAAATGAATCGCGTTTAAAATAATGATACCGCCAAAAGTGTTTGAACATTGATCGCCAGTAGTTGTTAGTTCATTTATTTATGCCTGAAATGATGATAAATTCATGTGATCGGTAATCATAATAATAATATTAATAAGTAGTCGGTCGGTTTTTGTGAGATTATTGTTTTGATGTTGTCATGGTGTATAATCTGGGTTTTTTGAATATTGAACAATTTGCATAAATTAAAACTTTAATTTATTCTTCGTTTGTTTAATTAAAAAAAAGTAAATACCGGCGTTTTTTTAAAAAAAATTAATTAGTTTACACACGTGAGCTTAAATTGAATTGAAAAAAAATTTTGCCGCCTTTGTTTGAATACTGTCGCATTGAATGTGTATATATTGATAAGTTCAGTGTACAATGAATTAGATAACTAACGAATAAATCTGGTCATCACAAAAAAAGAAAAATATTCACCAACTCTGTTTTAGTTCACTCAATTTCATGTAATCAGTGACAGTCATTCATTGTGATATTTGAATCATTTGGGAATTAGTTTTTCCACATTTGAAATAATCAATTAATCATTGTTAGACCATCATTAGAAACCTGGAAGCACTAGACGACCGTTTCGTCCTGATATGGGACTCGTCAGCAGCGTGCGCATCCACGACTCCTGCACCACCTCGCAGGATTTGTACGCAGGACCTTTGGCATTGTAGGCGAACGCCTTACCTTCGGACCACTGGGCCGGCTGGTATCCAACGGTGTTAATGTCTAACTCTGATTGATCTAGGGATTTTGCGCGACGTCACCCATTTTTCTTCGATAGTTACTGCCTACACCCGACAGGGTTGAACTCCATTTTCAATATGAAACTGAAACATGTCTCAATGCACATATCATGGAAAGCCAATGTATGTTTATCAAGAATACACATCAGCTGGCTACATTTTGACGTATTATATCTTGATTGATCATTGGAGAAAATCAACTAGGAATAAGGCTTGACCAAGACTAGCATGCTTCTGTGGACTTTCATCATCTAACAACTCGATAATCGTCACATTACAGTCAGATATGTACGTTATCACTGATCATCATTGAATTTATGTGGGACTGTAATGCAATATTTTCTTTTGTTGATCGGTTACTGGTTTATAAAGAATGTGTTGATTACTAGTGGAAATGACTTCATATTGTATATACAGAGTTTACATGTTAACTTATTGAAGGTGGTTGTTAAGATCCCGTAGAATAGCGATTTTAAAAATCCTCAGAACAAATTGCGGAATAGTTTATTTATATGGCGTGACCATCATCTATTGTCTTCGATGGGTAATTGGCTTAGAGCTGGGGTTCTAAAATGAAATCATTCATGATCAGTGGAATTCATTCGTCTCGGCGGGGGGGGGGCGTTGATGGATGATAGTCACACAATACTGTGGATTGACTGAAGTTGGATATTAATACTGTTGGGTGCATACTTAGTAGTCTAGAGTTTGAGTGTTCACACACCAGACCAAAGGCCATGGGTTCGAGTCCTGACTGTGAGGCCTTGTACGGGCACTACTAAGGAGTCCTTTACTAGAACAAAATGGCCGTTTAGTGCGCCAAGGTTTTCAGTGGTAGTCTAACATAAATCGCTTCTTTGATTTCATTGAAACGCAACAATTTCCACAGCCCCATATTTATGAACATAGCACTGTTTACTAATCAATAATCGAACTACGATGAACATTTTAATGATAAACTAACATCACATCGGTAAAGAGAAAGCTTATGCTTCAAAATAAATCGAATACACTTGTCGTATTCAGCGAAGATTACGTAATAATCTCTTTTTTACCCGTATAATTCAGATAATTTTTGAATATTGAACCTTTCGTTTTATTCACTTGGGTATTTATGTGTTTTTTCACTGTCAAGCTTATTCGTATAACCATATAAAAAGTGTCCTAATCATCAGTTTTATTTCTTTATTCAACCCTCTCTGGTCGACATTGGATGAACAGTGTTAGAGTGTTAAGTATGACGAACATATTTCAGACTGATTCCGGTTCATTTTTGTAAACCGACGGAACACATCAGATAAGTAAATGTTCGAGTGTTTTAAGTAATTCGTATTTTCAGTTAGAGCTTTGGAGATTTGTGTTTATACACATTTGAAATCATCAAACAAACATTGTTATACCACCATGGGTGAGGTCGCGCAAAATCCCTAGATCAATCAGAGTTAGACATTAACACCGTAGGATGCCGGACCAGTGGTTCGATGGTTAGGCGTTCGCGCACAATACCGTAGGTCCCGGGTTCGAATCCTGCGAGGTGTAGGAGTCGTAGATACGCACTGCTGATGAGTCCCATACCAGGACGAAACGGCCGTCTTTCAGTGCTTCCAGGTTTCTAATGGTGGCAGTCTAACAATGATTGATTGATGATTTCAAATGTGTAAAAACGAAACCTCCAAAACTGTGCCCCAAAAAAAATGATTATTATTTTAAGTATATAAATTATTAGTTTTTTTTAGTGATAAATAGTGTTAGTTTTTTTCAACGAACTGTTATTGCTGTTGTTGATGACGTTGTTTTATTCAAAAGGGAATATTGATCACCTATTAAAACTGTGAATTGTTGTTATATATTTTTTTAAAAATAAAAATAAGGAATCACAAATATGAACATCTATTTGACATCTAGTTGTTTTTCTCTCTATGATAGGATAGATACTTTAGTAAGTAACACAATAAACATGTTTATCAGTTAACAAAATTGAATGAAAAGGGTGAATTGATTGTCGGACATGTATATATTCAACATTCAAATAGTTTGATTAATCAGTCAATTGAGGCATGGAACTAAACCACCGAATTTTTTTAATGTTTGTATTTATTACATTGAATAATGAATGATATTTGACACCTAACCACAATACACACACACACACACCACACTACATGTGTACAGATTGTATGTAATACACAATAGAGAATGTGTGAACAACATTGTCAGCTTTAATTTTATTTTTCTAATAAACTCAAGTTTCTCTTGATTGTGTGTTCAGTTGGTTATTTTTTTTAAAAAAAATATATAAATATAATTGACTTTATTATCTAATTGTACATAATAGTTTGTTAGTTAATCATGAACTGTGCTGTTCTTCGTTTTATTCAGTGAGATGTGGATGGGTAGAATTTTAGAATCGTGTTATATATATATATATATATATATATATATATATATATATATATATATATATATATATATATATCTTACATACTTGTGCATGATACCCCCAATGGAGCATAGGCCGCACACCAGGTTTCTCCAACCAACTCTGTCCTCGGCTTCCCTCTCCAATTCTGTCCAATGTTTGTTCATTCCTCTCATATCTTTCTCTATTTCTCAACGTAATGTGTTCCTTGGCCTTCCTATTTTCCTTTCACCTTGAGGGTTCCATGTGAGGGCTTGTCTAGTGACGCAGTTTTGTGTTTCTCGTAGTGTGTGTCCTATCCACTTCCACCACTTCTTCCTGATTTCCTCATCCACTGGAATGTGGTTTGTTCTCTCCCACAGTAAGTTGTTGCTGATAGTTTCTGGCCAATGAATTTGAAGTATTTTGCGTAGATAACTGTTAATAAATACTTGTATCTTCTGGATGATGGCTTTCGTAGTTCTCCAGGTTTCCACTCCATACAGTGAAACTGTCTTGATATTTGTATTGAAAATCGAGATTTTGGATTTGGTTGAAATTTGTTTGGAGTTCCAGATATTTTTCAACTATAGAAATGCAACCCTTGCTTTGCTGAAGTACTTGACGGCCATTTCGTTCTAAAATGGAATTCATCAGTGTCAGTGTGCACTGACGATGCCCACTCGCGGAAATCGAAGTAAGTGTGAAGCACTTCATATCGAATACAGTGAATGAGTATGAGCGAAATCTTAGATTGATCAGAGTTAGACTTTAACATCGTTAGATACCATCTCAGTGATCTTGAGGTTAAGCGTTCGTGCGCGAGACTAAACATCCTAGGTTTAACTCGTGCAAGTGTTAGTCGTGGGTGCCCATTGCTGATGAGTTCGTCACTAGGACGAAATGGCAGTCCAGTGCTTCTGGTTTCTTTCCAATAAACATATTAATTCTTTCTTCCACAGTCAAATTGTCTACTTCTTTATGTCTGAAAGAAATCAGCTATCATATAATTTAATAAACATTCAAGGATGTTCGTTGTTGTTGATGTATTTGTGTAGAAAACTTTTCAAATAATATTAGCTGACAAGTTTCAAATAGTATGAAATAAGCATCTTGGATTCCACTGCTGTCCGCTGTCTAACTCTGTTTATAATGCTTGTCACTGAATGGTAGTCATCATGCTAATCGCTCCTAGTTTTGTAGATCAGGTTATTCGAATCAGAGGCTTACGTAATAACTGAGTAATGGTTATTATTATCCTTATGAAAGGTAAGTACATTTTATGTGCTTCTTAGGTCAATAACTTGTAGTGAACGAGAACACAGGTGGGGCAACCGGATTCCATTTAACGAAAATTACAAAGTTACTCAGTAAAATTGGAAAACCATATCGTAAATCGTTGTTAATTTGCAAAATATCAGTTCATCATATCGAACTGGACTGTTCCTGTTGCAAAACATCAATCCATTGTCACTCACTATTCATGCGTTTCATACAAATTCCATTGTGTTCTAACTCTTCCTTTCTCTTGACCTTCCCCCATCTTCTGCTGCCAGACATAACGTTGACAGTCACGTCATATACTACTTATAAGTAGCTCACACCACAAACTCACTTCTTATTTAGTTCACTTTTCCAGTACCCCGCCCCAGCCATGCTACTCTGCATGCTTTGCTAGTATGCATAAAGCAGTTTCTGGCTAGGCACAAACCCCTATACAAAGTACACACACAGACATAATCTTTGTTTGAGATTGATTTCAATTGAGAAGCTAGTGAAAACCATGAATGATACGACAGAGACTTCATCCTACTCTTCAGGATATCAACTATACACACTCACTTGAACTCGTTAGCAGTTGAAACCAAGTCCTCTGTTTCAAATCGAGTTCTTTGTTGATCTGACTTCGGTAGTAAGACAACAGTTGCCTATCATCAGTTCTATCACGAACAAATCGCAACTTAAAACAAAAAACTTCACTTTCCAATTCAATCCTATTCCTCGGTGAATCGTGTATGCATGTACTTGTAAAGAAGTTTATACTAGGATGTAACAGCCAATTATTAAATATCCCCTAGTTTTTGAATGATACTCTGATGAAAACCATTTACAAATAATTTTAACATTATATATCTTATTACATATTTGAAATCATCTATCAATCATTGTTAGATCACCATTAGAAACCTGGAAGCACTGGACGGCCGTTTCGTCCTGGTATAGGACTCATCAGTGGCAGTGCTCATCCACGACTGCTGTACCTCGTTAATCTCCATAACTCTAATTGAAAATATATTTTATTCTCATTCTGCATCACATACAAATTAAAAATACACGAACAGTATCAATAAAAAATGATAATAATAATAATAATAATAATAATAATAATAGATTATAACTCCTATTCTCATAAATCATGATTCTCTTCAAGCAGAGTCCACTTGATAAATTCATACAATTTTTTTTATAAATGAGCAGCCATAACTTTTAGCATCCATTCACATTCAAATTGTAATTATTTACTCATATATCGTGTGATCGGATCGTTTACTCATTTATGATATGAACACACATATAGACATACTTTGTGCACAGACACAATCTACCTATAGACAAATATCAGATAGACAGACAGACAGACAAATGGTCTATGAGTTATTAATTTTTTTATTTATTTAAGCCATTGATATTAAATCATCATCATCATTATCGTTATAAGTTGAAATTTCATTAAAATTGATCTAATCATCATAACAAGTGGTTAATAATAATAATAATAATAATAATAATAATAATAATAATAATAATAATAATAATAATAATAATAGTAATAAGTCATGATAACCACCAGATGAAGTGGTGATTGGATTTTTTTTTTAAAAAAAAATAAATCCCACCATGATTAAAATGAAAACATGATTTCCAAATGAATCAGCCAAACATGTTTCATTCATGCTCATCGAGATAACTAAACGCATTAGACAAACTGAATAGAATTAGATCAAGTTGGCGGAGGTTATTTATGATAATGGTAATTTGTTGGGGACGTTAGATCTCCAGAACTCCTTTGATAAATGCCTTAATTTTGGATTTCACGTTTGCAAGCATGAGCTGATCAGTTGACTTTGAGATTTCGTTTCACACCAGGAAAAGCCTTGGCTGTGATTGGCTGTTGTGTATTTTAGTGAGCTATTTTAGTGACTGTCCCAAGGATGATGTATAAATAAACGAGATTTATGTGCTTGAATGCATGGTGCTTGCTGGGTATTTGTAGAATATACTTTCTACGCTTAACAAGACTTCTCTTTAGCCGTTTGAGATCAAGGTAGCCTACCTGGACGCTGGTAAAAGTATCGTTCGACGAAGGTGAACTCGTAATAGCTTCAAGCATACTTAGTGACGAACCTAACATAATTATTTCCTTTTCAGTACACAAATTATATATGTATTTATATACATATATGGAATAAAACGTAAGAAAATGAACACTATTGTAAGTAAATTGAAAATTCCAAAATATTCGTAAAATATTTAGCATTACTGTGGTGCGCGCTACTTATAAGTAGTATATGACGCGAGTGTCAACGTAATGTCTGGCAGCAGAAGATGGGGGAAGATCAAGAAAGGAAGAGTGGGAACACAATGGAATTTGTATGAAACGCATGAATAGTGACAATGGATTGATGTTTTGCAACAGGAACAGTCCAGTTCGATATGATGAACTGATATTTTGCAAATTAACAACGATTTACGATATGGTTTTCCAATTTTACTGAGTAACTTTGTAATTTTCGTTAAATGGAATCCGGTTGCCCCACCTGTTTTCTCGTTGACTACATTACTACTATTACCACTGAGTGACTTAGGAATGAATATTATAGTAAGGAATCACGAATCGATCATTGTTAGACTACCATTAGAAAGAAAGCTGGAAACACTGGATGGCCGTTTCGTCCTAGTATGAGGCTCCTCGTCAGCACTGCACAACCACGACCCCAGAACACTAGAATCGAACCGAAGACCTTCGATCTCGTGCGCTAATGCTTAACCTGTAGATCACTGATCCGGCATTCAAACATAATTAATGTCTAACTTTGATCAATCAAAGGTGTTTTACTCAACCTCAGTCATTGTCTTTGGTAGTTACTGCCGACACCCGACAGGACTGAACTCCACTAGTCACGAAGCTAGTCACTAATGAGCACATTTTTATGATTTTCATCATAAGGGTATGGAGCGGAGGTCGTGAATATGCAATACTGACGAGTCTCATACTAGGACGAAATGTCATTTCAGCAGTTCCGGGTTTCTCTTCCAATCGTAATCTAACAATGATTGATGCATGATTTCAATGAGAAACAACAACCTCCTGTTACGCTCGTCATTTGGTACGCTTGAAGCTATTACGAATTCACCTTAGTCGATAAACGCGAACGAGACAATTACCAGCGTCCAGGTAGGCTACCTTGAATCCGAAACTGCAAAAGAGAAGTCTGGATAAGCGTAAAAATTGTATTCTACGACACCAGCCAGCACACAATGAAAAAAAATGTATGTATAGGATAATCGATACTGTAGCCGAATTATTCAAATACAAATTTATCGATTAATTCAAACGAATGTACAATGAATGAATGATGAGATGCTACAATCTCAAGGTCAACTGATCGGTCCATGAAATAAATCCAAAATAAAGATATTTATCAAGCGATTTCTGGGGATCTAACATCCTCAACACTCCCCCACTCTTTAATAGCGTACGCTCCTGGGGTCGCCTTGCATCTTGAATTTTGTTCGCCGCTGTCTGAGAGAATACCTTCTGGAACGGTGATCAGCTTGTGACTGAGTTTCTTCTCGTAAGGGGGCTGCTGGTAGGTTGAAAGTATCAAGCAGGATGTCAAGGGGGAGATTTCCTGCTCTTGATGGACGATCTGGTGCTAGCCGTTTACGTATCTGGTTTCGATGGCGTGACCACCTTTCGCCTCCGACCTCTACTTCGTACACAACTAGTCCAACTCTTCTCATCACTCGCGCTTCTACCCAGGGACCATGATTTTTTCTGTAGTCACGGGCGAACACAGGACATCCCACTTCGTAATAGGATTGACTTTCCTGCTTTGTCTCTACTAATGTTGGTGCATTAGTTGGATGCATCAGGCTGTGGATCGTTTTCAGTCTTCTTCCTATCAGGATTTCTGCTGGGAACTTTTGATCCGGTAACAACTCATTTACGGGTTGACCTCCTAACTGGAAAATCGCTTACTGATCTAGAATATGCCGACGACATAGTTCTATTCGGTGAAGACGCTGACAAAATGCAGAGTCTTCTGACTACCATAAACAACAATGCGAGCATGTTCGGGATGCGGTTCTCACCCTCGAAATGCAAAATGTTCCTTCAAGACTGGGTTGCATCGGCACCTAAACTAGTGATAGGGAGTGAAGTAGTCGAGCGTGTTGATCACTTCACTTATCTTGGGAGTCTCATCAGCGCTGATAGAAAGCTCGATTGACTTTTTCCACCTGCGTCACTTATGGAGTAGGCGTGATATCCGTTTTCTGACTAAAGGACGGGTGTACTGTGCAGTAGTTCGCTCCGTTCTCCTATATGGCTGTGAAACATGGCCAGTGAGAGTATAAGACATTCGTAGGTTACTGGTATTCGATCATAGATGTTTAAGAAGCATTACTCGTATATCGTGGGACAACCGAGTAAGCAATGCTGTCGTTAGGAAACGAGTTCTAGGTAAGGATGGTAGATCAATAGATAAAGTGGTGAAACTTTATCAGTTGAGGTAGTTGGGACATGTGTTACGTATGCCTAACCACCGACTGCCTCGACGAGCTATGTTTTGTGGTGTAGGAGTAGGTTGGAAGAAAGTTAGGGGCGGCCAGACCAAAACATGGCAGAAATCCATAAAGTCACTGACTAATGGACTGAGTCATGTTGGTACATGTAGACTACCTGGTTAGGGTCCACGAGACGAAAGTCACCAATGGTTAGAGACGTTGAACGACATGGCTCAAAATCTTTTTGAATGACACAAGTGCATCCATTCTTTGAGTTCTCTCAAATCCTAATCTTCTGGATTCTTCAACACCTCTAGTTTTGACTTTCTAAACTTTTCTCACTGAATCATGAAAAAATATATTGAATAATTTTCCAGTCAACCTTAAAAGTTGTATTAATAATAACAACTAAAAATCATACTGTCCGCACCAATTAACGCCTTTGGAGTAGATTTTGTTTACAACATGTATTCGTTCTCTCCCTATTTTTTTCACTTACATAACAATGTTTTTGATTGTAAACATCTTTATCAGAAATAATTTAATTGTTTGGTTATCATTTCTAATATTCATACATTATGAAGGTGTGATCTTGTAAGGGTCAAACAAGTAGGTTTTTTCACTTTTCACACTCATATAATTTTCATTGAAAATAATAAATATGATAAGCAAGCGCATAATTGTTTTTTTATTTGTCTTTTTCTGAATAAACAAGATAACTGTCCTCCTGTATTACGCATCGTATTGTCAAAAGTTCACATTAAAAAAAAAAATCATTCATTTCACTCGTCGATGAGTTGATTAACACATTCATTTCTTAGTGTATATAAATTGTTGCAGAATTGACTTGATATAATGTCCACGTTTGTGATGTAGTTTACATTGTGATTTGCTTGACATATTTCATGTAAACTCATAATCTCATCTTGCTTAATTATGTAACTATCTTTGAATGATACTGAAAGGCGATAATAGGTCAGCGATAATAGATCACCTTAAAGGTGATCAAGAATTAAGATACATGATTATGCTGTTTAGAACTAGTGAAATTACTTGTATTTGTATTCATCAATGCAATAGGAATCAGTCAAAGTGATTATCGTTCAAACTCTAAACAAAACAAGATTACGTAATCTAATCAAAACAGAAAGGGTAGATGGATGTCATAAGCCAAAGAATTAAACCTACTCTTCACACTGTCTTAATTAATCACGATGATTTCCTTACTAATGATTAGTTTAGAGAGATAATTTCGGAATTCAAATGAGAATTAATGATCAGTGCACTTCGGCCTATGCTCCATTGGGGGTAACAGGCGTAAGTAAGTAAGTAAGTAAGTAAGCAGTTTGGCCATGTCGAGTACGAGACAATTATACACTGATACCAACGGAAGATGGTGGAATAATTCTGTGATTCGATAGAAGTTAGACATATACATCACTGGATGTTGACTCAATAGTCTCAAGTTTAGGTGTTCACCGAAATGTCTAAGAGTTTCGAGTTCTATCTTTGATGGAGCTGTATATGTACACTGCTGAGGACCCCGATGTGAAGTCGAAATAGCCATCCAGTACGTACTTACACTCTTGCTTACGCCTGTTATCCAAAATGGAGCATAGGCCACATACCAATATTCTCCAACCTACTCTGTTCTGAGCTTCCCTTTCCAATTTTTGTTCATTCTTCTAATATCTTTCTCTATGCATCGGAGTAATGTGTTAACCTTGAGGATTCCAAATGAGGGTTTGTCCTGTGACACAGTTGTGTGCTTTACGCGATGTGTTTCCTATCCACTGCCACCACTTCTTCCTGACTTCCCCCTGTGTTGGAATCTGATCCAGTACATACTATCCATTACTGTTTGTCTAACTAGAATCAATTAACTCCACCTTCAGCTCTTCTAGGGTTATTGTCGGTCCCAAACCGATATAAAGGAAAACGGTTGTGAATGGGGCTAGCTAGTAGTTTATGGAGATTAGAGTCTTAGTTGAAGATAATGTTCGTTATCAATAGACATCATAAAACCTGTACAGGCTTAGTTTAGTAAAACAGTCATGACCAAGAAGTATTGGACACCTGTATTATGAGATTTCTCAGTAGCGTCTATCCACAAAGTTATCAATATGATTTACTGGTTGACCTACGTTTTACCTTGACTGTAGCAGTTAACCGAAAATATCAGGAAAATTTGACTATAAATTAACTACAAACTGAAATAATTATTTACATCTGTCACACCCCCTCCCAATGGAGGAGCATAGGCCGACGACTAGTATTCTCCAGTCTACCCTCTTTTCTGTTCTATCCAATTGCTGTTCATTCTTCTCATGTCTGTCTGCATTTTCTCGCCGTAATATGTTCCTTGAACTTCCTCTTTTCGTTTGATCTTGACGGTTCCAAGTGAGGGCTTTCACTGTGACGCAGCTAGGAAATTTCCACAATATTCTGTGTCCTATCCACATCCGCCACTTCACAAACTGAAATAATCATTACAAATCTAACATTAAGGTAAGTTGTTTACTGAATCTTATATATTATGTAATGGACTAACTAAAGTGAGACAAACATGTTCGAAATAAGGCAGTTACTCGTTAGTGTCATTCCATAGGTGTTGGGAAATATATTGAAGAATTAGTTGAAACCAGAACTGTAAACCGTCGCGTTCCGAACTAGAGACTACGAAACTAAGCGCTTGGTACGAAACACATAGGTACTAACTAAGACTACAGACCATCATACTAGTATGAAACGGTTGAAGTCAGTCTGTGATGCCCATTGTGAATTCAACAACCTCCAGCATTCCTTTGTAAAAATAACATGATGGCGAATTTGGCTTTCACAGCGTCATACATTTTCTTTTTGTAACCCAATGGGCTTGATTCTTTTTTTCTATAACATTTTATGAATTACTATTTTTAAAAATAAATTTTTTAAGAAAAATTTTGGCATAAAAACATTAAATGAAGGGAAAAAAACTACAGGCTAGTAACTAAGTCACTTCAGACAGACAGACAGACAGATACAACGCAGAACTTCATACATAAGTACATCAGTTCAGGTTGCCACCATACCACGTCAGCACAGAGACGTAACTGTCAGTTCAAATCCAAGAGTGATTGCTATAGTAGAAGTATTAGCAGTAATGGAGAAGATAAGGGAGCGAAGATATGATTCAAGAAGTATAATTCAGTAAGATAAATTTAGAAGGAGAAAGATAGAGATTATGAGGAATTAAGAAGGTTAGAATTAGAGAGAACACCTGCGCCATTGCAAACGATTCTGAGCCATGTCGTTCAAGGTCTCTAACCATTGGTGACTATCGTCTCGCGGACCCCAACCAGGTAGCCTACATCTGCCAACATCACTCAGTCCACTTGTTAGTGACTGCATGCATTTGCGCCATGTTTTGGTTTGGCCGCCCCTAGCTAAGTCATTTCATTGAATGTTTTAGATTCTCTAATCGTGAACTCATTTTTTCATCATAAACTGATACACGCATATATACGTTGATATAAATATGTATGAGAGAGAAAATAGATGTATGCGAAACAGTGATTAACCTAAACACACACTGTACCATCTTTTCTGAGGTAAACATTTATTCATTCACTACCGTGCAAAGAATAATTCCCATGAGTTTTTATTTTGAAAAAAAGTTATCATTGAAATAAAATATAAATCGATAATTGCCATTAAGTGGTTTTTTTTTCTAAAGGGTCCACTTATTTACTGATGTGAATTAATTGTTGATAAGCTGTAGAGATATTGTAGTAAATTCGATTGGAAGATTTATGTTAAGTTCAATCCTTCAAAAGACTGGATTTATATGTATGTATAAGAGGTGCACTGGGATTCTGTGTAGGTTAATCAAAATGATAGTAGAAATTTAGCATGTTACTGTTACGAGATTAAGTTTATACCATAATTTGACTTGATGAAATTTGAGAGTGAGACTTGACTAGTATTCTCTAACCTACTCTGTCTGTCCTGGGTCTTCTTTTCCAGTTCCGCATTCTTTTCATGTCTGCTTCCGATTCTCGGAGCAGTGTGTCTTCGATCTATCTTTTTTTTCCAATGGCCATAATGATTCCTATTCAGGGCTTACCTTGTAAAGCGGTTGGGCGGTTCCCACCGTGTATGTCTTGTCTACCTCCAGCACTTCTCCCTGATTTCTACCTCAGTTGGAATCTCGAGTGTTCTCTCCCACAGTAGGTTTTACTGACCGTATCTGGCGAATGGATTTAGAGTATTTTGTGTATACAACTGTTAATAAATTCTTAGATTTCTGGATAATGTCTTTTGTGGTTCTCCAAGTTTCTACTCCATACAGCAGAACTGTCTTTACGTTTGTAGTGAAAATTCTGACTTTGATGTTGGTTGACAGTTATTTTGAGTTCCAGATGTTTTTCATTTGTAGAAATGCTGTCCTTGCTTTTCTGATCCATATGTTTACACCGACATCAAATCCGTCTAGCTCATCAATGATAATGCCCGAATATCTATCGGTTTCTTCATCTTTCAAAGCTTCTGCACCAAGTTTGATTTGTTTAGTGCATGCTATGTTGTATCGGAGGATCTTGCTTTTTCCATTGTGTATATTGAGCTCTACTACTTCAGAGGCTGCTGCTACACTGGTTGTCTGCTCCTGCATTTGTTTCTGAGTGTGGGATAGAAGAGCGATATCATTTGTGAAATCCGAATAGTCCAGCTGCATCCAAACTGTCCACTGTATTCCTTGTAATGCCTGACATGTTAATTTTATATGATTCAACTGAACTGACAATAAAGCCTGGACGTATTACGAAACTGATTCTCAGTTATCAGATTGGAAACAATGCTACAATCAACACCGACGATCAAACAAATAAAACATTGGTCATAGCATGATTGATCCGGAAAAAACGTTGTTACATTTAATCTCATACATGGTATTGATATGCTACAGATATGTAAATGAACGTACATTAGTGTCATTTTCCATCCTGTATACCATTGGGTATGATGCAAAGATATTTCTGCTAATTGTCATAATACTTATGAAGAATATCAATTTGTCAGTTATGTAACTTCAGCCTTTGGTTAGTTTACGTTTATCCAGGAGGTACGTTGTGTGCTGTGAGTATCTGTGAGTTGGCGTGTGAGGTTATCTAGAAGAGGAAAGAACAAGAGAATAAGATGGTGAGCCAGAAAATTCATTAAGCACACATAAATCAACGAGAAATAAAGAATCGAAACTAGAAATTGTTAGAGTACCGTTTTGAATGCGTCGTCACACAGTTACATAACTTTAAAAGAACCTACAAAAAAAATCATTTTTCCGACCATCACAACGATCCATGATCAACACCACTAAGAAACATGTCACTTTTTTTAAAAAAAAAAACTCATTTCATGCATCCTTTTTTGTCAATATCAGTTCCAATGAGTAGAATGTTTATTTTTCTTAAATTAAAACTATGAATGTGGTGCGAGCTACTTATAAGTAGTATATGACGTAAGTGTCAACGTAATGTCTGGCAGCAGAAGATGGGGGAAGATCAAGAAAGGAAGAGTGGGAACACAATGGAATTTGTATGAAACGCATGAATAGTGACAATGGATTGATGTTTTGCAACAGGAACAGTCCAGTTCGATATGATGAACTGATATTTTGCAAATTAACAACGATTTACGATATGGTTTTCCAATTTTACTGAGTAACTCTGTAATTTTTGTTAAATACAATTCGGTTGCCCCACCTGTGTTCTCGTTCACTACACTATGAGTAGTTAAACTAAAGAGAAAATTGTAGGTTCAAAATTCAATGATATTTGGATTGATTAAATGAAACCCTAATTAAGTCTTATTTAGATTATTATCTACCAGACATTTTAGGCCAGCTATCACGTGATTTCATGTTGAATCATGTTAGTTAGTTGTTTTTTTTTCTAACTAGTTATCAGTTTGTTTATTTCATTCAAATGATAATCATTTCACAAAGTGGACAATTTAAAAATGTAAACAATAAAACTTTTCATAAATCATTGAAAAAAAAACAAATGACTATTCAAATCATCTCGTTAGTGTTTTATGATACTCTACGTGAGGTGGAATAGCATAATTACTGGGAATTAAGTTACTTGTAACTAAAATAACTACGAGCAGTTAAGTGATACTCTGAAGGAATAATGTACAATACCGTATGCAGGATAGCGTAACATGAAACTTTTAAACTGGCTAGTTACAATAGGAGAAACATTTTTCAATAGCCTCCAGTTAGTTGATATCGAGTATTACTAATAAAGTTGTTATGTTTCAAAAAATATTTTTAAGAATTATTGGTCATTGAAACTCCGTCTAGAGCGAATCTAGGGTTACTGACAGTTATAAGATCGGAGAGACGAGGAGGATTGGGCATGGGGTCAGTGACCCAATCCCGTAGAAATACAACTCCCTAAAGAAACTCTAACTAGAAAATAATCCTCTGTTCAGCGACCTATGCTACATTAAGGGTAACAGGTGTCAGTAAGTAAGTAAGTAGGTAAGTAAGTAAGCAGGCAAGTGCATAAGTAAGTAAGTAAGTAAGTAAGTAAGTAAGTAAGTAAGTAAGTAAGTAAGTAAGTAAGTAAGTGAGTGAGTCAG
>OX103973.1:9049006-9098996 GCA_944470395.2 Schistosoma turkestanicum | reverse complement strand
TAAGCATCCGCATGCGAGATCGAATGTGTTGGATTCGAATCTCTCCAACCACAAAGAGGTGAATATTTATTTCATTATCTTTCGAACTACCTAAGCAAATCATACTAACAAGAGCTCTTAACTGATTACTTTTGACCGTGTTAATGGTGTGGGATCATACTGTTTACAAGGTTTTTTTATCTAGCCTGACCTATCTGTTATTATTGAGTGAAGTAGTCGAACGTGTAGACCGCTTCACTTATCTTGGGAGTCTCATCAGTGCTGATGGCCTGGTGACTGACGAAACCTCAGCTCGGATACAGAAGGCTCGATTGGCTTTTGCCAACCTGCGTCACTTATGGCGTAGGCGAGATATCCGTTTGCTGAACAAAGGACGAGTGTACTGCGCAGTGATTCGCTCCGTCTTACTTTAAGGCTGTGAAACATGGCCAATGAGAGTAGAAGATATTCGTAGGTTACTGGTTTTCGATTATAGATGTCTTCGAAGCATTGCTCGTATATCCTGCGATACCTGAGTGAGCAACGCTGTTATTAGGAAACGGGTGCTAGTTAAGAATGGCAGATCACTAGATGAAGTAATGAAACTTCATCAATTGAGGTGGTTGGGACATGTGTTACGAATGCCTAACCACCGACTGCCTCGAAGAGCTTTGTTTTGTGGTGTAGGAGTAGGTTGGAAGAAAGCTAGGGGCGACCAAACCAAAACATGGCAGAAATCCATGATGTCATTGACATGTGGACTAAGTCGTGTCGGTAATTGTCGACTACCTGGTTGGGGTCCGCGAGATGATAATAATCGATGGTTAGAGACCCTGAATGTCATGGCTCAAAATCGTTCGCAATGGCGCCAGTGCATTTATTCTTTGTGTTCTCTCAAATCCTAATATTCTTGATTCTATAACTTCGTAAACTTTTCCCACTGAATCACCGCATTGGAAGACTCACTTCTTTCATTGTTACAATTTACTGACTATATCACTGACAATATTACTCTACAGTAGTTTGAATTATACGTAAGGAACTATGTACTCTTTGAAATTACAATTAAACCTTGATAGTGAGTGTAAACCAGCAAGAAACCTTAGTCATGTATAATATATCACACATTCCCCTCAATTATTTACCTAATTTATGCCACATAAGCATTCGAATCTGTTATTTGTGTCCTATGCTACTAAAGAATCGATACATTTTCTCATAGAATTCTACTTTTTTCTTTTTTCAATTGGTTTGATTGAAGCTGTACGTAATATTAAAATATTTTGTCTTCAACAGCAACAATGAAAAAATTTAGAAAATTTGTTGATTTGTTGCTTTTCTCACTTACAGTTGTATGTTTATCTTTTCTGTACATTTTCTCCTATTAGAAATGACCAATAATAATTGCATGCACTCCCCCTCCCTCCTCCTATCACTTGTCAGAAGATTGAAAGGGATAGGAATAATAATCTATCTCATCATCCAATCAAAAATGAATAAATAATAGCCAATCAAAATGAAGCCACATTATTGTATATAAGATGAATACAAAAGGATAATTTTCACAAAAAATTCCTTAGTTGGAATAATTATCACTGTTCACTAATTGATAACCAACTAAAATACATACCGAATATATATTCACATTGATTTTTTGGATTTATGCTCACACTGGATCTTACCAATGACTGCAACTGATGATATTCGGGTAAGTATTGTCGCCCTAGTTCAATTAAATTTCATATATGATGTCATTTTATTGAATTACATGGTAATATTTATCTAAGTCCCACTTATTTTATTATCTAGTGATACTGCCTGATCTAAAAAACAGTAGTAGTTAGATAGATAGCGATTGAAGCCTAAGTATCTCAATTGCTGACCACCCGCTCACAGCTACTGAAATTGTAAAACGTTTTGTAGAATTATAAATCATACTACTTGTGAGTAGCTTAAAAATATAAACAAAATATCTACATTCATTTGACTGGACGTTCCCAGTTTTTAATTGTGTGAACACTGTATTACTGACTGTATTCTCATCAACTCATGATGGGTCAATCAATAATATATCGATCTACAATTTAAATAAATATAAATTGGATATTGATTAGTTGATTGAAAATCAATGATTATTTAAATTTATCGTTGTTATAATTATGCATAGAAATAATGATCGTGGTTAATTAATAAAATGCATATGGTCATAGAAATGGCAGTACAGTATTGACTGTGTTCAATTGCTTCTCTGTTTAATTTGTCTTAGTGGATAAAGTTGTAGCTCAGTAGTAGTAATGGCACCTGATATTTAGGTTCGTAGACCTACTGTAACTTACAGCCAGTCACACAAATCGATACAATGTTATTGGGTCTATTACATTAGAATCATGATAAACTAATATATATATATATATATATATATATATATATATATATATATATACATTGTGTTATCATCACATTGAATATTGTAACAACTAACTAATACTCCCAATCGTCCCGCTGTTAAATTCTTTGCTTTTCTGTATTCTTACTGTACTCTTTTTGAAGTGAACACATTTCATTTTGTAGTCTGTCTTTTTTTCAAAGACTAATCACCATGTTTTCTTAAAATGTTTGCATACATGCATCAAAACCAAATTAGATAAATCTAATTCATTTTTTAAAGATAGAAAGCAGGTGCTAATATCTCATGGGAATAATCTTTAATTTTCATGCCTTGTATCTATCTATAATAAAACAAACATATATTTATTTATATATCTATCTGTGTGTGTGTGTGCGTACTAATGAGGTGAATAAATCAGAACACGTGCCAATTGTCAGTGATTTTCTTTGTTTGTTTGCGTAGAACTTGTCAGTTCGTCCATATTGAAATCCATACATATCTACATTAATTAAACACAGACATTGTCTATAAATTTTTATTGATTCTTTGCAATAAAAGGTGTTTTTTAAGTCCATTTGACATGATGATACTAATTTAATCTATACAATAGATATAAACACATTTATAAATCAGCATGAAAAGAGAAACACCAAGATCGTTCGTTATTCTTCACTTTACTAATATCTTAGTAACGAAAACCAGAACAGAGGCAATTGATGCTGAATGTATTAATGGTTAAGAGGAGGAGAGGAAAAATGTTATTTTTGATAATATATATAGTGAAATGATGATTGATGATATTTTCATTAGTCTAAGATTTTTCATTGTAGGGTTATGGGGCATGGATGTTTTATATTGTTAGACCACCATTAGAAAGCCTGGGTAAGCAGTACTGATCGGCCGTCTCGTCCTGCTATGGGAATGTGTCAGACATTTGTATGTAAGAGGGTTAGGTTGTGTGTGTGTGTGTGATTAATTCTTTGAAAAGTTCGTAATTGTCATTTTCATTTAGTGAGGAATTCAGAAGATTTTAATTTCAAACGCTCAATTGATATCGATTTTAAAAGTGTTCATATGTATAACTTTAAACACTAGACCAGACTTTTTATTGATTTTTTTCTCTCAAAGTAACTCACTGTATTCTTTCTCTCTTCTTCTTCCTAATTTAGTCTCGAATGTTGCATAGAGCTGATCGCCTGGTACGTGGTATGAAAGATGAAGAAGCATGGCACTTAGTTGGCCTATTTCAACAAACTCATCCAAATACATTTCTACAAATATGTCACCATACACTGGCATCATTCTTAGAATTAACTCATGATTATTTTGACCAGAAATGGCCTTTGATATCACGTTTATTATTGATGACCAATAAGAAAAAATCCATTGGTGCAGATCGTCGTGGTCGTTCACGTGTTCTCACTGCTAGTCATCACAATAATAGTCTTAACAGGAATACAAATCAACGTCATAATAATGTACATGAGGAAATTTTTCAATCACCAATTTGTTGTAGTCCATTATTGTTAATGTCAAATGATCAAATCGATAATTTATCATCATCATCTTTATCTCCAGTTATATGTAATATGAAATTATTGCATAACACTACTTCGACGAATGGAAAAATCAAAAATAAACTCAAACCTGGCGGTAAACGTTTACTGAAACAATTATTACCTTCAATGTTTCCAATACCTAACAATAATAATAATTGTAATACTCCTACTATTAATTCTACTAATAATATTAATAGTAGTAATGATGGATTGAAATCTCACGGTGAATCAGTGACACCGACAAAAAAATCCAATCGATCTGGCTCAAAAACAAGTAAGTATTATTTTCACAGTTGATGTATTATTATAACATTTCACTTATGTAGTCTACACCTATTAACATGGTTCAGTCAGTGAGTGACATTATGGATTTGTGCCATGTGCCTTGAAAAGTCCAACGATGTAAGTGTTGTCTCTACTAACAGCATGTCACTGATGAAGTTGAATAAGAATGCAGAAAGCGGAGAGCCCTGAGGAACACCACTCGAAGTAATCGATTCCGATTAAAGATCATCGTAATATCTGTCTTGACCAGTGGTGTTTGAGTAGAGAGCTAGTAGAACCTTTATGTATTCTTTGGTACTCCTTTTAGAGATAGATACGGCCACATGACATCACGATCAATAGATCCACACATCAACATAAGGTCGAAGAATACAACTACTGTAGGATGTCTGATTGTGTGTTTCTGTGTTCTAGAACCGATGTGGCCTGTATCATCCAGGGGCGATATAAGCTTTATTTTCTTGAGTCTGCTCTTCATGAGCTCCAATTAGGATCAGAAGTATTATTGAACTGAATATCTTAGACACTATATTAGTTAAACTGATTCACCAGGACAATTGTTGTTTGAGACCAGTCAGATGAGATTATGTCCAGTTCTCAGATTCTAGCAAAGATCTCATTTAGTCTTATTGCTAAAACTAAAACTGATAATTGATCGAATAATTTTTGTGCAATCAACATGAAATAAAACATTACACTGTCTGGTTTTGATAAACACTATGTCTAATTATCCTTAGAGTACTTTTATGATGAATGAATCTGTGTAAAGGATGTGAAACTAGCTAGAGAGAGAATAAAAAAAACACTTAGTTAGTAACTATGATTGTTTCATTTCACAGTTTTGTTTACATAAATCATTATGACCTCGGATATTGTAACCTTGTCAATAAAAGTACACAAAGTAAATAAATAGTCGAGTGTGTTTTTTTTTAAAAAAAACTCACCTGTAATATTTGTTTACTCAGTGAAAGAGAGATTATTTTAAGTGCATGAAACAACATGAAATAAAGTAAACTGACAAATTTACTCTTGGCGATAACACATACTACCAACCCATCTAATGAAGTACTTTTTTGTTTTTGAGTGGCTCTTTCTATATATACACTCTTCATTTCTAATCACCTCAACTCAACCAGTTTTGTAAGTTATGATGCTGTGAAATGTTAATTGATTGGTTAAAGCAGTTTTACTAGGTAGTTCGAATACATCCTATAGGTTTCACAATGTCTAGTAAGTAGTAAAGATGTTGAAATATGATTGATTAATTGTGATAATTAATTTTAACTAAATTGTTTTGAGTCACAGAAAAATTTTATGGATCTCTGCATAATATACAATTGTGATTGAATTGGGGTCCACGAGATGACAATAATCGATGGTTAGAGACCTTGAATGACATGGCTCAAAATCGCTCGCCATGGCGCCGGTGCATTTATTCTGTGTTCTCTCAAATCCTAATCTTTTGAATTCTTCAACACCTCTAGTTTTGAATTTCTAAACTTTTCTCACTGAACCCTATTTCTTAAATATCTTCTAATCCTAACCTCTCCGATTACTTCCAATACCTTTACTACCTCTTCCACTATTGGATTTGAATCGACAATTACTTCTCTGTGCTGATGTGGTATGGCGACATGAACTGATGTACTTACGTACGAAGTTCTACGTTATATCTGTCTGTCTGTCTGGGCAAGTTAGTTAATGAGTTTTGATTTCCTTACTTGGCTACATTTATCGTGTGAGCAGTTTTTGTTCACGAAACTCTTCAGTGCAAACTGCATTCTTAATCTTCATTGAAAACCACCTCCACGCTGTCTTTATCACAATGGTGTCTTATTGATGTGAACTTTTATACTGTCGTAATCTCACACTTCATCTGTAAGACAAAGATGCCTTCAACACCGATTTAGTTTGATGTTGTACTGAGAACATTAGTATTCGTCACAGATATCTAGGCGTTATGTTGAGGAGTCCTGTTCTAAAATCAAACAGTTATTCAATTGCCTTTTCAATTTTCGCTAATAGTTTGACTCAAACAGATCTTATAACCTACGAATCAATTATTTATAATTGCCAAAAATAAAAAAAATAAAAAATTGACTTGACAATGAAATGAAATCAACCAGATCAACAATAAAAAAAAATTATCTGTCACACTTGTTCATTATGATTTATCATCACTTCAGGGAATAAATAAATTAGCTGCCTTCTTTTTTTCCCCCAGCTTATTCAATCATCAAGTACAATAATAATAATTATTGATTACACGAGTTTTTATTAGCCTAATAACATCTGTCATTGAATTATTATTGTCTAATAATAATTATTTTAATCTTATATATGTACATACATTTGACCTGAAGGCTTTGTAAAGTCAAATTAGGTCATGTGTGTGTGCGCGCACAAAACGATGTGTTAATTCATTTTATTTTTTTCTCCTTTTCTTTTCTCTAATCCCTTTTATTATGTGATCGTGACAAAAATTAACAACAAATAGAATTATTCTTTAAACAACAAGTTCAACCATTATTTTGTAAATCAGGAGGAGGCTCCAATGAAACAACAACAACAACAACACGTCAATTCAATTATCCATTAGTATTCAAAATGAATTCATCTAAATTACATCATTGTTTAAACGGGAATACGATCAATTTAAAATGGAGAAATAATTACACTGATTATTGTATACAATATTGTAATATCGATTCAACAATTTGTTCTATTCTAATTAATTATATGATTTCTAATCCGAGTAAGTGATGATTTTTGATTTAATTATAAATGATTTATGTAAAAAATGTATATTTCACCTGTATATTTTGCTGATCAATACGCAGCGCTGGAATGTCTGTCTGTGTGTGTATGTGTGTCTGCAGGTGTGTGCGCGCAGGTGTTTGTGTATGTGTGTTTGTACTTGAATGAGTGCACAATGCAGATTTCTAACAATCGAATCAGATAACAAGAAAAAAAACGTTCGATAATTAACGGACACGTCTGTTTTTTTTTGAAATTGGTTCGATTATTAAGAATCATCAGTAGTCTTGACATGTTTCTGGATAAAATTGTAGTACATACAGACGAGTGTTTTCTAATCTACATTTAATGGAACATGATTTAAACAAAAAAATAATCACGAAATTTGTCTTGTTTTATTTTATGATTATCTATGTTGTTTAGTTTAGTGAAATTTTGTTTTACATTGAACATGAAGTGCACCTGATTTAAACAATTATCGTTTACATCAAATTACATGTAGTAGTAGTATTGTTTTTTTGAAAAAAAAATCAAATGAGCCATAAATGTTTAATTAGACAAATGTCAATTAATGATTACTTTTGTGAATTTGACTAGTATGTAATTCTTTAATTCATTTAAAACCAGTAAATTTGTATCTTTTGTGTGTGTGTGTGTGAAACATGGCCAGTGAGAGTAGAAGATATTCGTAGGTTATTGGTTTTCGATCATAGGTGTCTTCGAAGCATTGCTCGTATATCCTGGGACACCCGAGTGAGCAACGCTGTTATTAGGAATCGGGTGCTAGGTAAGAATGGTAGATCAATAGATGAAGTGCTGAAACTTCATCAGTTGAGGTGGTTGGGACATGTGTTACGTATGGCTAACCACCGACTGCCGCGGCGAGCTTTGTTTTGTGATGTAGGAGTAGGTTGGAATAAAGTTAGGGGCGGCCAAACCAAAACATGGCAGCAATCCATGGAGTCATTGACAAGTGGATTGAGTCATGTCGGTAGTTGTCGACTACCTGGTTGGGTTCCACGAGATGATAATAATCGATGGTTAGAGACCTTGAATGACATGGCTCAAAATCGTTTGCAATGGCGCCGGTGCATTTATTCTCTGTGTTCTCTCAAATCCTAATCTTCTGGATTCTTCAATACCTGTAGTTTTGACTTTCTAAACTTTTCTCACTGAATCATATTTCTTAAATATCTTCTAATCCTAATCACTGCGACTACTTCTAATACCTTTACTACCTCTTCTACAATTATATCTCTGTGCTGATGTGGAATGGCAACATGAACTGATGTACTTACGTACGAAGTTCTACGTTGCATCTGACTGACTGACTGACATTTGTGTGTTAATGAGTCTGAAACACTGGTGTTGCCATGATAATAATTACCATGATATAACTGCTCTAAGGATCGTTTCTTCTATTCTCATAATAAACTCCTCCAACATTCACTGAGGCTGAGTGAAGTCAGGATATTATACCATACAATCTCATCAATCTCATCTTTATGATCTTAATTTACAAAGTAGCATTCATGTTCGAATCAATGAGATTAATCCTTTTAATGGCTGGCTATCTGACTCCGATATTTATGAACCGTTACATATACTGTGAAATAAATCTCCCATTCAGTTTCCATATATATCATAGTTACGCGAATCATTTTAACAGACAAACAAGAGAATGAAAGGCGTACAAGCAGAAAGAAAAAAAAAAACGAAATGGAGAAGACGAGTAAGCAAACTCAGTGTAATGAGGCATGATGACCAAACATTTATAGTCAGACAAATATAAACTAGACATACGATAAGCGAAGCAGACAGTGCATACACAGAACTCGAATAGAAACAACCAAGAAATGAGCAAAGAATTGATAAGGTCAATAGACGTGTGAATAAGCAAACTCAGGAAAGAAAGCATTGATTAGATTTGTGCAAAGATTGATGAGACCAAGCCCTGTGAACACAACATAAAAGTACACACCCTACAATCCATAATGGACTGAACTCTTAGAATGAAAATCTATACTTTTTTGTGGGGAAGGGGGAAGAGTTTTGCAGGTTTGTGTTTTTAAACATTTGAAATCATCAATCAATCATTGTTAGACCACCATTGGAAACTTGGATGCACTGGACAGCCGTTTCGTCCTAGTGTGTGGGACTCATCAGTGGCAATGCGCATCCGCAACTCATGCTACTCGCGGGATTCAAACCCGGGACCTTCGGTATTGTGCGCGAACGCGAACGATAGATGGTTTCAAATGTGTAAAAATCTATACTATCTACAACACTACGTTCGTATTATTCTCCGCGTATCAATAATTTAATCGTTAACTTGTTAGCCATGACCGAACTAATTTATTTTTAATTTTTTGCCTATTAAATTATAGAATTATGTCAAACGGAAGGATTATTTCGTATACCAGGCAATTCATTACGTATACGTGAATTATGGTTGAAATTAAGCTATCATTTACAAACACCTTATCTACGTGTACCACAACCTGATCCAGATGAGTCAACTACCGATGAAAATCTATCACCTTATCCAATGATTGATTATGAAGAAATACATGATATTTTACAATCCTATACACCACATGATATATCCAGTTTGATATTACGTTGCTTAAATACATGTACAACATTTCAACGTATACAACAAGTGTTGAGTTTTGATAGCAGTACTACTCATACTACTACTAATACTACTACAACATTAAATTCCCCAATGCCCAATCATTCTGATCAATATTCCATTCATTCATATAATAGTAGTAATCATAATAGTGAATATCCACAGACTGGCGGATTAATTCCATTAGAAGCTGGAAATCTATTATTTTTAGCAACTGAACTACAATATAAATTGAAATCTTCCACGACGACCAATGCCACTACTAATACTACTACTCTGAACAATATCAGTAGTAATAATAATGCTGATGACACCAATCATCATCAATACGATGATTGGATGTATGTATTATGTCAATCAAGACAATTATTAACTTATCGTATTGTAATACAATTATTATTACCAATCCCAGAACGTTATTTATTAATGAATTTATTACGTTTATTTAAACAAATTGATGATTTCAGTAGTAAGTCAAAAATGACCGCTGAATGTTTATCCCGATGTACAGCATTTGCTGTGTTTGGTGCACCAATCAAATTGAAATCATCATCGGCTCATTCAAAGAATACCATGATGATGATCAATTGTCGTTTTAAATGGAATGCTAATCATCATAATAATAATGTTGTTGATTTTGATGTTGATGTTGATGATGGAGGAGAGTACAGTTTTGAATCATACACACATTCAATTGCTAAACGTATTGATACATTGACCAATTTAATTAAAATGGTACATCAACTGGAAGATTTACCAACAATTATTTATAATACAATACGTAATCGTCTTAGAATACATTTAGGCAATTCCCCGATACCTAGAACGACAACAAGCAGTGATTGTTGTTTACAACAACAATCTTCTATCATAATGGAAAAGTGCACGGATGAATATCATCATCATTGTTCACTAGTTGATGATAATACTGATCATTATCAGAATATTCAATTGGTAAGTTCAAGTTATTGTGCATTGATTATTTTTCTGTTTAAAAATGTGACCAGTTCAACGTTTATAACTGAATTATAATAGTCTAGTTGAAGTTATGCACTGATCTAAATTAAACACTGGATGTGTGTTTCATTCTTATATGGGACCGCTTAGCAATGTGCACTCATGACCCCGCATGTAGTCCATAATATTTCTCGGCATTTATTCAATAAGTTATTTCAAAAAGTTTTTCTTGGAATACTGAAATATTGAAATTTCGTGCAGTCCGTATTGATTATGCATCATAGTATTATGGTGCATTGAAATCATGAATGAATCATTGTTAGATCACCATTAGAAAACTGGAAGCAGTGGATGGCCGTCAAACACTGGTACGGGACTCTTCAACAATGTGCATCCATCACTCTCTCTACTCACAGGATTCGTATCCAGGACTGTCGCTTTGCACACGTACGCCTAACCTCTGGACCACTGAGTAGAAATCAAATTTGTGTCGGTTGAATTAGTTGAGAATTTTATTACGTTTACTGAACAGCTGCCCAAATTTGTATATGGTGTTGGGAACAGTGTTAGGAAGATATAGGCGGTGTAAGCCGTGCTAGTAGGTGCAGATTTGCCGATTAGGATCCGTGTAATTATTATGACTCATGCTTAGAGAGGAACGGGTCCTCTCACAATTTTTATATCACTCTTCCAAATCATTACGGTTACTTACGCTTACGCCTCTAACTCCTAATGGAGTACAGGTCGTCGGCCAGCATTTCCTAACCCTACTCTGCCCTGGGCCTTCCTTTCTGGTTCTGTTCTATTGCTATTCCTTCTTCTCATGTCTTTCTCCATTTCTTGGCATAATATGTATTTCATGATCTCCAGCTTTTTCCTTTTGCCATGAGAATTCCAAGTTAGGACTTGTCTTGAGATGCAACTGGGTGATTGTCTCAGTGTGTGTCGCATCCATCTTTAGCACATCTGGTTTATTCTTCCCCACAGTATAAGTTGTTGCTGACTGATAATCTTTTTCCAACGAATCCGAATTATTTTTCCTAGACAACTGTTAATAAACACTTGTATCTTTTATAATTTTTTCACAGGAACACTCTGAACCAACTATTCAAAAACGTATTAAATATGAAAACAATTCAATTGAATCTAATCAAACTCACACACCAATAGTAGTAGTGAATGAAATCGATTCACTATTGAATTCAAATCGTCCTCCTAATCAGCTTCATCGTACAAAATCTACTCTTGATACAACAACGATTAGTAGCAGAAATCGATTATTTAATCAACCATTGAATTTCAATGAATCACAACAACAAACTGATCATTCGAATGATTCACATGTATCATTGAAGAGAACAACAGCCAATACTACTACTATTACTACTACAACTACTACTAATAATAATACTAGTAGTAGTTGTTGTACTAACAATACAATGATTGATTCATTTCATTTATGGAAACGTCATAAACCAGGCTCAATTCATCATGATTTATTCAAACCAACCTTATTTAATAGTAGTAGTAGTAGTAATTCACGTATCACCAAAAAATCTCCGGCTATAATTCCCCTTTCTCCTCTATCTAATACTACTACTTCTTCAACTCATCATCATCATCCTCATCAGCAGCAGCGGCAGCATAAAATGTTGATCAAGTCAAGAAGTAGTTCATTTCTTGAACATTCATATATATTTAATTAATTAAAACAAATTGAAAAAATCAATTCAAACGGCTGTGATTTTAAATATGTACATATATGTAAATATATATATATATATATATATATATATATATATATATATATATATATACTGTATTTATGTAAATAGGATTGTAGTTTTCTCTCTTGTACTGTACATATTCCCCGCCCTCTCATTTGATGAATTACCTGTTTAATATATATCTATATATTTCTTTAATTAATTAACTTATTGATTTACAACTGACATTACTGAATCTGATGATGCCAGCAGTCCATATTCATCAGCAGCTGATCATCGCTCATTACAACACCTCCTGCTACTCTTGTAACCACTACTGTTCACTTCGTTTCCTATCATGAATGATTTTTAATTTGCTTTGTTTTTCTTTTTTGTTGTTTTGACTCCTTTATCTTTTATTCTTCTTCTTGTAAATTAATTTTTTTTTATAAATGTACATGCCTTTATATATAATGAATTGATATTAATGAATAAAATTAAAATCAATAATGTTGATTACGTAATAGAATTTTTATTATCTCCCTATTGGTTAAGTTTCCTGTTTTTCAATAGCTGCTGATGATGAGTTAGTAGTAATGATTGTCAGAAAATTTTCAGTACTATGAACTAATAACAACTCACTTATAACAATGGGAAAATATATTTTAGGCAATAAATCAACAAATGTTCCCATGTAGTCAGCCATTTACAGCGTAGAACTTTGTGCGTACGTACATTAGTTCTAGTTGCCATAACACATTAGCACAGAGACGCAATTGTCAGTTTAAATCCCATAATGGTAGAGGTAGTAGAAGTAGTAAGGGTAATGGAGAAGATTTAGGGGTCCAAGATATTATTCAAGAAGTTTAATCTAGTGAAATAAACTCAAAAAGAACTCCAACGGTTAGGATTTGAGAGAACACAAAGAGTGGACGCACCTGTGCCAATGAAAATAGTTTTAAGCCATGTCATTGAAGGTCTATAACCATTGGTTAGTGTAGGCTAGCAGAACCCAACCAGCTTGTCTACATCTACCAGCATGAACCAGTCTGCTTGTTTTGGTTTGGCCGTCCCTAGCTTCCTACCAACCTATTATTACACCGCAAAACATAGGTCGACCAGGAAGTCCGTGGTTAGACTTACGCAAATGTTGAGTTATCAGTGAATTCAGATATTAAAAATATTTTACAAATTGATTGATGTACAGGCGACTTTTGGCGGCCATGAAAACACCTTGGATCGAATCAAGTACGCTCGAATAGTTATTAATGTTTCAAATATAAAGGATATCAATCATGGTACATACATTGTGTATTATTTGTCAATTTTAGACATTGAAAGAATTTACACTCTAAGTCACTTAAGAACGAAAACATTACATTGAATACTCTATTTGCACACCATCTTTGAGTTGTGACTTCCAACACTCCATCCTTCTGCCATTCCTGTTGTTGCTTCCTTTCCTTTCTGTTGGTACTCCATTCATTTCTTGCTTTTGCTCCATTTACTTTCCGGTTTCCTCTTCTGACCATGAGACTTCTTCTTTCACGTCCATTCTTATACTACTTATATCGTTCGTATAAGTAGCACACACCGCACCATCATTCGATAGTGAATTTCATCACTGTCAAACCTGAATCAATGACGGATTTCGTAAAATTGAAATTATGTCTGTTCTTAAATTCAATACATAAAATTTCAAATAGCACGAGCGTAACACACCGGCTTAAGGATTGGCAATGTATTACTGATAATTCAATCTGTGATTTAGCTAGTATACGGTCAACAGTAATTTTCAATCTTGTATTGTCTGTTTACCAAACACATCACTGCAGGATAGCGCACCATAAGGGGAATTTCGCAAATAAACAAACGTTCGAAATGAAAATATCGATTTATGTTGGGGGATCTCAACAAATTTTCTCATGTTAGATAGCTTCTCTGTAAATGATAAGGAAATAGATGTTCAGGGAATCAATGTATCGTCTAACTGATAACCTTCAGTGGAATCGATGAAAATTATAATATGACAGAACCGACCCGAAAGTTTATTTCTACAAATCTTAAATGTTAGACCTTCAGAAACCTGGGAGAACTGGACAGCCGTTTCGTCCCTGTATGGGACTCATCATTGGCAATGTGAATCAATGATTTCTGTTTATCAAGTACGAATTAGCTGTCCAGAGTTTCCAGGTTTCTAATGGGGGTTTAACATTGATTGGATAGTTGCTAACAGAAAAATCCATTTCTGTCATTATCAGCTGAATTCACAGTAATTGAATTTACTTACTTACATCTGCTACCCCAAATGGAGCACAGGCCTACGACTAGCGATTTGTTTTTTCGGTTTAATGTAGTTTTGGAGAGTCGAATTTCTACAGGACAAGTTAACTAACCCCATGCCCACAGCCTTCCCTCATTATCCGGGCTTGGGACAGGCAGTAAACTTAAAAGGGCTCCAGATGGAGTTATTATTTGGAGTACTGATGTTTATATTAGGACTCTCTAACCCAGTTACCAGGAGAACGAAACGTGGATCTTTGATTTCACTAATATATAACATGTAACATATCAACAATCTCGGTCAGCTTCCATTAGTTCATTATTCTGTTCGATTAAGTGAAAATTTTTCCGTAAATTGTAGTCAGATCTTTTTCAGAGATACCCATATTGAGAAAAGTAGGATCCTTCAGTTTTTACTCTTACAGTTGATTGTAAGTCCTCAACCATATCAGAAGCTATTAATTAGTTTTTAGGAGTGAAGTTATATTGAGTATTTTAGTAGAATTCAACTTGGATTCAGCAGAATTCACAGTATTATTTATAAACTGAAATTAACTAACAACTTATTTATAAGTAATATGTTTGTTATCTAGACTTCAGTACTGAACGAATTTTATTGATTATCAGTCATACTTTGGATAACAATGTATAGGATTCTGATGAAGACACTCGTTAACATAAGCTAAATTTTTACAGTTAGCATTGACTTTTTCATTCATAATTGTCGGTCAATCAGTCAGTGAGTTGCAACGTAGAACTTCGTACGTATGTACATAAGTTCAGGTTGCCATACCACCAAATTAGCACAGAGACGCAAATGTCAAATCAAATCTCATAGTGATAAAGATAGTAGAGGTATTAATGGTAATGAAGAAGAGTAGGGTTTGAAGATATCATATTCAAGAAGTATAATTCATTGATATAAGGTTAGAAAGACAAAAGTAGAGGTGCTGACGAATGCAGAAGATTAGGATTTGAGAGAGCACAACGAATGGATGCACTTGCGTCATTCAAAACGATTTTGTGCCATGTCGTTTAAGGTTTCTAGCCATTGGTGACTTTCGTCTCGCGGACGAAAGTTATATAATGCAAAACCTAAATGTAGAATGTTAGAAATATTGATATTGATTAGTATCTGCCTTCAGTTTAAGGTACATTCGGTATGTGGTTATCAACGAAATCAATGACAAATTCCTCGTCTTCTGACCTCATAAGATGAATTACCTACTTTCTGATACTGATATTCCGCTTTCGCCTCAAATGCTAAACTCACTATCCAATAAGATACTTAATCCAGGTAGGTACTCAGTATATTGTTCATCCTATATGAACCTATTATTATTATCGGTATATAATTTTCAGTCGTTGATATTCAGGACAGAATTTGGTCAGTCTCCATTTTTTATGTGTATTGCCTTGGAAACTTGAAGTGATAAGTTCCTGGCTCGAGACCTACTGTAAATTTATACTCTATGGAATCAACTATATCCAACTGAGAAATACCAAACAGAAAGAACTGGTTATCTTTCATTCCATTGTTAGCCATATGTCAAGTACATTAACCGTAGGATTTTTCCACAAATTCTCTCAAACTACTTAAACAATTAAACAAATTTCATATCCAGTAATAATAATGCTAATTTACATATCTCATTCAAGCTAATTATCACCTATGATTATGGATAATTGTTGTGTGGTGTGTGCTACTTATACGAACGATATAAGTAGTATAAGAATGGACGTGAATAAGAAGTCTCACGGTCAGAAGAGGAAAACGAAAATCAAATGGAGCAAAAGCAAGAAGTAAATGGAATACCAACAGTAAGGAAAGGAAGCAACAACAGGAATGGAAGAATGATGGATTGTTGGAAGTCACGACTCAAAGATGGTGTGCAGATAGAGTATTCAATGTAATGTTTTCGTTTTTAACTGATTCAGAGTGTACATTTGCAAAATACAATCATCCTCGCCTGCCTCAGTCTTCTCAATCCAGCCAAATTTGAGAAAAGGATAAATGTTATGAATTAGCTGTATTGTAGAATCGTATCTTAAAGAATAATTTAACAAACTGATAGATAACATTTTTTCCCTAACTTGAAATCCTCAAGGCCGAAAGAAAAGAGACAGACTAAGGAATACACTACTCCGAGAAATGGAATCAGACGTTAAAAAAAATGAATAGCGAATGGGTAGACCTGGAAAAGTAGCCAAAGGACAGAGTTACTTTGAGTTTGTTGGTCAGAGGTCTAAGCTTCATTACGGGTAACAGGTGTAATTAATTAATTAATTAATTAATTAAGTAAGTAAGTAAATAAGTAAGTAAGTAAGTGCATAAGTAAGTAAGTAAATAAGTAAGTAAGTAAGTATTGACCATGACTATCGATAATATCTGTTCTATCCTCCACATAATCGAACTCTGTTGGTCTTGATTTCTCATTTGAACTCCAAGGAGAATTTAATCTCAAATTTAATCACCAATGAGATAATAATAATTATTGTTATAATAAAAGTATAGGTTTGTGAAGATTTTGTAATTTTTTTATCTTTTTTGTTTTAAATCAAATTACAAAATTAATTGCTTTTTGTACCTAGTTGATTTTCTACTGGATGGGGTCGCTAATCCCTCATGTTCAATCCTTCAACTTTATCTATGCTTGGGACCAATAGTAACTCTAGAAGGGTTTCCCTTGGAGTTAGTTAGTTTATTTGTAATTTAATTCTACCTAATCCTCAAGTCCAGAGACAAAGAGTTGTAGACCAAATAGTACACTGCTCCGAAAATTGAAGACAAATATGAGAAGAATAAATAACAATTGAACAGAAGAACTAGAAAGGAAGGCTGAAAACAGAGCAGGTTGAAGAACATTGGTCTATGCTCCATTAACTGTATGTAAGTAATCTTTTTCCAAAAATCGATCAATCTCAAATCGCCCCCCACACATTGTTTTCCATTTATTAACCTAATTAATTCACTGTGAACTAACTATTCAACATGTGGTGTACAAGGTGAATTCCATTTAAATGAGAGAGAGAGATAAATTTTTCTCACAAAAACAAAGTAATTAATAAGTAATGATTATGATAGAGATGGTTTGTCTAGTTTTTCATTGTGTTAAAAAATAGAGATTCAATGATCAATTTAAAAGTCACTTGTAAACACAATACTAATACCCATATTCAACATCATCGTTTATGAGACTCACTGAACTGAACTGAACTATACACAATTACATGTATTTACATTATGTTAAAGTGTATTATGACTGTCATCATCATCATCATATTGTATTCAGTTCAATCTTGAGGTGGGTTATAAAATTAACATAAAGAAAATTCGAGAATAACAATAACAATGATCAATACAAACTCAACATTAACATCATCATAATCATCAATTTTATACAGATGGAATTATTCTCACGGTCCTAATGTTTATTTCATTTTCTTAATTTTGAAATCAAATGAAATTAACAAATAAATATAATTCTCACCAAATAGGCATTAAAGCGTTGTATGCACTTTAATGCTTCACATATTTCATGATGAATTAGTTGAAGATTAAACAATGAAATATTAATTATATTGTTCAATTGTATTCTCATTTTATATGATTTGTCAAGTTACAAACTATTACTAAAGGTGTTACTTACATACTCAAGCACTTACCTACTCATATACTTATTTGTGCATTTATTTACTTATGCACTTACTAACTTACTTACTTACTTACTTATGCACTTACTTACTTACTTACTTTCTTACTTACGCCTGTTACTCCCAGTGGAGTATAGGCCGCTCACCAGTTTTCTCCAACCAACTCTATCCTGGGCTTCCCTTTCCACTTCTGTCCAATGTTTGTTCATTCCACTCATATCTTTCTCTATTTCTCGGCTTAATGTGTTCCTTGGCCTTCCTCTTTTCCTTTTGCATTGAGGGTTCCATGTGAGGGATTGTCTTGTGACGCAGGTGAGTGCTTTTCGTATTGTGTGTCCTATCCACTTCCAACGCTTCTTCCTGATTTCCTCCTATACTGGAATCTGGTTTGTTCTCTCCCACAGTACGTTGTTGCTGATGGTGTCTGGCCAACGAATCCGAAGTATTTTGTGTAGACAACTGTTAATAAACACTTGTATCTTCTGAATGATGGCATTGGTAGTTCTCCATGTTTCCGCTCCATACAGTAGAACTGTCTTCACATTTCTATTGAAAATCCTTATTTTGGTTTTGTTTGAATGTTGTTTGGAGTTCCAGATATTTTTCAACTTTAGAAATGCAGCCCTTGCTTTGCCGGTCAGCACCTTCCCATCTGCATCGGATCCACCTTGGTTGTCGATGATGCTGCCCAGATATGTAAAGGTGTTAACGTCCTCCAAGGCATTTCCATCAAGAGTGACTTGGTTGGTGAATGTTGTGTTGCATCGGAGAATTTTGCTTTTTCCTTTATGTATATTGAGACCTACTGCTGCAGAGGCTGCTGCTACACTCTTCGTCTTCTCTTGAATTTGTTGTTGCGTGTGCGATAGAAGAGCCAGGTCATCTGCGAAATCCAGATCGCCCGTCCGCGTCCTAGCTGTCTAGTTGATACCGTGCTTCCCTCCAGATGTTGACGTCTTCATAATCCAGTCGATCACCAGGAGAAAGAGAAAGGATGTGAGTAAGCAACCTTGCCTGACACCGGTCTTCACCTCGAAAGAGTCTGTCAATAGACATAGTGAATAAAATGAAATCAACCATGTGAACAAACGATATCAAAGTTGAATGCTCTCTCCTCAAGTTCTGAAGGTTCTAAGTTTGCTATCTAATGAAATGCCGCATTCTTAATGGTTTCATAGTAAAACAAAAATGCTGTTCAGTATTTTTTCTAGATTTTTATTGATTTTTCTTATGACAATCAGTCCATATGGGAAACCACAAACATTAGAAAAGGGAATTAATATATTTTGGTTAGTGAAGAGCAATGTAATCCGTGAGTTTGAAACGCGTGAGCCTGATTTACATGCATCCAGTTTTTATGTTTACATTAAAACTCGAAACCAATGTTTTTCACTACAAACATCAGTATACTATTCACTGTGTAGTGAAGGAGAACACAGGTAAGGGCAACCGAATTATATTTACCGAAAATTACAGAGTTAATTGGTAAAATAGCAAAACCATATCGTAAACCGTTAATTTGCACATCTTCAATCCATCATCAATCCATTGTCTGACATTTCACTTAATCATGCGTTTCATACAAATTCCATTGTGTTCCCACTCTTCCTTTCTTCTTGATCTTCCCCCCCATCTTCTGCTGCTGCCAGACATTACGTTTACACTCGCGTCATATACTACTTATAAGTAGCTAATTATTTCAGATAGTTAACGGCTTGCATGCTAGGTATGAATTCTTGTAAAGGATGTATTTCCCTGTTTTTACGTTAGCAAGTATACTTTCCTGCACCTAAGATCACGACTGAGGGATAATGATCAATCGCTAGCTATCAGTCCTAGGGAACCTTCTTTATTACCACAAGACGTAGTCATCAACAGACTACTTCTCTAATTTCCAGCCCAGTTCAAGCTTTGAGAAATAATACGTGATGTTGAATCTGTTTGAATAATTCTCTTACCACATGTCCGAGCCATTAGTCTCTATAACCGAACAAATTCCTTAAGCTCAATAATACTGATAACTATCGAACACAGGAAACCACAGTGTCCTCAACTTTAAGTTGCATCATTTCACAAGAAAAAGCAACTATTCCGACCAACTTATGGTAAACTTGTATTGTTTACACTTTAAATCAAGCATCTCATCAACCAACGTCAAAATTCTCTAAAATTTCTTATGAATAAAGTTATTTCGACCTTGTTAACCTAATTATGTGGATTGCGTTTGTTTTTATTGTTGAGACAACCCTCCTAACTAGATCGCTTCGAATTCGCTTGTGATACTACTTCTAATGAAATCAATCCAGATAATATGAAAATCAGAGTTATAGAATGAAATAATTTGATTGAAACTACTAACATCATCCGTTCAGTCGATTTTTAATAACCTAAAAGATGATGACTGATCAACGTGAATCGTTTCAATAAATCGAATATTAAATGTACAATTCTAACAACAGAATAAATTTACAAGAAACATCGATTTCTTTTACAGTAAGAATAAAAATAACTGTGTTTTAACTAGATGAATTTCGGCTGACAGTCAAATCAAGGAAACTCTTCCTGGAGCCTTTTTAGGGTTACTTACTATCAGTCTCAAGCCGGGATAAACGAGGATGTTTGAGCATTGGGTTAGTTATCCCACTCTGTAGAAATCCAGCTCGCCATAAAAATGTCAAGCTGAACAAATGATTTAAACTATTTAAAATTCTGCCCTGGGAGTTGGAAGATCTTCATTCAAAAGAATTATGACGCTTCATGAAGAAAGCCCAGTTTCTTCGAAATTCACTAGGCTGATGCTTTTCTGACAGACAGAGCAACCATTAATATAGGTATGTGCTTACTCTCATCCTCTCTCTTTCGCCTGGCGGTTGTCTGAATCATGAAGACGTCAGCATCCCAAGGGAAGCATGAAATAAAAAATTGGACAGCCAGGATGTAGCTGAAAGATTTAGACATCGCAGATGACCTAGCTCTTCTGTCCCAAACACAAACAATAAATGCAGTTCAAGACAGCAGCATCTACAACAGTAGGTCTCGACATATACAACGATAAAAACACAATCCTTAGATACAACTGTTCATACACCAACCAGATCACACTTGATGGATAAGCTTTGGAAGATGTAGAAACCTTTACATATTTGGATAGCATCATTGGTGAGCAAGATTGATCTGACGCATATGTAAACATACTGATTAGCAAAGCAAGGACATTATTTCTACATCTGAACAATATCTGGAACTCAAAACAACTATCAACCAACATCGCAGTCAGAACTGTTAGTACTATTGCCAACAGAGTTCTGCTGTATGAAGCCGAAACTCGGAGAAACGTGCAAGTCATCATCTACAAATTACAGGTGTTCATTAACAGTTGTTTACGCAAAGTACTTCTGAACTACTGGCCAGAAACCATTAGCAACAGACTACTATGGGACAGAACAAACCAGATTCCAACTGTGGAAGAACCTAATAAATGAGGCTGGAGGTGGGTGTGTTGAGGCCAATCCCTCACTCGGAATCTTCAAGATGAAGCCAAGAATTGGAGACAGACGTGGAAAGAATGAATAGTTATTGGTTAGAACTGGAAATAAAGGCCCACGAGAGAGTCGGGTTGGATCATGCTGGTCGGTGGTCTATGCTCATTTAGGAGTAATAGGGGTCAGTAAGTAAGTAAGTAAGTAAGTAAAAATTCAAGAACATTCATTCCATCTTATGTAAGACTCATTAGTTGGCGATAACTAGATCTCAGTGTTGAGGTTCATTTTAGAACTCGAACCCAGTGTCTTATGCTTTCAGTACCCAATGTGTAGTAGTCCATCAAACTGCTTGCCATTCATTCATTCATCTATACGGATAAGTAGTGTTTATTTCATAACTTAAAATCTTGTCACAAATGCGATGACCAAATATATTTTTTTACGCGTTATTACTTTATACGTGACTATATATATATCTATATATATATTGATTATGTCATCAGTTCCTGATATCTCGTTATAACTTTCATTCTACTTTTGACTGACTAATTTATTTCCATTTAATTTTTTCTGACATATCTCCTCTGTTCTTGACTGATTTGTAATATATTTATTTCAACACTTTCTTATTGAAATTTTGCGGATCATTTAATTTCAATTATTTATTTCGATCTGTTATTATTTAAAAATTAAATGTGGTGTGATTGGATTTTATTGTTTTCAACCTTTTTAGAAAACCTGCATATTATCTCATTTTTACTAGTTTTTCTAATATGTATTGTCAAATAGTAGTAACTGAGTCTGATAAAAAAAATTTTTTGTTTCTAGAAATCCAGTTTGTCTCTTATTTCACGTTTATTTCACTTGGTAACAACAATGTTTTCATACTTTGAAAATAGTCATGTATTTTTCTAAAAGACTTTTTGACAAAGCTTTTCTTTCTAAATCGCGTTCAACTTTAGTTTTGATTATGAAAGAGAGAGTGTGATGTCATTAAACCGATCGTAATTGACAGATGAGATTACAAATACTACCATGATTACTTAAATCAGTTTCAGCAAAATACTTAATAAATATTTTCAATTTTTGATTTTTAAAGATATATACGTTATCAGAAGGAAGCTTAAATGATCTAATTCAGTAATTTAATTGTATAGAGTATAGTTAGTTATTCATGTGAATAGTTTTTTATCGATAGGCATGGTTGAATTCCATGCAGACCTTGAATTATCGATCGATTGATGTGTAACACCTGCAAGCCGAATGCACTTTCGGTTTTGATTATTGATTGGATATTTTGAAATGACTCATTTCCTGTTGTAGTAATGTTTGCGAATGTTTTAATCGATTTACATCTGGCCATATCGGTCTTATACTGTTTTAACAAGTAGTGAGCAGCAGTTTATTTTACAGTCATATTGAAGAGATGTTTTAGTCGATTTGAACCCGGTGGTCATTGTCAGATTTGAGGATTTTTACATTGTACTATTCAATAATTTACCTGTGCATCATTAAAACATGTTTCATTTGCAATCAAGCTTTCTAGAATTGAGTAGATTAACAGTAAAGATTTGTCCCAGCTAAAAGTTTATTACATGAATTGACCTCAAAAACAGACAAAGCTATTGTTACGCTCGTCAATTGGTTTACCTTAGTCGGTAAACGCGAGCGAGACAATTACCAGCGTCCAGGTAGGCTACCTTGAGTCTGAAACTGCAAAACAGAAGTCCCGATAAGCGCAGAAGTTGTATTCTACAACACCAGCCAGCACTCAATGAATATATATATATATATATATATATATATATATATATATATATATATATATATATATATATAGGATAATCGATACTGTAATCGAATTATTCAAATACAAAATTATGGTCAATACAGTTATCGATTAATTCAAACGAAAGTACAATGAATGAATGACTGAGATGCTACAGCCTCAAGGTCAACTGATCGGTCCATGAAACAAAATCCAAAATAAAGATATTTATCAAGCGAATTCTGGGGATCTAACATCCCCAACAGCTATTAATTAGCTTTAAAATATCCAACATGATCGTTTCATCATCGAACTGCAAGGAAGTCTTCGGTTTCATCGTGTGTGAATATGCAATTTAGATGATTTCTTAAGGCTAAATAAGATATTGTTCAATGTTTCAAGATCTCCAGTACGTCTTTAGCTTAATAAGGCATATTTTCAAATGCTGCTTTCTTTGCTTACAACATGTTAACCGGTATTTTGTTTTATTGCATGTAATAGAACATAGAAAGTGTATTTTTTTTGTTGCGAAATATGAAAATGATGCAACTTAATCGGTTTCGAACATTGAATTTTCTGTGTTTGTTTCTTCGCATCAATAGTACATTTCAATGTTTTAAATTGAATTGTTGTTTTTAATCTTTTTTTTTCCACAAGTCTATAAAATTTCTTTTTTTTTAAAGAGGGAAATGATTAGACAGTGTGTTTTTGCAAAATTTTCACTGACATGTCGTCTGTTAAATTCACTGTGAACTCAGTTTCACTTGTTGTTGTTGTTGTTGTGGCTGTTCACGTAACAGACAAAACAAGTGTTTCAAGTGTCACGATCATCATTTTGATCATCATGTAGACGTATTTGAAATCACAGTAGGATATTTTTTTTTTTCAAAATTAACCAGTAACTGTCTTTAAAAGATAAATTAAAAACTTGTTAAGTTGTGATGATTTACAATTTTTTTTTCTCTTATGTCTCAAGATCTGTCTGGCTATTTTGGTGGAACTTGTTACATTGCTAGTGAATAAAACATGCAAAACAAAACTGATCAGATTGGATGGAAGCCGAAAAAGGGGAATAAACAGGTTGTAAAAGTGGCAATGAAATAAAGAAATGATTATATAATCAATGTTGTAACAATTTGGAATTGAATAGGACATTTTAGACATGTAATATAGGTGTGTATGTATGTATGTATGAGGTCGTATGTTGTGTGTGTGTGTAAGTGGATTTTGTTCAGTTATTCAATATTATATGCTGTGACGATTGAGAATTTGAATTCAATGCACTTTTCAATTAATAAAGTGCTTATACTTTCAATAAAAGTATAAAGATTGATTAACAGATGGATGTCATCATCATTATGTGTATGTATTCTATAATAGACTGAAATAATGTAAATGAAATTGAGATTTAATAAAAAACTATAAAATTTCAAAAGTGGACAGATTGTTCAGATTATACAGTTCACTGAATTATTTAGTAGCAGTGAAAACAGTTTAACCATACTATGGAGATTTATCCAAAATAGAGATAGCGTTAGGTGGTTGAAGGTTACTTACTTACTTACCTGTCAGGCAGGTTGATTAGAGAACGATGAGACCAAAAGCAGCAACTCAAGGTCTGAGAACGAAGTCGTACTGCTGGCGGTAAAGGGGTGTGACATTAGTAAGGTGTTTCCCTCGGACAACCAGCATCTGCAGCGATGCTGCCTTCTCTCAAGAAAGAAAGGCGTTAGAAAAGGTCGACCCCAAAAATGCCACACCTCACCTTACCTCACGGAGTTCCGCCTCCGGTGATATGGCCTTCTAAACAAGAGCTTGGCTAACACTTCAAAAACTTCTCATAAAAGGATAATGCGTGACCGAGCTCAAGCAGTTGTACCTTTAGCTCCGCAGTCACGCTCCCAGGTAGTTAAGACCAACACTAACCTACCCTCCTTTTCAGGTTCCTCGGGAAACACGATTCCTCTGTGTGTGCAGATGCGAAGTGACATCCTCCCTCAAACCCGTACCAGCACACGAGACGAAATCGGTCACAATCAAATCCTTCCTACACTCTTCAACACCTCTCTTATCTACATAACTCAAGCATCTCATATTCCTTTATCACCCTGCTTTGGTAATGCAAACAATTCGAGTTCATGTTGGTAGATGTAGACTACCTGGTTGGGGTCCGCGAGATCATAATAATCGATGGTTAGAGACCTTAAATGACATTGCTCAATATCGTTTGCAATGGCGTAGGTGCGTTCATTCTTTGTGTTCTCTAGAATCCTAACCTTCTGGAATCGTCAGCACCTCTGCCTTTGTCTTTCTAACCTTATCTCAATGAATTATACTTCTTGAATAATATCTTGGAAACCTAATCCTCTCTATTATCACAAGTACTCTCACTATCTCTACCACTGTGCGATTATAATTGACAGTGGCGTCTCTGTGCTAATATGGTATAGCGACATGAACTGATGTACATATGTACGAAGTTCTACGTTGCATCTGACTGACTGACTTACTTAGGTCTGTTACTCCTGATAGACCATTCGCAGCCTACCAGCATTCTCCAACGGCCTCCCTATCTAGTTCTGACCGACTGTTGTTCCTTCTTCTCACGTCTGTCTCCATATCTTGGAGTAATGTGTTTTTTTGGTTTCTCTTTTCCTTTGCCCTTGAGGATCCCAAGTGACGACCTACCTTGTGAAAGATGGTCGGCAGCCTATGCTCCATTAGGAGTAACATCAGTAGGTAAGTGCATAAGTAAGTAAGTGCATAAGTAAGTGCATAAGTAAGTAAGTAAGTAAGTAAGTAAGTAAGTAAGTAAGCAAGTGCGTGTGAGTAAGTAAGTAAGTGCATAAGTAAGTAAGTAAGTAGGTAGGTAAGTAAGTGAGTAAGTGCATAAGTAACTAAGTAAGTAAGTAAATTTTTAAATTCTGTGATGATTCAATGAATGTTTAGTTAGTGTTGATTCAATGAATGTTTATTTAGTGTTGTTTCAATGATGTTATCTTCAACAATTAAACTGTTTTAACTGCAATAATACAACCCCAAACTTTTCGGGCTGGAAATCCCCATTTTATTTCTAAATCCTCCTGCAATCGAATCGTGATTCCAGAAAATATTTATATCAACACTGTTATAAAAGTACTTTTGTTAAATTCCATTCTTTAAATCCTTTTATTCATCATAATCATGCTTCATATACAAAAGCATTAATGAAGCATTAAGCATATTGAGGTGATTAACCCTGAGTAGTTAGTTTTAATGTAACCCACTGTGCCCATTGATTATGTTACAAATCCTGAGTACCTTTACACGCACGCACATACCTTGAATTAGAACAGTATAAACAAACCAACCAACTGGCCAAAAAAAATCAATAATTGTAAAGATTAACTACTGAGTATATAAGGGAGATAGAATGTCTAATCCTACTGGAAAAACATATATATATACCTAACAAAGTTATGAATTGTTTTAATCCTTAACTCTCTTTGCTTTAGTGCATCCAGTGATCGATTTCCTGATTTATATATATATATATATATATATATATATATATATATATATACATCAGCAAAAAATATGACAGCAATCTTTACATTAAAGATAATGACTAGACATGAGCAGCAAAAAATAATAAATAGTCTAGTTTTGTTTTTGAAAAGTATGCGTTGCATTGTTTGTCTTTTGTTCACTGTTGTGATTGTTCAATTTTTTGTTTACGGTCAGACTGTCATTGTAATTTATTTCTTGGAAGGTGTTAATCAATTTCGTCTCATTTGAATTTTTTCTCTTTCGTCCGTCTTTTTTTTTAAAAGCACCCCAAAAAGAAAAGAATTGGTATAGACAATTAATTATTCGGTTCAATGATCAACGATGAATCAATAAATGGTGTTTAAATGTTTAATTTAATGACCTTCTAAACTAATCGATAACAATCTTCATCTAACTTTGATGTTGGCAAGTTAGTAGAGGAAGAAGAGATTATATGAAGAAAAATAATTCAATTCATTGTATCATGCATAATACAATAAATATGACTGACATGTTGTTTTAAATGCTATGTCAATAATTATTAGTGTAGTGAATGAGAACACAGGTGGGGTAACCGAATTGTATTTAACGAAAATTACAGAGTTACTCAGTAAAATCGGAAAACCATATCGTAAATCGTTGTTAATTTGCAAAATATTAGTTCATCATATCGAACTGGACTGTTCTTGTTGCAAAACATCAATCCATTGTCACTCACTATTCATGCGTTTCATACAAATTCCATTGTGTTCTAACTCTTCCTTTCTTGATCTTCCCCCATCTTCTCTTCTGCCAGACATTACGTTGACACTCACGTCATATACTACTTATAAGTAGCTCGCACCACATTAGTATATTTCTCATGTGGCAGCTAACTGACATAAAAATTTGAGAAATCAGTTGGTGATTCTATCTGGTATGCATCAGCTAGATGTATGTATTTACATGCCAGAGATCAATCACAATGATGTTGAAAACTTTACCCTACTAGTGCCTTTAGTTTCAAGTATTTAACGCATCATTCACTGAACTACTGAGTTCAGATTGCCGCCAAATTGTTCAGTGGATATGAAGATGTGAATAAGAAGAGTATGTGATTTCCTGGTCTGCAATGGGTACGGCATCTATCCAACATGTAGCATGCTCCGTCATCACTAGCAGGTACCGGTTACTGGTCGCCGTCTGTGGAAACGATCCCATTATATCCATCGACCATAGATCACCGACTGCGGTTACTGGGATCGACTGTAATGGCGGTTGTGTGTATCTATCGCTTTTCATTAGTTGACACTGCTAGCAAGTTAACACGTATTGAGGCACATTGTCTCTCATGCCCTGCTAGTATGCACTTTGTCGTAATAAATCCGTCGTTCTTACGATGCCTGAATGTGCTACCTGGTGACACTCGTGTATCATCTTACGCCGCCAGTCTTTCGGGATTACAGACACCCAATTCTTGTCATCGTTCTGCCAGGTCAGGACTCCATATGCGTTGACTCTCAGTCGTTCCTTTTGCCGAAGTAACATCATTACAGTTCTACTGTATGGAGTGGAAACTTGGAGAACTACGAAAGCCATCATCCAGAAGATACAAGTGTTTATTAACAGGTTGTCTACACAAAATACTTCCGATTTGTTGGCTAGGCACCACCAGTAGCAACCTACTGTGGGGGAGAACAAACCAGATTCCAGTGGAGGAGGAAATCAGGAAGAAGTGGTGGAAGTGGATAGGACACACACTACGAAAAGCACCTAACTGCATCACGAGACAAGTCCTCACATGGAACCCTCAAGGCAAAAGGAAAAGAGGAAGGCCAAGGAACACATTACGCCGAAAAATAGAGAAAGATATGAGAGGAATGAACAAACATTGGACAGAACTGGAGAGGGTAGCCCAGAACAGAGTTGGTTGGAGAAAACTGGTCGGGGCGGCCTATGCTCCTCCATTGGGGGTAACAGGCGTAAGTAAGTAAGTGATTTCCTCATCAAAACATGGATTCTAGGTTCCAATGATCACCAGACACAGATGTATTTAAGCTTTCAACCAAACGCTATACTGAGGCAAACTACTCAGAACGTGTATTCTACAACAGAGGTTGATCAAATAAATACTGGTAGTGGGAAATCACATACTACTTTCCGCAGAAATCAGTCTATCATCAAATTATTATTAATATTATTATTATTATTATTAAAATATTTGAAATCCTAATTTGTGCTGACCAATTACTCATAAGTTACTAATACCCTGTTTGTCTGTTTGTTAGAGTTGACTGAATTCTAACCACCGAATGCAGTACGGTAACTTTTCATAGCATTTATTATGTTTTTATGTTAAGCTCCTGTTTTTTATACTAGTTAGTAAGATGCATTTGGGGAACCTTTAGGTAATTAATAATCCTTATGGGATTCTAGTCTGCTTCACTTAAATAATCCTATTAACACGATGAACCATATGACCAACTGGTGAATATATCTCAATCCTACTGGAGTTCAGTCGAAATCCAAATAACTTATGAGTATGGGATAAAGCAGTTTCTAATCCTAGGAAATAGAATTCGTTCACTAAATATTTTACTTCTACACCTTAGTAAAATCAGTGTGAAACATCACGGAAGCGGTAAAAAAAATCACTTCACACGAAATCTTTTTTACACACTAAACATTATTTACTGTTCACACTTAAAGTACAATGAAACAATAATATATATATATATATATATATATATATATATATATATATATATATATATATATATATATATAACTGACAATTGTTAGTATCTAAGATATTGTTAAAGAGAATATTTATAACTGAAAGGTAATTTATCTCGTGCTGAATAGACCTTTTTTTTAAAAAAAATTCAAGTTGTCAATCTTCATTTTAAATCAAAAATAACATTGATCACATACATCAATATGATTGGTTGATGATGATGATGATGACATGTCAATGAATGAGATGTGTTTGTATCACTGACAAATTCAATAATCAATAATTCTCTTTTTAATTTCAATTGAATACAAACACAGAAAAGAAATTTGAAACACCATCTTTTGAATAATTCTCCATTCATTGTAAATTCTGATCAGGAAATAATACTTTTTTGCTATTTTCAATTAAATTCTGTTTATTTCTCAGGTTTAATTAAATCATGAATTCAAAGAGAAGTAAAACAGTTGTATGTATGATTATGTGTGTGTATGTGTGCGTGTTTGTTTGTGTAGGATCAGTGAGATGTTAGCTTTGGTTTCAATGTCGTGCATACAGTTTATATGTGTAAATGATAGAATTCATGCAATAAAAGCCGATTAAAAATGACACTGGTTATCGATGATTCGGGTTAGAGATTAGAAATATTAGAATAATAATAATAGTTACTAAAATGTCTTTCTCAACCCCCTTGCCCACTTTTTGAAAGTGATATAATAGAGTAAAGTTACTTTTAACTGAGGAGTTCATTATAATAAATACCTAAGACTTAGATTTATGGAGTTTTAAAAGTTAATTGTTCAAATGATGAATTTCGGTCCATCCATCACATCTAAGATGAACAATTATGATTTATGTATGGGATCGAATCAGCTTACTTATATTCCTTAATATAGAAGGACGAGTGTACTGCGCAGTAGTTCGCTTCGTTTTACTTTATGGCTGTGAAACATGGCCAGTGAGAGTAGAAGATATTCGTCGGTCATTGGTTTTCGATCATCGATGTCTTCGAAGCATTGCTCGTATATCCTGGGACACCCGAGTGAGCAACGCTGTTATTAGGAATCGGGTGCTAGGTAAGAATGGCAGATCAATAGATGAAGTAGTGAAACTTCATCCGTTGAGGAGGTTGGGACATGTGTTACGAATGCCTAACCACCGACTGCCTCGACAAGCTATGTTTTGTAGTGTAGGAATAGGTTGGAAGAGATCTAGAGCCGGCCAGACCAAAACATGGCACAAATCCGTGAAGTCACTGACAAGTAGACTGAGTCATGTCGGTAAGTGTCGGCTACTTGTTTGGGGTCCGCGAGATGTTAATAATCGATGGTTAGAGACCATGAATGACATGGTTCGAAACCGCTTGTAATGGCGCCGGTGCATTTATTCTCTGTGTTCTCTCAAATTCTTATCTTCTGGATTCTTCAACACCTCTACCTTTCTCTTTCTAAATTGACCTCACTGAATTCTACTTCTTGAATAATATCTTCTAATCCTAACCTCTCCGACTACTGCTAATACTTCTACTACCTCTACTACTATTGGATTTGAATTGACAATTACATCTCTTTGTGCTGATGTGGTATAGCAACATGAACTGATGTACTTACGTACGAAGTTCTACGTTGCATCTGACTGACTGACCTAAATATAGGTTTTGTATTGTGTGGCACTCATCAACAGAAAGTACCCAGATTATTATTATTATAGTGTTCTCGTGGATTTCAAATCTGCATGAGTCAACTTGACAGTTTGAAACATCGTCACTAAGCTGTCCATGTTGTTACTGACTGAGATATTTATAAAGGATTCTTCAATGAGTAGTGACCCATATCATTCTTGCTTGGTTCTTTCAGTATTAATCGAAACCTATTTATCAAGTCGCAATGTAGCTACTAGCCTGAGTAACTCTAAATTATGTGCATTAAATTGAGATATCAATCAATTTGTATCTGGTTTTAAGTATCAGATAATTATTCAGAAGTTTGTTTGAAATTAATTGAACTATATGTACTTCTATCTGACTGAAGTTGGTTGGAGAAACTGGTGGGTGGCCTATGCTCCTCCATTGGGTGTAACAGGCATAAGTAAGTAACAGAGTAATTTTATATTGATTTTTAAGGAAGCTAGAAAGAATACAAACTCTTTCCGATATAATAAAGACATCTTGATCTTGTCAAGCGATCACACCGGTTTTTCATTTTTTGTCCAATAAAGATCAATCTACAATGTAGTCTATGAAATTCGATGATCTGCATAAACCCAATAATTTCTCTTGCTGCAGTAGTCTATCGTCGTGGATTGTCCCCAATTGGGGTGCCATTGAAGACTAGTGATAGCTGAAAGTCGGATTATTCATACATTGGAAGTTTTCGAAAGTGAACAGGGTGGACTATAGCAGTTAATGAATTCAGAACCTTCATATATTGAAACGAACTTGATACTTTTTCATCATAGAGTTACGTGAAGATTATCGAGTTTCATTTCAGGCATATGAAGCGATCATTTTTAGACAACCGTTAGAAACTAGGAAGCACTAGACCATCGTTTCCTCCTAGTATAGGACTCATCAGCAGTGTAGATCTACAATCTCCGCACGCGGACGATCAGCCTCTAGACCACCGAGTCGTCATACAGCAGTTTTATTGTCTAACTTTAATCAATCCAAGGTACTGAAGGACCTCATCAGCTGACTTCAGTTGGTAACTGACTCACATCTGACATGGTTGAACACCACCGGTCACAGCTTCTCGCTGAAACACCAAGGTTGCGCAGTTAAATGTATTGACTGAAGTTAGGTATTAACACTGACTGATGCCGGCCTAGTGGTCCCGTACTAGGACGAAATGGTCATCCAGTGCCTTCAGGTTTCATTATATCAGTGGAACTTGATACTATTAGAGCAGTTTCTCGGAATCGAATGATTACCACAACTAGCTTAACATAATTCTTGATATTTCTCAGTTATCATCTTCTATAATCAATGAAATATATCTCACTTTCTACTTCGTAGAACTCCATGTATGATGTCTGAGAACCTATACTGCTTGAATTCATCTTAAAGTTAATTGCTAGCACACTTCAAGTTTCAAAGTTACTTGCTTTGATCTCAGGTGCTTGAAATGCTGAAATGTCTCTATCCAGATGCAAACAAATATTCACTGATTCCTGTATTTCAATGATTATCTAGATGAGGTCAATCTTTGATGGAGATAATGATGAGACAATAATTAGAATTGGGTGAATTTTAGGGAACTATTCACTCCAACACAATTTTCATCATGAGAGAATTAATGAAAACCAGATTGAAGTATCTGGTTTCTTATTGAGCTTAAACCGTAATCCTAAACATTTCAAACCAATATTCAATGAATTTACTGATTGGGGTAGTATATTTCAGTATCAACATCATTCTCAAGACGTTCTTAACCATTTTACCATTACACTGTTCGTAATAATATGACAAGTTTGGGATTTAAAAAATATATGTCGAGTTCCATTGATTGTAGCGTTCATTTTTTAAAATGTATTTATATAATCGAATAAGTAATCTTATGTTAATCATATTTTATGCATTGAAATCCTCAGTCAATCAATCAATTATTCATTGTTAGGCCACCATTTGGAAACCTGGAAGCATTGGATGGCCGTTTTGTCCTAGTATAGGACTTATCAGTAGTATGCATCCAAGATTCCTGCCACTCACAGGATTCGAACCCACGATCTTCGGTCTTGGGTTCAGTAACTACTACCAACTAGTGCCAAATAGCTAGAAAAAAATCCTAGGTCTATCGTTTCCTATTCACCAGAACCACACTATTACTTTGCACCTATGAAATCTCATAAGAGATAATTAAAAACTTTCTAGGGTAATAGGAAATTGATTTGAGTTCAGTCACAATTGGGATGTCCTCCAAACTTCATTCATGAGTTCAAAAGTAAAACTACCATCTCCATAACATTCGGAATGAACATTCATACAATATGCTCACTAATGACTAGCTTCGTGTGGAAATTCTCGGAGTTCTAGTTAGAAGACATGTCCAGTGGAGTTCAACTCTGTTGGGTATGGGCAGTAACCACTAAAGACAAATTAGTGAGGTCGCGCGAAATCTTTAGATTGATCAGAGTTAGACATGAACACCGTTGGGTAGCTGGCCCACTGGTTCGCAGGCAAGACCAGAGGTTGTGGGTTCGAATCCTGTGAGGTGCAAAAGTCGTTGATTCGCACTGCTGATGAGTCCCAATCAAGGACGAATCGGCCATCCAATGCTTTCAGGTTCCTAATGGTGGTCTAACAACGACTGACCAATTGATGATTTCAATGAGTACAAACACCAATCTCCATAACCCTAATTGTTGGGGTTATAATAACACACCACTATTTAAAACACTAAAACAACGTTTGCATTCATTATTTATTTTACACTGATCTAGATTTATCCAAATAAGGAAAAAAAAATCAGTTGTTTACACACACACAATAGATTATAGTATGTGTTTTTTTTCCAAAAAACAAAATCCTTCTATCCTAACTAAAATCTAATTACGTCATCAGGTAAGTGACCTTTGAACCCAATGGAATTTGATGTTCTTGTTTTCAGATTTATGTTTGTTTTTATTCGTAAAAACAAAAATTCTACAGATAATTATCATTTGTATTGTTTATATGAGGATAATGTTATTATTTCTGATAATATAATTTTTTACACACACACACCCACACACACACACACACCAACTAAGGATGAATAATGTTGAGCATTGTGATGATGTTGTAACAACAGAAAGGAAGTGATGGATTAAATATTTTTTGGTTAATCAGATTAAGTAAGAACTTCATGCAATATACAGAGAGACATTTTCTTTATTGATGTATGTTGGGAATTCCGATGTAGATGTGAGGGCACGGATTGGCAAAGCAAGGGCTGCATTTCTACAATTGAAAAATATCTGCAACTCCAAAACAACTGTCAACCAAAACCAAAATCAGGATTTTCATCAATACAAATGTCAAGACAGTTCTACTGTATGGAGCGGAAACTTGGAGAACTACGAAAGGCATCATCCAGAAAATAGAAGTGTTTATTAACAGTGGTCTACGCAAAATACTTCGGATCCACCGGCCAGACATCATTAGCAACAACGTACTGTGGGAGAGAACAAACCAGATTCCAGAAGGGGAGGAAATTAGGAAGAAACAGTGGAAGTGGATAGGACACACACTACAAAAAACGCCTAACTACATCACGAGACAAGCCCTCAGATGGAACCCTGAAGGCAAAAGGAAAAGTGGAAGGCCAAGGAACACATTATGCCGACGAGAAATAGAGAAAGATATGAGAAGAATGAATAACAATTGAACAGAATTGGAAAGCAAATCTCAGGACAGAGTCGGTTGGATGAAACTGGTGGGTGGCCTATGTTCCCTTGGGGTTAACAGGCGAATGTTAATATTCATAGAGGCATCAACGGAATCAGAAATTGGTTTATCAATATCACCAAGCTTTAAAAATACTTCTTCATTTAGAGTGCTATGGAGATGGTAGTTTTACCTTTGAAATCATGAATGATGGGAGCAACAGTCCTGGTATGGGACACATCGGTAGTGCGCATTCATGACTCTTGCCACTTGCAGGATTCGAACCCAGTGCCTTCAGGCTTGCGCTCGAACGCCTAACCTCTAGACTACTGGGCAGGCATCCGACGGATGTCAGTGTCGAACTCTGATCCATCTAGGGGTTTTGTGCGGCGTCTGCCATTTATCTTCGATAGTTACTGCCTACACCTGTCAGTGTTGAACTCCGCTGGACACGTCTTCTCACTGGAACTCCGAGAATTTCCTCACGAAGCTAGTCACTGATAAGCACATTTTACGATTCTTCATTTACGGTGTTATGGAGATGGTAGTTTTACCTTTGAACCCATGAATAAAGTTTGGAGGACATCCTAACTGTGACTGAACTCAAATCAATTTCCTATTACCCTAGAAAGTTTTTAATTATCTCTTATGAGATTTCATAGGTGCAAAGTAATAGTGTGGTTCTGGTGAATAGGAAACGATAGACCTAGGATTTTTTTCTAGCTATTTGGCACTAGTTAGCAGGGTCCAAAGATAATCTCGAGTGAACTTATGCTATTTGATAGATGCGATCTCATATCACTTACATTCACAGTTAGAGATGTTATGACTGAACTATTCTGGCCGTATGTACACTCACAAATTCACTACTTCCAATCATCATCTTATATCTTAGTATACTCTACGTTATATCGAGTCATTTTGATTTGTGGACCATTTTGAGACTTGAGCAATGAGATTTGATCAACATTAAGATTTTAGCTTCCGTTGTGGTGCGCGCTACTTATAAGTAGTATATGACGTGAGTGTAAACTTAATGTCTGGCAGCAGAAGATGGTGAGAAGATCAAGAAGAAAGGAAGAGTGGGAACACAATGGAATTTGTATGAAACGCATGAATAGTGAAATGTCAGACAATGGATTGATGATTGACTGAAGATTTGCAAATTAACTGTTTACGATATGGTTTTCCTATTTTACTGAGTAACTCTATGATTTTCGTTAAATACAATTCGGTTACCCTCACCTGTGTCCTCCTTCATTACATTTGATGTTGCTGCCTGCAAGAAGGAAGGAGCTCCGGTGGCCGAAGGAGTTTGAGGACGGGGATTCGCGGGGCTTGCTGTAAGAGTTTGGGGCGGCGGTGGAGCTGGTGGGTGTGAAGGGGCCCGGGGTGGAGTTGGTGGTGCTGGGGACGCTGCGGGGAGGTGAGGCAAAGGCTGTATACGACAGCTTGGACGGTGCCGCCGGGAAGACGGCGTGGGAGACGGTCACGGAGCGAATAGTGATGGAGTTCGTCGGCCCAGTAACATACACAAATGCTTATTCTTCAAAAGGAATGTAAATCTACTCATTGATCATATACTTAAACTTTACGCTTAGTTTATTTCATTTTGCATATTAAAACAATTTATTACTTACTATGTTGGCTGCAATCATTACTTTACAAGCAAACTGTTATCTGATTGTTTGCAATTTGTTGATCCGAGTGTAAGAAAACTCTCTATTGTGTGCACACACAATTAAAAGTACTTAATTACATTTCATATATATGATGTTAAGTGTTCACACTTTAACAGATTGTAACTACAATAAAACAATTGTCCAGTATTTTTTTATTTTTTTTTATAGTTCCCACTAATTCAATATTCAATATCTTTTTATTCAGACAATGTTCAGTCCAGATTTAATCTCTCTCTATTAATCACTTAATAATACAGTTTAATTACTGTTTTAAACAAAAAATTCAAACTTTTATTACAATTAGACATTGAACAAAATGAGTACAATCGAATAACATTTTCAAAATTCAATGTATGCTTTCATTCATTCATTCATTCATTAAAAAAAGGTCAGTTTTCAATGTTTTCAATATTTAAAAAACTACATGTTTTGTTTTTTGTCTTCTTGTATCAATTAAATTGTTGTATATTTACTGAAAATTGATCATAAAAATGGTCATTAATATGATGAGAATAAAAAAAAATGAGAAATTATTATTGTTACATGTTTTTTTTTCAGCGAAAATATGAAAATTTGTACTTAATTATTCAAAATAGAGTATTTTTTCGGATTTACATACATACATGTCTAACGCCATCCTTGTTCTCTCTCTCTCTCTCTGTGCCCCTCTCACTTACTGATGATTTCTTTAGTCACTTAATAAATCACTCATTTCTGTTCATCTGGTCATTCACACACACACACACACACATACACTGTTCCATTTATTATTTATGAATTCAGGTTGTAATAACGAAAGAAGGGAAGCTGAAAGTACTGGACGGCTGTTTCGTTCTAGTATGGAACTCATCAGCAATGAGCATCCACGTCCTCGATTGCGGGTATGGAACCTATGGCCTTCGGTGTTGAGGTCGAACGCTTGACCTCTTGAACACTGAACCGGCATTCAACAGTGTTAATGTCTAACTTCTATCAATCCACAATATTGGGAATGTATCCGACAGGTAACTGTCTCATATACTACACAGTTGAACTACACTAGAACTTCGATAAATCCCTCATGAAGCCAGTCACCAGTGCGCAGTTGGTAATTTTTATAATAGGGTTATGTGGAGATTGTTGAGTTTTATTGAATTCATGAATCGATCAAATGTGTAAAGACGCGAAACCTCCAAAACTGTGCCCCAATATATCGTAACAGTGCTCACTAGTGACTAGCTTCGTGAGGAAATTCTCGGAGTTCTAGTTGAGAAGACGTGACCAGTGGAGTTCAACCCTGTCGGGTGTAGGCAGTAACTACCAAAGACAATTGGGTGAGGTCGCGCAAAATCCCTAGATCAATCAGAGTTAGACATTAACACCGTTGGATGCCGGCCCAGTGGTCCGGTGGTAAGGCGTTCGCCTACAATGCCAAAGGTCCCGGGTTCGAATCCTGCGAGGAGCAGGAGTCGTGGATGCGCACTGCTGAGGAGTCCCATACTAGGACGAAACGGCCGTCCAGTGCTTCCAGGTTTCTAATGGTGGTCTAACAATGATGATTGATTAATGATTTCAAATGTGTAAGAATCAATCAATGTTAAACCGTCATTAGAGAAATGTATGCAACAAACTCAGTCTCTAGATCACTTAGAGGACATCTAACAGTGTCAGTGCCTAACTTTGGCAAGTCTAGGTTCATTTTTGCGTAACCTCACCCACTGTCTTCGGTAGTTACTGCCTACAGAGTTGAACTCCACTGGTTACAGCTTCTCATTAGAACTTCAAGTATTTCTTCGCGCACACTAGTCCGAAGGTCTTGGGTTTGAATCCTGCAAGTAACATGAGCCAAGGATGTGCATTGCTGATGAGTCTCATACCAGGACGAAACGATCGTTCAGTGCTCCCAGGTTTTTAAAGGTAATTCAACAATGATTCGTTCATGATTTTAAATTCAATATTACTAATAATAAACATTTTAATGTCTATTGTATGTTTAGTGTAATATAAAGTTTCGGGTGTCCTTAACATACCTGAGGTTCTTCTTCTTTGCCCCTAATAATGAATTTTGAGCACATGACCATAAATAATGCAAAAAAAACAGGCAAACTTACTGATTGGCCAAAGTGCTACTGAAATTGTGCTCACTATGTCAATATGTTCACGGCTTTCTCTTTCAAATGGATAAAGATATAACACAAGCTTATGCTGTAGTGAACGAGGACACGGGTGGGGCAACCGATTGTGTTTAACGAAAATTACAGAGTTACTCAGTAAAATTGGAAAACCATATCGTAAATCGTTGTTAATTTGCAAAATATCAGTTCATCATATCGAACTGAACTGTTCCTATTGCAAAACATCAATCCATTGTCACTACTTCATGCGTTTCATACAAATTCAATTGTGTTCCCATTCTTCTTCCTTTCTTGATCTTCCCCCATCTTCTCTTCTGCCAGACATTACGCTGACACTCACGTCATATACTACTTATAAGTAGCTCGCGCCACAATACTACTCTTTCATGAAGTGACGATAGTGGATACCGTAGGAGCTGGTTAGACGAAAGCCAAAAACCAGCTAAACTAACAGGTGACGCTAATTCATGAAATCATCGGCCTTGGGTTTGACACATTCGAGTAGATATAAATTACCTGGTTAAAGTCTGAATGGTAACCATGATCGGTTGGTTGTCAAAGACTTTAGATGACATGGCTTATAATAAATCAGAATGATCTAGATTTTTTTCTATCTTCCTCTCGGTTTTCTTGAGTTAAAGGTATCCCTTATTGACATACTTATTCATTATGTCTTTTCGAAACATTTAATACATGGCGTCGATACATTTATTCTTTGTGTTCTCTCAAATCCTAATCTTCTGGATTCTTCAACACTTCTAGTTTTGACTTTCTAAACTTTTCTCATTGAATCATACTTCTTGAATAATATCTTCTAATTACTAACCTCTCCGATTACTTCTAATACCTTTACTCTACCTCTACTACTATTGGATTTCAATTGACAATTATATCTTTGTGTGCCTATGTGGTACGTATGGCAACATGAACTGATGTACTTACGTACGAAGTTCTATGTTGCATCTGATTGACTGAATACATGCTGAGACTTTCTCACTGTTTTATTAGTACTACATCATTTCCGTTTGTTGGCTATTCATCTTTTTACTTTCACTTCATTCTGGTAATGTAGTAAGGTAACTTGAGGCAACTTATATTTATATATATATATATATATATATATATATATATATATATATATATATATATATATATATATATATATATATATATATATATATATAATGTTTATTATAAACGACTCATCTGTAAGACATAATGATTGTGATTGATAAATCGACTCAGATTGTTCACGGATGGGTTAGAAAACTATTAACTTCAAGATTGAAGTTTTTTATTCACTTATAAACTGTGCTTGTAAGAAATAAATGTCAGTATTTTTACTTAGTCAACAGTATTATAACAGATCGATGGGTAATGGAATCTAAGAACGTGTGTTTCGTCTTATTTGAGACTCGTTGACTCAATATATACCCGGATCTCATAGTTGTCCACTCCGAGACTCGGTCCAAGTACCATCCGCCTCAAATGCCATTGATTTATCTATCTGCTTAGCTACTCAGTCAGTCCACTTACTCACTGTCAACTGCACTACTAAACCATACTAATGAATCAGTCAACATTAGTTGTGTATGGTATACTGAACGTACATATAGTGTTGCTACTTATAAGTAGTCTATAATGCTATTAGATAATTATTTTATAATCTGATTTGAACTAATAATGTTGATGTTTGATTAATAGTTTGCTTTGTAGAATGATTAAGCACGTAACTATAGTCATCTAACTCATCTCAACTCGAGCTATTTTATTCGCTGAAAACACATTCATAAAATTGATGCAAATGAGATGAAAATAAGTGTACATAACAATACAAAGAGATCGATTATAATATTTAGAAAAAGCTTTGTAAATCTGAGTAATATATATAGTTCGAAAAATGTCCCGTTTCGGACATTAAAGAAGATGACAAGTCTCACGAAAGACCATATTTCCTTCGGATTTGATTTTGATCACAACTCTGCACTAATATTATTGATTTTACAATCGACTATAAGGAAGAAATTGCACAAATGAACAGAGTGCAGAAATAGGACATACATTGAGTAAAGCATCCAAATGCCACACAAGACAAGCCTCGACTTAGAATCCTCCAGTCCAAAGGAAAAGGGAACAATTAAAGAAAGAATACAGTACGCCGAGAATCAGAGACAAACAAAAAGAAAATGAACAGCAGTTAGATAGCAGTAGAAAGGAAGGCCCACGATAGAGTAGGTTGGTGAACACTGGTCAGTAGCCTATGCTCAATAATGGGTGGTAGGCGTCAATAAGTAATTGATGGAGTAAAGAAAAAGATTGTATAACCGTTCTAGGAATTCGTAGATCGAGTTTATCAATCTTAGTTTCTCATTCACTAATCACATGTTTAGGTACTTTGAGTTTATATCACAATAATCGATCAAGTGATTTTTCTGTCCGTTTTATTAATAAGTTGTTTATTTATTCTGTGATTTGACTCCCAAAAATTCGTTCGGAATTAAAATCTGTTTACTATTGTAAAAAACAAGGTTTAGATTTGTTATGTTCGTCACTAGGTACGCTTAAAGCTATTACGAGTTCACCTTAGTCGATAAACGCGAACGAGACAATTACCAGCGTCCAGATAGGCTACCTTGAATCCCAAGCTGTAAACAGAAGGCTTGGTAAGTAAGAAAGAAAGTATATTCTACAAACACCTAGCAATCACAATACAATCAAGCATACAACTCTCGTTTATTTATACATCATAGAAACGTCCTTGGGACAGTTACGAAAATAGCACACCAAAATACACAGCAGCCAATCACAGCCTTGGATTTTAGTGGTGGGAATCGAAATCTCAAGGTCAACCGATCAGCCCATGTTCGCAACCGTGAAATCCAAAATAAGGCATTTATCAAGAGAGTTTTGGGGATCTAACATCCCCAACAAGATGCCAACTGAAAGAAACTGTTTTTTTCCGTCAGTTTATTTGAAAAGTCTTTTGTTGGGCTTTTTACGCTTCAATCAGATTTATATTCTCATACTTTTATGAGGAAGGTAGTGAATCTTCGACATTTGAGTCAGTTCAGACAGCTGTAACATATATAAAGTGATTGGACAATGTTTACTTATTGTAGGGAGTCGTCAAACCAAGATGTGACACCAGATTATAAAGTCATCGATAATTGAACTGGACCATATTACCAGGTGTAGATTAACTAGTTGTGATTCGTGAGACTACCGTGTACAATCATCAGGGTTTGGAGTGACGTAACTAGGAATCGTTTGCGCTTCTTGTCTTCTTCGGGAACTTGAGTACAAGAATCTTACCATTTCTCGCTCTCTATACCTAAACTTTTATATTCCTGTTGATAATGTCACCACTTTGGCTGCTTTAGGATTTACCTTGAATCAATATTATCCCTCAGCACCAATTTGGTATGTCAGCTTGAAGAGATGCACAAAATTGTCAGAATTTGCGTTGCATTTGACTGAAATCAGTCAACCATCTAACTGTATTCATTCGAATTTCTGATGCCGCCAAGCAATCACAATGAACTAGATAAATTAATAATCACGAAATCATATCAAATAATTGAATCATTATTTCTTGAAAATTACTACTTCTTCAGTGCACTGGTAAATTTGAATGCATCTTAAATGATGTTTTGTATATAGGTACTACTTCTTATAATGTAAGTAGTAAAACTGTTTCAAATAAAATTCTAAATGAGTAGTCACAATATTCATTATTCATCAACATTTTTATGGTGAAAAGTGAGTTCATCACTGAAATACTCTCATTTTCTTGTTTTCTTCATATGTAAGAGTTTTTATACAATCCTAAAAACCCTCATAAAGTCGAATCCAACGAACCATAAGGAAATTTTTTGAAAAATGATCTCGGAGAGTTAGTGATGTGGTGCGAGCTACTTATAAGTAGTATATGATATGAGTGAAAAAGTAATGTCTGGCAGCAGAAGATGGGGGAAGATCAAGAAAGGAAGAGTTAGAACACAATGGAATTTGTATGAAACGCATGAATAGTGACAATGAATTGATGTTTTGCAACAGGAACAGTCCAGTTCGAGATGATGGACTGATATTTTGCAAATTAACGATTTACGATATGGTTTTCCAATTTTACTGAGTAACTCTGTAATTTTCGTTAAATACAATTCGGTTGTCTCACCTGTGTTCTCGTTCACTACAGTGATACTGACTGGCGGTTTATGAAGCTAATTGCACCAACTACTAGCCTACCGCTTCAATAATAGTAATTGCATTCGTATCTGAGTGTGAACGTCAACATTAGGATGTAGAAGCATTCAGCTGATAATCTTCAGATAAAACAAAACAGTCGATTCCGGATTCAATACTAGTAAGCACCAAAAATTTGATTCATTTAATTCTGGTCAAGAACAACTATTTGTCATATTTATCTTAAAAAATTATACAGAATCAATACAGCTTCTTAAACAATAACAGTAATGTTCAAATGAGTAATTTTGTAAACATACAAATCTCGTTCGGTTAAATGACCATTTCTAAATTCCTTAAGATTGAATTTTTTCAACTTTTAACTAATAGTGTGGTGCGCGCTACTTGCTTGTTTACCTACCACAAAGCAAGACATTTTGATTCAAAACATTGAATATTGAAAATGAAATTTCTAGCTAACATAAAAAATCAATAAGAATATTCTACTGGTTATCACAAGTGTTCAGCTACATTTCTAATATTACTTTATAGCATGTTGATCATAGTGTGGTGCGCGCTACTTATAAGTAGTATATGACGTGAGTGTCAGCGTAATGTCGGGCAGGTAGACAGGGTAGTAGACAGGGCTTCTAGTCAAAAGAAATACATTGTGTAGATAGATAGAAAGTGAACTCGTAGTGTGGTGTCAGCTACTTATAAGTAGTATATGACGTGAGTGTCAACGTAATGTCTGGCAGCAGGAGATGGGGGAAGATCAAGAAAGGAAGAAGAGTGTGAACACAATGGAATTTGTATGAAACGCATGAATAGTAGTGACAATGGATTGATGTTTTACAACAGGAACAGTCCAGTTCGAGATGATGGATTGATATTGTGCAAATGAACGATTTACGATATGGTTTTCCAATTTTACTGAGTAACTCTGTAATTTTCGTTAAATACAATTCGGTTGCCCCACCTGTGTTCTCGTTCACTACACTATCCGTGATGGATTGAAGATTTGCAAATTAACGATTTACGATATGGTTTTCCTATTTTACAGAGTTACTCAGTAAAATAGGAAAACCATATCGTAAATCGTTCATTTGCAAAATATCAGTTCATCATATAGAACTGGACTGTTCCTGTTGCAAAACATCAATCCATTGTCACTATTCATGCTTTTCATACAAATTCCATTGTGTTCTTTTAACTCTTCCTTTCTTGATCTTCCCCCATCTTCTGCTGCCAAACATTACGTTTTCACTTGCGTCATATACTACTTATAAGTAGCGCGCACCACACTCTTCCCCCCTTTTAATCAGCTGTCGTCGTAGTCTTTCTGATAGCCGTTCCGCTCTCTTCTTTGGTGATTTCCGTGACTCACACGCTTGATAATCTTGAAAGCACCTCTGCAGTCGACTGGCATTTACACGCTTCTGCTTGTCTTCTCTCCGGATCGTGTAAACCGCGCCGCGTCTCTCCGTGATAACGTACGGTCTGTCCCACTTTGGGATCAGCTTTCCCCACCCTGATCCCCCTGCTATGCTACTTTTTTGTTCTCTACACTTTACTAGGTCCCCCATCTTCTGCTGCCAAACATTACATTTTCACTCGCGTCATATACTACTTATAAGTAGCGCACACCACATTATCTCCTGTACATTATTTTACATGAAATAATTTTTTTTAAATGTATATTGAAAACGGTAAAATATTTCAGTAATAAAAAGAGTGAATTAAACGTTTTGAAAAAGCTGGTCAACAAAGAATTTGATATACACCTACAGGTTACTTACTTACTTACGCCTGTTACCCGTAAGAGAGCATGGTCAGCCGACCAGTATTCTCCAACTTACTCTGTCCTAGGCTTTCCTTTTGTATTTTTGTCCAATTTTTGTTCATTCTTCTCATGTTTGTCTTCATTTCTCGGCCTGATTTGTATCTTGGTCTTCCTCTTCTCCTTTGGCCTTGAGGATGACAAGTTAGGGCCTATCTTGTGACTGACTCATTTCGGTGCTTTCCTCAATGTGTATCTTATGCCCCCCACCAGCGCTTCTTCCTGATTTCTTTCTCCACTAGAATCTGACTTGTTCTCTTCGACAGTCGGTTTGTTACTGATAGTGTCTGTCCACTGAATCCAAAATATGTTTTGCGTAGACAACTGTTAACAAATACCTGGAGATAATCACTACTAATTATATACCCTTTTACATAACATCTCTTAGCATACACAACATGACAATTCATGTCACATTTCATCTCATATTTTTTTAATGAAAATACAACCAATCATCTGGTAAACTTTTTCGCATTTTCGAAATTTTTCGAATTCAATTTTCATTCATTCATTTTTTTCTTTTTTTTTTTCTCAAAATGTCTTTTTACTTTCAAATTGTTTCTAATTTTAATTAACCAATCAATAGACTACTTACTATGTAAGGAAGAATGCTTATTTCTTCTATTGATCGATCAATTTTTAATAAAATTTAATAAAATGGTTAGTATTTATTTATTTAACTTTTACCAAGTGATATTCATGTTAACAACTATGAATGAATATCGGTAATATGATAAGAGTATGGAGTTGGTTATGCTCACTTACTTATTTACTTACTTACTTACTTGCTTGTTTACCTACCACAAAGCAAGACATTTTGATTCAAAACATTGAATATTGAAAATGAAATTTCTAGCTAACATAAAAAATCAATAAGAATATTCTACTGGTTATCACAAGTGTTCATGTGGTGCGAGCTACTTATAAGTAGTATATGACGTGAGTGTCAACGTAATGTCTGGCAGCCGAAGATGGGGAAAGTTCAACAAGAAAGGAACAAGAGTGGGAACACAATGGAATTTGTATGAAAAGCATGAATAGTGAACTATCAGACAATGGATTGATGATGGATTGAAGATTTGCAAATTAACGATTTACGATATGGTTTTCCTATTTTACTGAGTAACTCTGTAATTTTCGTTAAATACAATTTGGTTGCCCTCACCTGTGTTCTCCTTCACTACAATAGTAATTTCGATTAAAACTGTTTGTTCAAAATCACTAATCAGTTTAAAACGTAATCTGAGTCGCATACCTATGTAACTGTAACGTCTTAGAGGCTGCTTTCTTTACATCTGGAATGTCGTTTGACTTTGGGTTCGCAGTTTTATTATTTATACTTGATAGTTGAGAACCACTGTGATTTCCATGACACAAAGTGTGCGGTTCATCACTAGGTACGCTTGAAGCTATCACGAGTTCACCTCAGTCGATAAACGAGAACGAGACAATGAACCAGCGTCCAGATAGGCTACCTTGAATCCCAAGCTGTAAACAGAAGGCTTGGTAAGCGTAGAAAGTATATTCTACAAACACCCAGTAATCACAGTACAATCAAGCATACAACTGTCGTTTATTTATACATCATAGCAACGTCCTTGAGACAGTTAAGAAAATAGCACACTAAAATACGCAGCAGCCAATTACAACCATGGATTTTCCTGGTGGGAAATGAAATCTCAAGCTCAACTGGTCGCCTATGCTCACAAACGTAGAATTCAAAATAAGGCATTTAACAAGCGAGTTATGGGGATCTAACATCCCCAACACAAAGTAAGAACATGAAATAATAATGCAGTGACTTGTTGATTATTGTTTCTGGAACTCATTAAGAATCACATATAACTGATAGAACATGATTGAATTCGCTTCTAATTTGAAAAATGTTAAAATACAAACAAATAGGAATCAAATGAATATCATTCTTTCCTAAGGTATGACTATTTCTGTTCAGTCAAACAAAAAAACCACGGATGACTACTCAGCATGACTCGTGAATTTATGTGCTGTCAAGCAAATAATGTTCATATGTCGTACAGGTTACTAGGTGAATTTCGTGAATTATTTGATGAAGTAGTGAAATCTTGATCAGCTGACGTGGTTTTTCTTTACAGCATGTTTGTTTTCTATGGGATAGGGTCACTAACCCCATGCCCAACCTTCCCCAATGACTGGCAGTAACCCCAGAAGGGCTCCACGTCGAATGATGTATGATGTATATCTAACCATTGGCTACATCAAAAACTGGATGTTTGCTAGTGTTTCTTTATAAACAAGTTGGTTTTCTACGGGATAAAGTCACTAGCCCTATGCGTAACCCTCCTCTTGAGACCGACATTAACGCCAGAAAGGCTCCAGGCGGAATCATCCAGTATGTATATTTAACCATAAGCTACACAGACACTCAATGCAAGAGACGAGGACCAATGTAGCAGAAGCCTCAGCAGAAGCAGGTCTCAAGATACATGAAGGGAAAAACAAGATTCTCCGATACAACACAACATGCACCAACCAAATCACTCTTGATCGAGATGCCTTGGAGGACATCAACACCTTCACATATCTTGGCAGCATCATCGACGAGAAAGGCGGATCCGATGCAGATGTGAGGGCACGGATTGGCAAAGCAAGGGCTGCATTTCTACAATTGAAAAATATCTGGAACTCAAAACAACTTTCAACCAAAACCAAAATCAGGATTTTCAATACAAATGTCAAGACAGTTCTACTGTATGGAGCGGAAACTTGGAGAACTACCAAAGCCATCATCCAGAAGATACAAGTATTTATTAACAGTTGTCTACTCAAAGACTTCGTATTCTTTGGCCAGACACCATCAGCAACAACGTACTGTGGGAGATGACAAACCAGATTCGAGTGGAGGAAGAAATCAGGAAGAAGCGGTGGAAGTGGATAGGACACACATTGCGGAAAGCACCGAACTGTGTCACGAGACAAGCCCTCACATGGAACCCTCAAGGCAAAAGGAAATGAGAGGAAGGCCAAGGAACACATTAATTACGCCGAGAAATAGAGAAAGATATGAGAATAATGAACAAAAATTGGACAAAACTGGAAAGGGTGGCCCATGACAGAGTTGGTTGGAGAAAACTGGTGGGTGGCCTATGCTCCTCCATTGGGGGTAACAGGTAAGTAAGTAAGTAAGTAAGTAAGTAAGTAAGTACACAGACACTCGATGTTTACTGGTATTGAGAGCAAGTTGTAAGAAGACTCGGGCCGATCAAACCAGAATTTAACATTAGTCTGACGGAGTCGTTCACTGCTAACCATCGACATGCTAGTAGATTCAGATCATCAAGTAGGAATTCACATGTCAGCCATGATCAGAAGTTACAGACATTTGATAATATAGATCAAAATCAATTGCAATAAGTTTCACAGTGTTAGGATATTCATCCAGTATCCTAAGAGAATTATTGGTCAATTCCTATTGGTTAATACCGACTGGTCAATTTAATGGTCGTCCTGGATATCAATGTCACGTGCTCCAATATTGTTGCTTATTGGTTGTCATGACTATCATTGTCACTTCAGATGTTGTTTCCTATTGGTCGTCTTCACTGTCAATGTCACACACATTGATGCTGTTTCCTATTCGACCAAAATGTATGAATACACATTATCTGTAACGTTCTGTGACCAGGACCAGGACGCGGTCCCGGATCCCTAGTCAGGGTTCCTGATTCTCTTCTGGACTCGGACCTCGTACTTTCTGGATGCTCGTAGAATACAGGTTCTACTTCACATTCAGGTCTTCTTATTTTTACTCAATATGGGGGTTGGGATAATCGGATTTGAGTAGCATGTCGTGTCGCCGGATCCTCCATCCTCACTCTCGTTTCCGACTATGGTGAACTCGTAATAGTTCAAGTAACATCAAGTTGACTTGTCTACGTTCAGGCGTAACACAGATTCATTCTTCCCCTTTTTTTGAATCACACTATCAATCGCTAATTATTTCTATTTTCCCATTAATACTGTTTTAGTGAAGGAGAACACAGGTGAGGGCAACCGAATTGTGTTGTATTTAACGAAAATTACAGAGTTACTCAGTAAAGTAGGAAAACCATATCGTAAACGGTTAATTTGCAAATCTTCAATCAATCATCAATCTCTTGTCTGACATTTCACTTATTCATGCGTTTCATACACAAATTCCATTGTGTTCCCACTCTTCCTTTCTCTTGATCTTCCCCCATCTTCTGCTGCCAGACATTACGTTTACACTCACGTCATATACTACTACTTATAAGTAGCGCGCACCACACTGTGTCTATTTATAATATCCTGTTGTGAATTCGATTCTGTTCTTTTCATCAATTTATTCTGTCAATTCAAAAAACTGTAATTCACTAATTAATCGATAATCAGAGAGTTCGATGACTCATCTCAAGTTCATCATCATATTGCACACATTATTCATTAATAAGGTTAATTAATTCATGTTATTTATTTATACTGTTTAAATGACTAAATACATTAAGGCATTAATATTAGTTTAGATAGAATATAAACTCGTTTTTATATATTCTTCATTTTTATTTTATTTGATGATAAATTATTTTTCAGGAATCAGGAACAAACACATTAATTTTTCTATATGATGTTCAATGTTACAATGAACCATGTTCTTTCTTTTTTTAATGAATATGAATTAACAATTGTAAACAAGTATGAATTTAATGTGTGTATCATGTTCAGTTTATATGAACAAACATAAAGTTCGAAAGTATGAATTGTACTAATTTTCTTTGTTATCAAAGTATCGACGGTTTATTGAGATTTATTAGCTTTGGGTAATATACTTCTTATTGAGATGATGAATCAGTCAAATTGTTAGGATAACCATTAAGAAAGCACGGAAAGCACTGGACAGCCGATTCGTCCTGGTATGGGACGTATCAGTAGGGCGCATCCACGACTCATGCTACCCACAGGATCTTCGATCTTGCGCACGAACGAAAACTATGGAACTCTGAATAACTGTTTAACTCTGATATGGTTCTTATAAACAACTTTGTTGAAGATTCAATCAGTCAGTCAGTTGCAACGTAGAACTTCGTACGTATGTAGATAAGTTCATGTTGCCATACC
>OX103973.1:9012688-9048506 GCA_944470395.2 Schistosoma turkestanicum | reverse complement strand
AAACGTAATGTCTGGCAGCAGAAGATGAGGGAAGATCAAGAAATGAAGAAGAGTGGGAACACAATGCAATTTGTATGAAACGCACGCATAGTGAAATGTCAGACAATGGATTGAAGATTTGCAAATTAACGGTTTACGATATGGTTTTCCTATTTTACTGAGTAACTCTGTAATTTGCGATAAATACAATTCGGTTGCCCTCACCTGTTTTCTCCTTCACTACAATAGTATTAATGGGAAAATAGTAATGATTAGCGATTGATAGTGTGATTTAAAAAAAGGGAGGAAGAAAGAATCTGTGTGTTACGCCTGCACGTAAACACGTCAACTTGATATGTTTGAACTGTTACGAGTTCACTATAGTCGGAAACGAAAGTGAGGATCGAGGATCCTGCGACACGACATGCTACCCTAATCCGATTATCCCAACCCCCATATTTAGTTAAAATAAGAAGACGTGATATGAAGTAGAACCTGTATTCTACAAGCATCCAGAAAGTACCAGGTCCGAATCCAGAAGAAAATCAGGATCCCGGACTAGGGATCCGGGTCCTGGTCCTGGTCATAAAACGTTACACATAATGCGTATTTATACATTTAGGTCGAATATGAAACAACATCGAAGTCTGTGACATTGGCAGTTAAGACGACCAATAGGAAGCAACATTTGGTTGGCAGTCAACGACTCCGTCAGACTAATGTTAAATTCTGGTTTGATCGGCCCTAGTTTTCTTACAACTTGCTCTCAGTACCAGTAAACATCGAGTGTCAATGTAGTTTATGGAGCCCTTCTGGCGTTAATGTCAGTCTCAAGAGGAGGGTTGGGCATAGGGTTAGCGACCTTATCCTGTAGAAAACCAACTTGTTTAAAAAGAAACACTAGCAAACATCCAGTTTTGATGTAGCCAATGGTTAGATATGCATCACACATCATTCCACATGGAGCTGCCAGTCATAAGGGGAGGGTTAGGGATGGGTTTAGTAACCCTATCCCATAGAAAACAAACTTGCAATACATATCTTAACCACGTCAGCTGATCAAGATTTCACTACTTCATCAAATAATTCACGAAATTCACCTAGTAACCTGTATGTAGCACGAACATCACTTACTTGACAGCACATAAATTCACGAGTCATGCTGAGTAGTCATCCGTGGTTTTTTTGTTTGGTTCAACAGAAATAGTCATAGCTTAGGAAAGAATGACATTCATTTGATTCCCATTTGTTTTTATTTTAACATTTTTCAGATTAGAAGCGAATTCAATCATGTTCTATCAGTTATATCTGATTCTTAATGAGTTCTAGAAAGAATAATCAACAAGTCATTGCTTTATTATTTCATGTTCTAACTTTGTATTGGGGATGTTAGATCCCCAAAACTCGCTTCATAAATGCCTTATTTTTGGATTTCACGTTTGCGAGCATCGGCTGATCAGTTGACCTTGAGATTTCACTTCACACCACGAAAATCCATGGCTGTGATTGGCTGCTGTGTATTTTGGTGCGCTATTTTCTTAACTATCTCAAGGACGTTTCTATGATGTATAAATAAACGAGAGTTGTGTGCTTGATTGTAATGTAATTGCAGGATTTTTGTAGAATATACGTTCTACGCTTACAAAGACTTCTGTATACAGTTTGGGATTTAAGATAGCCAATCTGGACTCTGGTAATTGTCTCGTTCTCGTAACAGCTTCAAGCGTACCTAGTGATGAACCGCACACTTTGTGTCATGGAAATCACAGTGGTTCTCAACTATCAAGTATAAATAATAAAACTGCGAACCCAAAGTCAAACGACATTCCAGATGTAAAGAAAGCAGCCTCTAAGACGTTACAGTTATATAGGTATGCGACTCAGATTACGTTTTAAACTGATTAGCAATTTTGAACAAACAATTTTAATCGAAATTACTATTGTAGTGAAGAACACAGGTGAGGGCAACCGAATTGTATTTATCCCAAATTACGGAGTTAATCAGTAAAATAGGAAAACGGTTAATTTGCAAATCATCAATCCATTGTGTTCCCACTCTTCTTCCTTTCTTGATCTTCCCCCATCTTCTGCTGCCAGACATTACGTTTACACTCACGTCATATACTACTACTTATAAGTAGCGCGCACCACACTATTAGTTAAAAGTTGAAAAAATTCAATCTTCAGGAATTTAGAAATGCTCATTAACCAAACGTGATTTGTATGTTAAATAATTACTCATTAGAACATTACTGATACTGTTTAAAAGTTTGTATTGATTCTATATAATTTTTTAACATCAATATGATAAATAGTTGTTCATGACTAGATTTAAATGAATCAAATTTTTGGTGCTTACCAGTATTGAAGCCGGAGTCGCCTGTTTTGTTTTATCTGAAGTTTATCAGCTGAATGGTTTTACATCCTAATGTTGGCGTTCACAAGCAGATAGGAATGCAATGACCATTATTGAAGCGGTAGGCTAGTAGTTGGTGCAGTTAGCTTTATAAACCGCCAGTCAGTATCACTGAGGTGAAGGAAAACACAGGTGGGGCAACCGAATTGTATTTAAGGAAAATTACAGAGTTACTCAGTAAAATTGGAAAACCATATCGTAAATCGTTCATTTGCAAAATATCAGTTCATCATATCGTACTGGACTGTTCCTGTTGCAAAACATCAATCCATTGTCACTATTCATGCGTTTCATACAAACTCCATTGTTTTCTAACTCTTCTTCCTTTCTTGATCTTCCGCCGTCTTCTGCTGCCAGACATTATTACGTTTACACTCGCGTCCTATACTACTTATAAGTAGCTCGCACCACAACACTACCTCTCCGAGATCATTTTTAAAAAATTTCCACATGGTTCGTAAGATTCTACTTTATCAGAGTTTTTAGAATTGGATAAAAACTCCTACATATGAAGAAAACAAGAAAATGAGAGTATTTCAGTGATGAACTCACTTTCCATGATAAAAAAGTTGATGAATAATAAATATTGTGATTACATATTTTAAAATTTTATTTGAAAGAGTTTTACTACTTACATTGTGAGTAGTAGCACCTATGATACAAAGCATTATTTCAGCTGCATTCAAATTTACCAGTGCACTGAAGGAGTAATTTTCAAGAAGTAATGATTTAATCAATTGATATGATTTCGTGATCATTAATTTATCTAGTTCATTGTGATTGCTTGGCGGCATCAGAAATTCGAATGAATACAGTTAGATGGTTGACTGATTTCAGTCAAATGCAACGCAAATTCTGACAATTTTGTGCATCTCTTCAAGCTGACATACCAAATTGGTGCTGAGGGATAATATTGATTCAAGGTAAATCCTAAAGCAGCAGTATTATAAAACTTTAGTTATAGAGCGCAAAAAAAGGTAAGATTCCTGTACTCAAGTTCCAGAAGAAGACAAGGAGCCAACGTACCTCCTTAGTTGCAAACGATTATCAATTAGATGATGTTCCATTACTTATGTGCTATACTCAGTCAGTCAGTCAGTCAGATGCAACGTAGAACTTCGTACGTAAGTACATCAGTTCATGTTACCATACCACATTAGCACACAGAGATGTCATTGTCAATTCAAATCCAATAGTAGAAGAGGTAGAGTAAAGGTATTAGAAGTAATTGGAGAGGTTAGTAATTAGAAGATATTATTCAAAAAGTATGATTCAGTGAGACAAGTTTAGAAAGTCAAAACTAGTGGTGTTGAAGAATCCAGAAGATTAGGATTTGAGAGAACACAAAGAATAAATGTATCGGCGCCATGTATTATATGTTTCGAAAAGACATAATGAATAAGTATATCAATAAGGGATACCTTTAACTCAAGAAGACCTAGAGGAAGATAAAAAAAAATCTAGATCATTCTGATTTATTTCAAGCCATGTCATCTAAAGTCTTTGACAACCAACCGATCGTGGTTACCATTCAGACTTTAACCAGGTAATTTATATCTACTCGAATGTGTCAAACCCAAGGCCGATGATTTCATGAATTAGCGTCACCTGTTAGTTTAGCTGGTTTTTGGCTTTCGTCTAACCAGCTCCTACGGTATCCACTATCGTCACTTCATGAAAGAGTAGTATTGTGGCGCGAGCTACTTATAAGTAGTATATGACGTGAGTGTCAGCGTAATGTCTGGCAGAAGAGAAGATGGGGGAAGATCAAGAAAGGAACAGTTAGAACACAATGGAGTTTGTATGAAACGCATGAACAGTGACAATGGATTGATGTTTTGCAATAGGAACAGTTCAGTTCGATATGATGAACTGATATTTTGCAAATTAACAACGATTTACGATATGGTTTTCCAATTTTACTGAGTAACTCTGTAATTTTCGTTAAACACAATCGGTTGCCCCACCCGTGTCCTCGTTCACTACAGCATAAGCTTGTGTTATATCTTTATCCAGTTGAAAGAAAAACACGTGAAGATACTGACGTAGTGAGCACAATTTCAGTAGCACTTGGACCAATCAATAAGTTTGCCTGTCTCTTTTGCATTATTTATAGTCATATGCTCAAAATTCATTATTAGGGGCAAAGAAGAAGAACCTTAGGTATGTTAAGGACACCCAAAACTTCAAATTACACTAAACGTACAATAGTGAGTAAAATGTTTATTATTAGTAATATTGAAATTAAAATCATGAATAAATCATTGTTAAACTACCAACAGAAACCTTGGAGCACTGGACGACCGTTTCATCCTGGTATGAGACTCATCAGCAATACACATCCTCGACTCATGTTACTCGCAGGATTCAAGCCCAGGACCTTCGGACTAGTGTGCGCGAAGAAATACTTGAAGTTCTAATGAGAAGCTGTAACCAGTGGAGTTCAACTCTGTAGGCAGTAACTACCGAAGACAATGGGTGAGGTTACGCAAAAATGTCCCTAGACTGACCAAAGTTAGGCATTGACACTGTTAGATATCGGCTCATTGATCTAGAGATTGAGTTTGTTACATACATTCCTCTAATGACGGTCTAACATTGATCGATTCATGAATTCAATAAAACTCAACAAACTCCACACAATCCTATCATAAAAATTACCAACTGCGCACTGGTGACTGGCTTCGGAATTCTTGTGTAGTTCAACCGTGTCAGATGTGAGGCAGTTACCCATTGGATACAGTCGCCATATTGTGGATTGATAGAAGTTAGACATTAACACTGTTGAATACCGGTCCAGTGGTCAAGAGTTCAAGCGTTCGACCTCAAGACCGGAAGCCATAGGTTCGAGTCCCGCAATCGAGGACGTGGATACTCACTGCTGATGAGTCCCACACTAGAACGAAACAGCCGTCTAGTACTTTCAGCTTCCCTTCTTTGGTTATTTCAATCTTAATTCATAAATAATAAATGGAACAGTGTTTGTGTGTGTGTGTGTGAGTGAATGACTGAAGAAATCAACAAGTGAGAGGGGCAGAGAGAAAGAACAAGGGTTAGACATACATGTAAATCCGAAAAAATACTCTATTTTGAATAATTAAGTACATATTTTCATATTTTCGCTGAAAAAAAAACATGTAACAATAATAATTTCTCTTTTTTTTTTATTCTCGTCATATTAATGACCATTTCAAAACTCTACACCTTTTTTTACAAGAATATACAGTTTTATGATTAGTTTTCAGTAAATGTACAACAATTTGATTGATACAAGAAGACAAAAAACAAAACATGTAGTTTGTAAATAATGAAAACATTGAAAACTGACCTTTTTTTAATGAATGAATGAATAAATGAAAGCATACATTGAATTTTGAAAATGTTATTCGATTGTAATCATTTTGTTCAATGTCTAATTGTAATAAAAGTTTGAATTTTTTTTGTTTAAATCAGTAATTAAACTGTATTATTAAGTGATTAATAGAGAGAGAGATAAAATCCGGATTGAACCAAGTTTATTGTCTGAATAAAAGGATATTGAATATTGAATGAGTGGGAACTATAAAAAATAATAAAAATACTGGACAATTGTTTTATTGTAGTTACAATCTGTTGAAGTGTGAACACTTAACATCATATATATGAAATGTAATTAAGTACTTTTAATTGTGTGTGCACACAATACAGAGTTTTCTTACACTCTGATCAACAAATTCTACTCTACTACTCTTTGGTTTGCAAACAATCAGATAAAAGTGTGCTTGTAAAGTGATGATTTCAGCCAACATAGTAAGTAGTAAATTGTTTTATTTTTATATACAAAATGAAATAAACTAAGCGTAAAGTTTAAGTATATGATCAAAGAGTAGACTTACATTCCCTTTGAAAAATAAACATTTGTGTATGTTACGGTGCCGACGAACTCCGTCACTATTCGCTCCGTGACCGTCTCCCACGTCGTCTTCCCGGCGGCACCGCCTAAGCTGTCGTATACAGCCTTTGCCTCACCTCCCCGCAGCGTCCCCAGCACCACCAACACCGCCCCGAGCCCCTTCACACCCACCAGCCCCACCACGGCCCCAAACTCCTCCAGGAAGCTCCGCAAATCTCCGTTCTCAAACTCCTTCGGCCACGAGAGCTCCTTCCTTCATGCAGGCAGCGACACCAAATGTAGTGAAGGAGAACACAGGTGAGGGCAACTGAACTGTATTTATCGTAAATTACAGAGTTACTCAGTAAAATCGGAAAACCATATCATAAACGGTTAATTTGCAAATCTTCAATCCATCATCAATCCATTGTCTGAAATTTCACTTATTCATGCGTTTCATACAAATTCCATTGTGTTCCCACTCTTCTTCCTTTCTTGATCTTCCCTCATATTCTGCTGCCAGACATTACGTTTTTACTCGCGTCATATACTACTTATAAGTAGCGCGCACCACACACAGAATATAGAATATTCTTAAACTATGATCAATAAATTATACTCTACTACTCTTTAATTTGCAAACACTCAGATAAAAGTGTGCCTGTAAAATGATGATTGCAGCCAACATAGTAAGTAGTATATTGTTGTAATATGCCAAATGAAATATTGAACTGAAAAATGAATTCACTGCTTTCAAAGAGTAGATTTACATTCCTTTTGAAAAATAAACATTTGTGTATGTTACGGATGCTAAACTCTTCTTAATGTTGATCAAATCTCGAAATAGCCACAAATCCAAATGACTCGATATAACGTAAAGTAAATGGGTGAGGTCGTGCAAAATCCCTAGATCAATCAGAGTTAGACATTAACACTGTTGGATGTCGGCCCAGTGGTCCAATGGTAAGGCGTTCGCCTACAATGCCGAAGGTCCCGGCATCGAATCCTGCGAAGAGCAGGAGTCGTGGATGCGCACTGCCACTGATGAGTCCCATACAAGGACGAAATGGGCCGTCCAGTGCTTCCAGGTTTCTAATGGTTGTCTAACAATGATTAATTGATGATTTCAAATGTGTAAATAACGTAAAGTATACTAAGATATAAGATGATAATTGGAAGTAGTGAATTCGTGAGTGTACCTACGGCCAGAATAGCTCAGTCATAACATCACTTACTGTGAATGTGAGTGATATGAGATCAAATCTATCAAACAGCATAAGTTCACTCAAGATTATTTTTGAACCCAGCTAACTAGTGCCTAGTAGATAGGAAAAAATCCTAGGTCTATCGTTTTCTATTCACTAGCACCACACTATTACTTCGCAGCTATGAAATCTCATAAGAGATTAAAAATTTTCTAGGGTAATAGAAAATTGATTTGAGTTCAGTCACAATTTGGGTTTCCTCTAAACTTCATTCATGAGTTCAAAAGTAAAACTACCATCTCCATAACACTTTGAATGAACAGTCGTACAATATGCTCACTAGTGACTAGCTTCATGTTGAGATTCACGGAGTTCTAGTGTGAAGACATGTCCAGTGGAGTTCAACACTGATGGGTATAGACAGTAAATACTGAAGATAAATGGATGACGTCTCACAAAACCCCTAGATGGATCAGAGTTCGACATCCGTCGGATGCCTGCCCAGTAGTCTAGAGGTTAGGCGTTCGAGCTCAAGCCTGGATGTCCTGGGTTCGAATCCTACAAGTGGCAGGAGCCGTGAATGCGCACTACTGATATGCCCCATACCAGGATGAAACAGCCGTCTAGTGCTTCCATCATTCATGACTTCAAAGGTAAAACTACCATCTTCATAGCACTCTAAATAAAGAATTATTTTTAAAGCTTGGTGATATTTATAAACCGATCTCTGTGTCCGTCGATGCCTCTATGAATATTAACACTCTCCATATAGCCTCTATAGTAATAAAACTGTTATGGTTCATACTATTGTAAGCCTTTTTAATTCGCTAAGTTATGGAGAAAGTTGAATTCCCAATGGAGTCATAGATGTACGCAACTGAGTAGTTCTATACTGGGAGATGAAACAGCCATCCAGCGTTCTTTTTTTCACGTGTCAATCGGTATCTAACTTAGGTCAACTCGTCAAAATCGATGACATTCAACAATTCCCAACATACTTACTAACGCCTGTTACCCCTAATAGAGCATAGGCCGCCGACCAGTTTCTCCAACCAACTCTGTCCTAGGCTTCCCTCTCCAGTTCTGTCCAATCTTTGTTCAGTCCTCTCATATCATTCTCTATTTCACGCCTTAGTGTGTTCCTTGGCCTTCCTCTTTTCCTTTTGCCTTGAGGGTTCCATGTGAGGGCTTGTCTTGTGATGCAGTTAGGTACTTTTCGTAGAGTGTGTCCTATCCACTTACACCGCTTCCTCCTGATTTCCTCCTCCACTGCAATCTGGTTTGTTCTCTCCCACAGTTCGTTGTTGCTGATGGTGTCTGACCAACGAATCCGAAGTATTTTGTGTAGACAACTGTTAATAAACAATTGTATTCTCTGGATGATGCCTTTCATAGTTCTCCAAGTTTCCACTCCGTACAGTACAACTGTCTTGACATTTGTATTGATGAAAATCCTGATTTTGGTTGACAGTTGTTTGGAGTTGCAGATATTTTTCAATTGTAGAAATGCAACCCTTGCTTTGCCAAAATAAGCGCCCTCACATCTACATCGGAATTCCCAACATATACACCAATAAAGAAAATGTCTCTCTGTATATATTGCATGAAGTTCTTACTTAAGCTGATTAACCAAAAAAATATTTAATCCATCACTTCCTTTCTGTTGTGACAACATAATCACAATGCTCAACATTATTCATCCTTAGTTGGTGTGTGTGTGTGTAAAAAATTATATTATCAGAAATAATAACATTATCCTCATATAAACAATACAAATGATAATTATCTGTACAATTTTTAAAACAATAACATAAAATTCCATCGGGTTCAAAGGTCACTTACCTGATTACGTAATTAGATTTTTGTTAGGATAGACTGATTTTGTTTTTTGGAAAAAAACACATACTATAACAATCTATTGTGTGTGTAAACAACTGATTTTTTCTTCCTGATTTGGATAAATCTAGATCAGTGTAAAATAAATAATGAGTGCAAACGTTGTTTTAGTGTTTTAAACAGTGGTGTGTTATTTTAACCCCAACAATATAAAACTGAAATCACTAGGGTTATGGAGATTGGTGTTTGTACACAGTGAAACCATCAATCGATCAGTCATTGTTAAACCACCATTAGGAATCTGAAAGCACTGGGACGGCCGGTTCGTCCTTGATTGGAACTCATCAGCGGTGCGAATCAACGACTTTTGCACCTAGCAGGATTTGAACCCCACAACTTGCGTGCAAACCACTGGGCCGGCTACCCAACGGTGTTCATGTCTAACTCTGATCAATCTAAAGATTTCGCGCGATCTCACTAATTTGTCTCTGGTAGTTACTGAACACAAGACCGAAGGTCGTGGGTTTGAATACCACGAGTCGCAGGAATCGTGGATGCGCACTACTGATGAGTCCTATACTAGGACGAAACGGCCATCCAGTGCTTCCAGGTTTCCGAATGGTGGTCTAACAGTCAGTCAGTCAGTTGCAACGTAGAACTACGTACGTATATACATAAGTTCAGGTTGCCATACCACATTAGCACAAAGACGCAGATGTCACATCAAATCCCATAGTGATAAAGTTAGTAGAGGTATTCATGGGAATGAAGAAGACTAGGGTTCGAAGATATTATTCAACAAGTATAATTCTGTGAGTGAGATAGGGTTAGAAAGACAAAGGTAGATGTGCTGATGAATCCAGAAGATTAGGATTTGAGAGAGCACAACGAATGGATGCACTTGCGCCACTGCAAACGATTTTAAGCCATGTCGTTCAAGGTCTCTAACCATTGGTAACTTTCGTCTCGCGGACCCCAACCAGGTAGCCTAACAATGACTAATTGATTGATTGACTGAGGATTTCAATGTGTAAAATATGATTAACATAAGATTACTTATTCGATTATACAAATACATTTTAAAAAATGAACGTTACAATCATGAACCTGGCATATATTTTTTTTAAATCCCAAGCTCGTCATATTATTACGAACAGTGTAATGGTAAAATGGTTAAGAACGTCTTGAGAATGATTTTGATACTGAAACATACTACCAATCAGTAAATTCATTGAACAGTGGTTTGAAATGTCTAAGATTACGGTTTAAGCTCAATAAGAGACCAGATACTTCAATCTAGTTTACATTACTTCTCACGCTAATATCAGCTCATGATGAAAATTGTTTGTGAGTGAACAGTTCCCTAAAATTCACCCAATTCTAATTATTCTCTTATCATTATCTCCATCAAAGATTGACCTCATCTAGATAATCATTGAAATACAGGAATCAGTGAATATTCGTTTGGTTCCAGATAGAGACACTTCAGCATTTCAAGCAGCCAAGAATCAACAATGATCAAAGCAAGTAACTTTGAAACTTAAGGTGCGCTAGCAATTAACTTTAAGATGAATTCAAGCAGTATCGGTTCTCAGATATCATAGATGGAACTCGATGAAGTAGAAAGTAAGATAGATTTCATTGATTAGAGAAGACAGTAATTGAGCAATATCAAGAATTATGTTAAGCTAGTTATGGTAATCACTCGATTCCGAGAAATGGCTCTAATAGTATTTATTAAGTTCCACTGAAATTATGAATCGGTCATTGTTAGACCATTTTTAGAAACCTGGAAGCACTGGATGACCGTTTTGTCCTAGTACGAGACCACTAAGCCCGCATTAGTCAGTTTTAATGTCTAACTTCAGTCAATCCATTAAATTGCGCAACCTTGGTGTGTCGGAGAGAAGCTGTGACCGGTGGTGTTCAACCATGTCAGATGTGAGTCAGTTACCAACTGAAGACAATTGATGATGTAGTTCAGTACCTTGGATTGATTAAAGTTAGACAATAGAACTGCTGTATGGTGGCCCAGTGGTCTAGAGACTGATCGTCCGTGTGCGAGGCGGAAGATATTGTGTTCGACTCCCCGTGCAGAGATTATAGTTCTACACTGCTGATGAGTCCTATACTAGGAGGAAACGATGGTCTAGTGCTTCCTGGTTTCTAACGGTGGTCTAACAATGATCGCTTCATATGCCAGAAATGAAACTCGATAATCTCCATATAACTCTATGATGAAAAAGTATCAAGTTCTGAAGGTTCTGAATTTATTAAATGCTATAGTCCACTCTGTTCAATTTTGACAACTCCCAATGTATGAATAATCCGACTTTCGGCTTTCACTGGTCCTCAATGGCACTCCAACTGGGGACAATCCATGACGATAGACTACTACAACAAGAGAAATTATTGGGTTTATGCAGATCATCGAATTTCATAGAGTACATTGTAGATTGATCTTTATTGGGCAATAAATGAAAAACCGGTGTGATCGCTTGACAAGATCAAGATTTCTTTATTAAATCTGAGAGAGTATGTATTCTTTCTAGCTTCCTTAAAAATCAATATAAAATTACTCTGTTGTAGGACAATATTTATAGTTATAACCAAACAAGTGTCCAGTGCTTCTTAGTTTTCAGTGGTTGACTAACTACGATTAGCATGTAATATGACCTTTGAGATGGTGCAGAAGATTTGTAGCTCAGGTTGATGATTGTGGTGGTGGTGTTTGGTTCTCTGAACTGGATGTGTTTGGTTGTGGAGCTTTCATTGTTCATCTTCTGAACAACATCATCAGCACAAACTTCAGTCAGATGGAAGTACAGATAGTTCAATTACTTTCAAACAAACTTCTGAATAATTATCTGATACTTAGAACAAGATACAAATTGATTGATGTCTGAGTATAGTGTACATAATTTAGAGTTTCTCAGACTAGTAGCTACACTGAGGCCTGATAAATAGGTTTCGATTAATACCGAAAGAACTAAACAAGAATGATATTGATCACTACTCAATGGACAATCCTTTATAAATGTCTCAGTCAGTCACAACATGGACAGCTTGGTGACGATGTTTCAAACTGTTAAGTTGACTCATGTAGATTTGAAATCCATGAGAACACTATAGTAGTAATAATAATCTGGGTACTTTCTGTTGATGAGTGCCACACAGTACAAAACCTATATTAAAGGTCAGTCAGTCAGATGCAACGTAGAACTTCGTATGTAAGTACATCAGTTCATGTCGCCATACCACATCAGCACAAAGATGTAATTGTCAATTCAAATTCAATAGTAGAAGAGGTAGTAAAGGTATTAAAAGTAATCGAAGAGGTTAGGATTAGAAGATATTATTCAAGAAGTATGATTCAGTGAGAAAAGTTTAGAAAGTAAAAACTAGAGGTGTTGAAGAACTCAGAAGATTAGGATTTCAGAGAACACAGAGAATAAATGCACTGGCGCCACAGCAAACGGTTTTGAGCCATGTCATTCAGGGTATCTAACCATAGATTATTAACATCTCGTGGACCCCAACCAGGTAGTCGACAATTACCGACACGACTTAGTCCACTTGTCAATGACTTCATGGATTTGTGCCATGTTTTGGTTTGGCCGCCCCTAACTTTCTTTCAACCTACTCCTACACTACAAAACAAAGGTCACCGAGGCAGTCTGTGGTTAGCCATTCGTAACACATGTCCCAACCACCTCAAGTGATGAAGTTTCATTACTTCATCTATTTATCTGCCATTCTTACCTAGCACCCGTTCCCTAATAACAGCGTTGCTCACTCAGGTGTCCCACGATATACGAACAATGCTTCGAAGACACCTATGATCGAAAACCAGTAACCTACGAATATCTTCTACTCTCACTGGCCATGTTTCACAGCCATAAAGTAAGACGAAGCGAACTACTGTGCAGTACACTCGTCCTTCTATATTAAGGAATATAAGTAAGCTGATTCAATCCCATACATAATTCATAATTGTTCATCTTAGATCTGATAGATGAACCGAACTTCATCATTTGAGCAATTAACTTTTAAAACTTCAGCAAATCTAAGCCTTGAGTAGTTATTATCTTGAAATCCTCAGTGAAAAGTAACTTTACTCTATTATATCACTTTTAAAAAGTGGGGAAGGTGGTTGAGAAAGACATTTTAGTAACTAGTATTATTATTATTCTAATATTTCTAATCTCTAACCCGAATCATCGATAACCAGTGTCATTTTTAATCGGCTTTTATTGCATGAATTCTATCATTTACACATGTAAACTGTATGCACGACATTGAAATCAAAGCTAACATCTCACTGATCCTACACAAACAAACACGCACACACATTATCACACATACAACTGGTTTACTTCTCTTTGAATTCATGATTTAATTAAACCTGAGAAATAAACAGAATTTAAATGGAAAATAGCAAAAAAGTATTTCCTGACCAGAATTGAATTGATTTACAATGAATGCAGAAGTAAGTATTCCAAAGATGGTGTTTCATGTCTTTATTTTAAAATTCAATTTGCATTCAATTCAAATAAAAAGAGAATTATTGATTATTGAATATGTCAGTGATACAAACACATCTCATTCATTGACATGTCATCATCATCATCATCAACCAATCATATTGATGTATGTGATCAATGTTATTTTTATTTAAAATGAAGATTGACAACTTGAATTTTTTTTAAAAAAAAGGTCTACTCAGCACGAGATAAATTACCTTTCATTTATAAATATTCTCTTTAACAATATCTTAGATACTAACAATTGTCAGTTATATATATATATATATATATATATATATATATATATATATATATATATATATATATATATATTATTGTTTCATTGTACTTTAAGTGTGAACAGTAAATAATGTTTAGTGTGTAAAGATTTCGTGTTAAGTGATTTTTATTTTACCGCTTCCGTGATGTTTCACACTGATTACACTAAGGTGTAGAAGTAAAATATTTAGTGAACGAATTCTATTTCCTAGGATTAGAAACTGCTTTATCCGATACTGACTGAAGTCAGAAAACTAACTCATATGTTATTTGGATTCTGAACTGAACTCCAGTAGGATTGAGATATTTTCACCAGTTGGTCATATGGTTCATCATGTTAATGGGATTCTTTAAGTGAAGCAGACAAGAATCCCATAAGGATTATTAATTACCTAAAGGTTCCCCAAATGCATCTTACTAACTAGTATAAAAAACAGGAACTTAACATAAAAACATAATAAATGCTATGAAAAGTTACCATACTGCATTCGGTGGTTAGAATTCGGTCAACTCGAACAAACAGACAAAGAGGATATTAGTAACTTATGAGTAATTAGTCAGTACAAATTAAGATTTCAAATATTTTGATAATAATAATTGTGGTGCGAGCTACTTATAAGTAGTATATGACGCGAGTGTAAACGTAATGTCTGGCAGCAGAAGATGGGGGAAGATCAAGAAAGGAAGAAGAGTGGGAACACAATGGAATTTGTATGAAACACATGAATAGTGAAATGTCAGACAATGGATTGATGATGGATTGAAGATTTGCAAATTAACCGTTTACGATATGGTTTTCCTATTTTACTGAGTAACTCTGTAATTTTCGTTAAATACAATTCGGTTGCCCCACCTGTGTTCTCCTTCACTACATAATGATAATAAAACGTTGTTTGTAGATTCATATGTATGTAATTTTCCACTACTAGTATTTATTTGATCAACCTCTGTTGTAAAATACACGTTCTGAGTAGTTTGCCTCAGTATAGCATTTGGTTGCAAGCTTAAATACATTTGTGTCTTGTGATCATTGGAATCTGAAATCCATGTTTTGATGAGGAAATCGTTTACTTACTCACTTACGCCTGTTACCCCCAATGGAGCATAGGCCGTCCACCAGTTTTCTCCAACCAACTCTGTCATGGGCTTCCCTTTCCAATTCTGTCCAATGTTTGTTCATTCCTCTCATATCTTTCTATATTTGTCGGCATAATGTGTTCGTCGGCCTTCCTCTCTTCCTTTTGGTTTCAAGTGAGGGCTTATCTTGTGATGCAGTTTGGTGCTTTTCGTAGTGTGTGTCCTATCCACTTCCACCGTTTCTTCCTGATTTTTTCCTCCACTGGAATCTGGTTTGTTCTCTCCCATAGTAGGTTGTTGCTGATGGTGTCTGGCCAACGAATCCGAAGTATTTTGCGTAGACAACTGTTAATAAACACTTGTATCTTCTGGATGATGGCTTTCGTAGTTCTGCAAGTTTCCACTCCATACAGTAGAACTGTAATGATGTTACTTCGGCAAAAGGAACGACTGAGAGTCAACGCATATGGAGTCCTGACCTGGCAGGACGATGACTGTAATCCCGAAAGACTGGCGGCGTAGGTAGCACATACAGGCATTGCAAGAACGACAGATTTATTACGACAAAGTGCATACTGGGGGGCATGGGAGACTATGTGGCTCAATACGTGTTGACATAACAGCAGTGTCAACTAATGAAAAGCGATAGATACACACAACCGCCATTACAGTCGATCCCAGCAGCCGCAGTCGGTGATCTATGGTCGGTGGATATAATGGGACTGTTTCCACAGACGGCGACCGGCAACCGGTACCTGCTAGTGATGACGGAACATGCTACACGTTGGATAGATGCCGTACCCATTGCAGACCAGGAAATCACATACTCTTCTTATTCATATCTTCATATCCACTGAACAATTTGGCGACAATCTGAATTCAGTAGTTCAGTGAATGATGCGTTAAATACTTGAAACTAAAAGGCACTAGTAGGGTAAAGTTTTCAACATCATTGTGTTTGATCTCTGGCATATACATACATCTAGCTGATGAATACCAGATAGGATCACCAACTGATTTCTCAATTTCTAATGCCAGTTAGCTGCCACATGAGAAATATACTTATGTGGTGCGAGCTACTTATAAGTAGTATATGACGTGAGTGTCAACGTATTGTCTGGCAGAAGAGAAGATGGGGGAAAATCAAGAAAGGAAGAGTTAGAAAACAATGGAATTTGTATGAAACGCATGAATAGTGAGTGACAATGGATTGATGTTTGGCAACAGGAACAGTCCAGTTCGATAATATGATGAACTGATATTTTGCAAATTAACAACGATTTACGATATGGTTTTCCGATTTTACTGAGTAACTAACTCTATAATTTCCGTTAAATACAATTCGGTTGCCCTCACCTGTGTTCTCGTTCACTACACTAATAATTATTGACATAGCATTTAAAACAACATGTCAGTCATATTTATTGTATTATGCGTGATACAATGAATTGAATTATTTTTCTCATATAATCTCTTCTTCCTCTACTAACTTGCCAACATCGAAAAGTTAGATGAAGATTGTTATCGATTAGTTTAGAAGGTCATTAAATTAAACATTTAAACACCATTTATTGATTCATCGTTGATCATTGAACCGAATAATTAATTGTCTATACCAAATTATTTTTTGGTGTGCTTTTAAAAGAAAGACGGACGAAAGAGAAAAAATAAAATGAGACGAAATTGATTAACACCTTCCAAGAAATAAATTACAATGACAGTCTGACCGTAAACAAAAAAATTGAACAATCACAACAGTGAACAAAAGACAAATAAAACAACGCATACTTTTCAAAAAGAAACTAGACTATTTATTTTTTTCTCTTCTTATGTCTAGTCATTATCTTTAATGTTAAGATGGTTGTCATTTCTTTGCTAATGTATATAGACATATATATAAATCAGGAAATCGATCACTGGACGCACTAAAGCAAAGAGAGTTAAGGATTAAAACAATTCATAAGTTTGTTGGGTATACATATATATATATATATATATATATATATATATATATATATTTCCAGTAGGATTAGACATTTTATCGCCCTTGTATACTCAGTAGTTAATCTTTACAATTATTGATTTTTTTTGGCCAGTTGGTTGGTTTGTTTATACTGTTCTAATCCAAGGTATGTGCGTGCGTGTAAAGGTACTCAGGATTTGTAACATAATCAATGGACACAGTGGGTTACATTAAAACTAACTACTCAAGGTTAATCAACTCAATATGCTTAATGCTTCATTAATGCTTTTGTATATGAAGCACGATACAAGGATTTAAAGAATGGAATTTAACAAAAGTACTTTTATAACAGTATTGATATAAATATTTTCTGGAATCATGATTCGTTTGCAGGAGGATTTAGAAATGAAATAGGGATTTGCAGCCCGAAAAGATGGGGTTGTATTATTGCAGTTAAAACAGTTTAATTGTTTAAGATCACATCATTGAAACAACACTAACTAAGCATTGATTGAATCATCACGGAATTTAAAACTTTACTTACTTACTGATGTTACTCCCAATAGAGCATAGGCTGCCGACCATCATTCACAAGGCGGGTCTTCACTTGGGATCCTCAAGGGCAAATGAAAAGAGAAAGACCAAAAAACACATTACTCCAAGAAATGGAGACAGAGATGAGAAGAATGAACAAAAGTCGGTCAGAACTAGATAGGGAGGCCCATGGCGGAGTAGGTTGGAGAATGCTGGTAGGCTGCGAATGGTCTATCAGGGGTAACAGACGTAAGTAAGTCAGTCAGTCAGTCAGATGCAACGTAGAACTTCGTACGTATATACATCAGTTCATGTCGCTATACCATATTAGCACAGAGACGCTACTGTCAATTATAATCGCACAGTGGTAGAGATAGTAAGAGTACTTATGATAATAGAGAGGATTAGGTTTCCAAGATATTATTCAAGAAGTATAATTCATTGATATAAGGTTAGAAAGACAAAGGCAGAGGTGCTGACGATTCCAGAAGGTTAGGATTCTAGAGACCACAAAGAATGAACGCACCTACGCCATTGCAAACGATATTGAGCAATGTCATTTAAGGTCTCTAACCATCGGTTACTATCGTCTCGCGGACCCTAACAAGGTAGCCTACATCTACCAACATGAACTCGAATTGTTTGCATTACCAAAGCAGGGTGATAAAGGAATGTGAGATGCTTGAGTCATGTAGATAAGAGGTGTTGAGGAGTGTAGGAAGGATTTGATTGTGACCGATTTCGTCTCGTGTGCTGGTACGGGTTTGAGGATGTCACTTCCCATCTGCACACACAGTGGAATCGTGTTTCCCGAGGAACCTGAAAAGGAGGGTAGGTAAGTGTTGGTCTTAACTACCTGGGAGCGTGACTGCGGAGCTAAAGGTACAACTGCTTGAGCTCGGTCACGCATTATCCTTTTATGAGAAGTTTTTGAAGTGTTAGCCACGCTCTTGTTTAGAAGGCCATATCGCCGGAGGTGGAACTCCGTGAGGTGTGGCATTTTTGGGGTCGACCTTTTCTAACGCCTTTCTTTCTTGAGAGAAGGCAGCATCGCTGCAGATGCTGGTTGTCCCAGGGAAACACCTTACTAATGTCACACCCCTTTACCGCCAGCAGTACGACTTCGTTCTCAGACCTTGAGTTGCTGCTTTTGGTCTCATCGTTCTCTAATCAACCTGCCTGACAGGTAAGTAAGTAAGTAACCTTCAACCACTCAACGCTATCTCTATTTCGGATTAATCTCCATAGTATGGTTAAATTGTTTTCACTACTACTAAATAATTCAGTGAACTGTATAATCTGAACAATCTGTCCACTTTTGAAATTTTATAGTTTTTTATTAAATCTCAATTTCATTTACATTATTTCAGTCTATTATAGAATACATACACATAATGATGATGACATCCATCTGTTAATCAATCTTTATACTTTTATTGAAAGTATAAGCACTTTATTAATTGAAAAGTGCATTGAATTCAAATTCTCAATCGTCACAGTATATAATATTGAATAATTGAACAAAATTCATTAACACACACACACACACACAACATACGACCTCATACATACATACACACCTATATTACATGTCTACGATGTTCTATTCAATTTCAAATTGTTACAACATTGATTATATAATCATTTCTTTATTTCATTGCCACTTTTACAACCTGTTTATTCCCCTTTTTTGGGCTTCCATCCAATCTGATCGGTTTTGTTTTGCATGTTTTATTCACTAGCATATGTAACAAGTTCCACCAAAATAGCCAGACAGATCTTGAGACATAAGAGAAAAAAAAATTGTATCACATCACAACTTAACAAGTTTTTAATTTATCTTTTAAAGACAGTTATTGGTTAATTTTGAAAAAAAAAATATCCTACTGTGATTTCAAATACGTCTACATGATGATGATGATGATCGTGACACTTGAAACACTTGTTTTGTCTGTTACGTGAACAGCCACAACAACAACAAGTGAAACTGAGTTCACAGTGAATTTACTAGACGACATGTCAGTGAAAATTTTGCAAAAACACACTGTCTAATTATACAAAACTTCATTCATTCCACTCTTTAAATAAGAAATTTTATAGACTAGTGAAAAAAAAAAAGAATAAAAACAACAATTCAATTTAAAACATTAAAATGTACTATTGATGCGAAGAAACAAACACAGAAAATTCAATGTTCGAAACCGATTAAGTTGCATCATTTTCATATTTCGCAACAAAAAAATACACTTTCTATGTTCTATTACATGCAATAAAACAAAATACCGGTTAACATGTTGTAAGCAAAGAAAGCAGCATTTGAAAATATGCCTTATTAAGCTAAAGACGTTTATGAGATCTTGAAACATTGAACAATATCTCCTTTAGCCTTAAGAAATCATCTAAATTGCAGATTCACACACGATAAAACCGAAGACTTCCTTGCAGTTCGATGATGAAACGATCATGTTGGATATTTTAAAGCTAATTAATAACTGTTGAGGATGTTAGATACCCAGAACTCGCTTGATAAACATCCTTATTTTTGGATTTATTTCATGGACCGATCAGTTGACCTTGAGATTGTAGCATCTCATCATTCATTCATTGTGCTTTCGTTTGAATTAATCGACAACCGTATTGACCATAATTTTGTATGTGAATAATTCGATTACAGTGTCGATTATCCTGTATATATATATATATATATATATATATATATATATATATATATATATATATATATATATATATATATATAGTATTTCAACTCGTTTTTTAAAATTTTCACAGCGTTTTTTAAAATTTTTTGTAATCCTTAGAATGTCAGAAATAAATAGAAAAAACAACTTGATTTCGAATGAAAAAAGAAAAAGCCTTATAAAAAAGTTATTGAAGATGGATACAGCGTCAAGGATGCGGCATTTCTTACAGATGTAAACTATCAGGCCGCTACAAATATTATAAGGTTGTATAAAAAGGAATCGCGAGTTGAGAAGAAAAAACAGGAAAACCATCAAATAAGAAGATATGCGGTGATATTATCAATTTTGTTGAAGAATTGATAGAATTAAACCCGTTAATAACGATGGTAGAAATTCGAGAAAAAATAGAAAACATATTTTCTATAGGCCTTTCTCTTGAATCTATAAGAAGGATAGACTTCAGATTACTTTGAAAAAGATTTCTTATACATCGGTCAATATAAATTCGGAATCCAGTAAAAACAAACGCCAAATTTATGCTCAAAATTTTATGAACATTGAAGATACATTTATAAAAGTTTTTATAGATGAATCTTCTTTTAATTTGTACTTAAGAAGAACCTTGGGAAGATCTACAAGAGGAAAACCGGCAAGTGCCCTAGTTCCATCAACGCGTGGAACCAATATAAGTTTAATATCGGCTATAACAGAAAATGAAGTTCTCTTTGCTAAAACATTTGTTGATTCGGTGAATTCAGATAAGTTCATTCAGTTTTTTGGTTATTATAAAAAACGCTGTGGTTATTTTAAAAAACGCTGTGAAAAGTTTAAAAAACGAGTTGAAATACTATATATATATATATATATATATATTCATTGAGTGCTGGCTGGTGTTGTAGAATACAACTTCTGCGCTTATCGGGACTTCTGTTTTACAGTTTCAGACTCAAGGTAGCCTACCTGGACGCTGGTAATTGTCTCGCTCGCGTTTACCGACTAAGGTAAACTCGTAATAGATTCATGCGTACCAATTGACGAGCGTAACAATAGCTTTGTCTGTTTTTGAGGTCAAATTATGTAATAAACTTTTAGCTGGGACAGATCTTTACTGTTAATCTACTCAATTCTAGAAAGCTTGATCGGTAGTGAAACATGTTTTAATGCACTGGTAAGTTATTGAAGTAAAAATTCTCAAATCTGACAATGACCGCCGGGTTCAAATCGACTAAAACAGCTCTTTAATATGACTGTAAAATAAACTGCTGCTCGCTACTTGTTAAAACAGTATAAGAGCGATATGGCCAGATGTAAAAAAAAAATCTACCGGTGATCAAATTTTAATTCGTCATCGATTAAAACATTCGCAAACATTACTTACAACGAGAAATGAGTCATTTCAAAATATCCAATCAATAATCAAAACCGAAAGTGCACTCGGCTTGCAGGTGTTAACATCAATCGATCGATAATTCAAGGTCTGCATGGGATTTACCATGTCCATTGATTAAAAACTATTCACATGAATAACTAACTATACTCTATACAATTAAATTACCGAATTAGATCATTTAAACTTCCTTCTAATGACGTATATATCTTTAACAAATCATAAATTGAAAATATCTATTGAACATCTTACTGAAACTGATTTAAGTAATCATAGTAGTATTTGTAATCTTATCTGTCAATTACGATCGGTTGGTTTAATGACATCACACTCTTTCTCTCTTTCATAATCAAAACTAACTAAAGTTGAACACATGCGATTTAGAAAGAAAAGCTTTGTCAAAAAGTCTTTTAAAAAAATACATGACTATTTTCAAAGTATGAAAACATTGTTGTTACCAGGTGAAATAAACGTGAAATAAGAGACAAACTGGATTTCTAGAAACAAAAAATTTTTTCTCATCAGACTCAGTTACTACTATTTGACAATACATATTAGAAAAACTGGTGAAAAATGAGACAATATGCAGGTTTTCTAAAAAAGGTTGAAAACAATAAAATTCAATCACACCACATTTAATTTTTAAATAATAACAGATCGAAATAAATAATTGAAATTAAATGATCCGCAAAATTTCAATAAGAAAGTGTTGAAATAAATATATTACAAATCAGTCAAGAACAAAGGAGATATGTCAGAAAAAATGAAATGGAAATAAATTAGTTAATCAAAAGTAGCATGAAAGTTATAACGAGATGTCAGGAACTGATGACATAATCAATATATATATAGATATATATATAGTCACGTATAAAGTAATAGATATATTTGGTCATAGCATTACTGACAAGGTTTTGAGTTATGAAATAAACACTACTTATCCATTTAGATGAATGAATGAATGAATGAATGGCAAGCAGTTTGAATCCGACAGCTTGATGGACTACTACACATTAGATACTGAAAGCATAAGACACTGGGTTGAAGTTCTAAAATGAACCACAACACTGAGATCTAGTTATCGCCAACTAATGAGTCTTACATAAGATGGAATGAATGTTCTTGAATTTTTACTTACTTACTTACTTACTGACCCCTATTACTCTTAAATGAGAATAGGCCACCGACCATCATGATCCAACCCGACTCTCTCGTGGGCATTTATTTCCAGTACTAAATAAATTACTATTCATTTTTTCACGTCTGTCTCCGATTCGCGGCTTAATCTTGAAGATTCCGAGTGAGGGCTTGACCTCAACATATAATTCGGTTGACTCTTCATTGTGTGTTCCATCCATCTCCAGCCTCATTTATTAGGTACTTCCACAGTTAGAATCTGGTTTGTTCTGTACCACAGTAGTCTGTTGCTGATGGTTTCTGGCCAGTGGTTCAGAAGTACCTTGCGTAAACAACTGTTAATGAACACCTGTAATTTGTGGATGATGACTTGCACGGTTCTCCAATTTTCGGCTAACAGTTCTGACTGCGATGTTGGTTGATAGTTGTTTTGAGTTCTAGATATTGTTCAGATGTAGAAATAATATCCTTGCTTTGCTAATCAGTATGTTTACATATGCGTTAGATCAATCTTGCTCACCCAAATATGTAAAGGATTCTACATTTTCCAAAGCTTCTCCAAAAAGTATGATTTGGTTGGTGTATGATATGTTGCTTTTTAGGATTGCGTTTTTTCCTTGTGTATGTCGAGATCTACTGTTGTAGAGGTTGCTGTCCTGAACTGCATTTGTTGTTTGTGTTTGGGATAGAAGAGCTAGGTCATCTTCGATGTCTAAATCTTTCAGCTGCATCCTGACTGTCCAATTTTTTATTTCAGGCTTCCCCTGAGATGCTGACGTCTTCATAATTCAGACAACCGCCAGGTGAAAGAGAGAGGATGAGAGAAAGCACAGACCTATATTAATGGTTGCTCTGTCTGTCAGAAAAGCATCAGCCTCGTGAATTTCGAAGAAACTGGGCTTTCTTCATGAAGATCTTCCAACTCCCATGGCAGAGTTTAAATAGTTCAAATCATTTGTTCTGCTTAGCGTTTTTATAGCCAGCTGGATTTCTACAGAGTGGGATAACTAACCCAATGCTCAAACATCCTCGTTTATCCCGGCTTGAGACTGATAGTAAGTAACCCTAAAAAGGCTCCAGGAAGAGTTTCCTTGATTTGACTGTCAGCCGAAATTCATCTAGTTAAAACACAGTTATTTTTATTCTTACTGTTTCTTGTAATGAATGCATAAAAGTTTTACTAAATTTATTCTGTTGCTAGAATTGTGTATTTAATATTCGATTTATTGATTATATTCAAGTTTGAAATGAGTCACGTTACAATGTCTTGCGGTAATAAAGAAGGTTCCCTAGGACTGATAGCTAGCGATTGATCATTATCCCTCAGTCGTGATCTTAGGTGCAGGAAAGTATACTTGCTAACGTAAAAACAGGGAAATACATCCTTTACAAGAATTCATACCTAGCATGCAAGCCGTTAACTATCTGAAATAATTAGCTCAGTGAATAGTATACTGATGTTTGTAGTGAAAAACATTGGTTTCGAGTTTTAATGTAAACATAAAAACTGGATGCATGTAAATCAGGCTCACGCGTTTCAAACTCACGGATTACATTGCTCTTCACTAACCAAAATATATTAATTCCCTTTTCTAATGTTTGTGGTTTCCCATATGGACTGATTGTCATAAGAAAAATCAATAAAAATCTAGAAAAAATACTGAACAGCATTTTTGTTTTACTATGAAACCATTAAGAATGCGGCATTTCATTAGATAGCAAACTTAGAACCTTCAGAACTTGAGGAGAGAGCATTTAACTTTGATATCGTTTGTTCACATGGTTGATTTCATTTTATTCACTATGTCTATTGACAGACTCTTTCGAGGTGAAGACCGGTGTCAGGCAAGGTTGCTTACTCACATCCTTCCTCTTTCTCTTGGTGACCGACTGGATTATGAAGACGTCAACATCTGGAGGGAAGCACGGTATCAACTGGACAGTTAGGACGCAGATGGACAATGTGGACTTCTGACTATTCTATCGCACACTCAACAACAAATGCCAGAGAAGACGACCAGTTTAGCGGCAGCCTCAGCAGAAGCAGATCGCAACATACATAATGGGAAAAGCAAGATCCTTCGATACAACACAACATGCGCCAACCAAATCACTCTTGCTGGAGATTCTTTGGAGGAAGTTAATACCTTTACATATCTGGGCAGCATCATCGACAATCAAGGTGGATCCGATTCAGACGTGAGGGCGAGGATCGGCAAAACTAGGGCTGCACCTGGAACTCAAAACAACGATCAAGCAATACCAAAATAAGGATTTTGAATACAAATGTGAAGACAGTTCTACTGTATGGAGCGGAAAATTGGAGAACTACCAATGCCATCATCTAGAAGACAATTATTTATTAACAGTTATCTACGCAAAATAATTCAGATTCGTTGGCCAGACACTATCAGCAACAACTTACTTTGGGAGAGAACAAACCAGATTCCAGTAGAGGAGGAAATCAAGAAGAAGCATTGGAGGTGGATAGGACACACACTGAAGAAAGCACCTAACTGCATCACAAGACAAGCCTGCACTTGGAACACTCAAGGCAAAAGGAAAAGGGGAAGGCCAAGGAACAGATTACGCCGAGAAATAGAGAAAGATATGAGAGGAATGAACAAAAATTGAACAGAACTGGAGAAGGAAGCCCAGGACAGAGTTGGTTGGAGGAGACTAGTGGGTGGCCTGTACTCCACTGGGGGTAACAGGCGTAAGTGAGTAAGTAAGTAAGTAAGTAAGTGTGTAATTAAGTAAGTAAGTAAGTAAGTAAGTAAGTAAGTAAGTAAGTGCATAAGTAAATAAATGCACAAATAAGTATATGAGTAGGTAAGTGCTTGAGTATGTAAGTAACACCTTTAGTAATAGTTTGTAACTTGACAAATCATATAAAATGAGAATACAATTGAACAATATAATTAATATTTCATTGTTTAATCTTCAACTAATTCATCATGAAATATGTGAAGCATTAAAGTGCATACAACGCTTTAATGCCTATTTGGTGAGAATTATATTTGTTAATTTCATTTGATTTCAAAATTAAGAAAATGAAATAAACATTAGGACCGTGAGAATAATTCCATCTGTATAAAATTGATGATTATGATGATGTTAATGTTGAGTTTGTATTGATCATTGTTATTGTTATTCTCGAATTTTCTTTATGTTAATTTTTTAACCCACCTCAAGATTGAACTGAATACATACAATATGATGATGACAGTCATAATACACTTTAACATAATGTAAATACATGTGATTGTGTATAATAGTTCAGTTCAGTGAGTCTCATAAACGATGATGTTGAATATGGGTATTAGTATTGTGTTTACAAGTGACTTTAAAATTGATCATTGAATCTCTATTTTTTAACACAATAAAAAACTAGACAAACCATCTCTATCATAATCATTACTTATTAATTACTTTTTTTTGTGAGAAAAATTTATCTCTCTCTCTCATTTAAATGGAATTCACCTTGTACACCACATGTTGAATAGTTAGTTCACAGTGAATTAATTAGGTTAATAAATGGAAAACAATGTGTGGGGGGCGATTTGAGATTGATCGATTTTTGGAAAAAGATTACTTACATACAGGTAATGAAGCATAGACCAATGTTCTTCAACCTGCTCTGTTTTCAGCCTTCTTTTCTAGTTCTGTACAATTTGTCTTCAATTTTCGGAGCAGTGTACTATTTGGTCTACAACTCTTTGTCTCTGGACTTGAGGATTAGGTAGAATTAAATTACAAATAAACTAACTAACTCCAAGGGAAACCCTTCTAGCCTAGATAAAGTTGAACGATTGAACATGAGGGTTTAGCGACCCCATCCAGTAGAAAATGAACTAGGTACAAAAAGCAATTAATTTTGCAATTTGATTCAAAAGAAAAAAGATAAAAATTACAAAATCTTCACAAACCTATACTTTTATTATAACAATAATTATTATTATCTCATTGGTGATTAAATTGGTGATTGAATTCCTTGAAGTTCAAATGAGAAATCAAGACCAACAGAGTTCGATTATGTGGAGGATAGAACAGATATTATCGATAGTCATGGTTAATACTCACTTACTTAATTAATTAATTAATTAATTAATTAATTAATTAATTAATTAATTAATTACACCTGTTACCCGTAATGAAGCTTAGGCCTCTGACCAACAAACTCAAAGTAACTCTGTCCTATGGCTACTTTTCCAGTTCTATCCATTCGCTATTCATTTTTTTAATGTCTGATTCCATTTCTCGAGTAGTGTATTCCTTTGTCTGTCTCTTCTCCTTCGGCCTTGAGGATTCCAAGTTTGGGCAAAAATGTTATATATCAGTTTTTTAAATTATTGTTTAAGATACGATTCTAGAATATGGCTAATTCATATCATTTATCCTTTTCTCAAATTTGGCTGGACTGAGAAGACCGAGGCAGGCGAGGATGATTGTCTTTGGCGAATCTACACTCTGAGTCAGTTAAAAACGAAAACATTACATTGAACACTCTATTTGCACACCATCTTTGAGTCCTGACTTCCAACACTCCATCCTTCTTCCATTCCTGTTGTTGCTTCCTTTCCTTCCTATTGGTACTCCGTTTACATCTTGCTTTTGCTCCATTTGCTTTCCGTTTTCTTCTTCTGACCGTGAGACTTCTTCTTTCACGTCCCTTCCTATACTACTTATATCTTTCGTATAAGTAGCACACACCACACAACAATTATCCATAATCATAGGTAATGACTAGCTTCAATGAGATATGTAAAGTAGCATTATTATTACTGGATATGAATTGTGTTTCATTGTTTCAGTAGTTTGAGAGAATTTGTGGAAAAATCCTACAGTTAATGTATTTGATATATGGCTAACAATGAAATGAAAGATAACCAGTTCTTTCTGTTTGGTATTTCTCAGTTGGATGTAGTTGATTCCCTAGACTCTATGTTTACAGTACGTCTCGAGCCAGGAACTTATCACTTCAAGTTTCCAAGGCAATACACATGAAAAATGGAGACTGACCAAATTCTGTCCTGAATATCAACGACTGAAAATGACATACCAATAATAATAATAGGTTCATATACGATGAACAATATACTGAGTACATGGATTAAGTATCTTATTCGATAATGAGTTTATCATTTGAGGCGAAAGCGGAATATCAGTATCAGAAAGTAGATAATATATCTTATGAGGTTAGAAGACGAAAAATTTGTCATTGATTTCTTTGATACTCACATACCGAATGTACCTTAAACTGAAGGCAGAGACTAATCAATACCAATAACTGGAAATCGCAAACCATTACGAACAATCTACATTTAAGTTTTGCACTATGTGACTTTCGTCCGCGAGACGAAAGTTACCAATTGTTAGAGACCTTGAACGACATGGCTCAAAATCGTTTTGAATGACGCAAGTACATCCTTCGTTGTGCTCTCTCAAATCCTAATCTTCTGGATTCGTCAACACCTCTACCTTTGTCTTTCTAACCTTATCTCAATGAATTATTATACTTCTTGAATAATATCTTCAAACCATAGTCTTCTTCATTACTATTAATACCTCTACTATCTTTATCACTATGAGATTTGATTTGACATTTGCGTCCTTGTGCTAATGTGGTATGGCAACATGAACTTATGTACATACATACGTAGTTCTACGTTGCAGCTGATTAACTGACTGACTGACAGTAATGAAAAAGCCAATGCTATCTGTAAAAATTTGGCTTATGTTAACGAGTGTCTTCTTCAGAATCCTATACATTGTTATCCGAAGTACGACCGATAATCAATAAAATCCGTTTAGTACTGAAGTCTAGATAACATATTACTTATAAATAATTTGTTAGTTAATTTCAGTTTATAAATAATACTGTGAGTCATGCTGAATCCAAGTTGAATTCTACTAAAATACCCAATATAACTTCACTCCAAAAAAATAATTAATAGCTTCTCATAATCCATAACGATCTGAAGGATCCTACCTTTCCCAATAAGGTTATCTCTCAAAAAGATCTGACTACAATTTCTGAGAAATTATTCACTCAATTGAATAGAATAATGAAACTAACGGAAGCTGACTAGATTGTTGATAAAATCCGAGAAAAGAACTGATTGTTCGAAACTGATTATATCTTCTTGTTGTTAAAGATTTCAATTGATCAGTATTTTTTTGAGATATGTACATTCTACGAGGATTGCCTAGATACATCATGAGATCGTAATGTTTGGTAATATGCTATATGTAATATATTAGTGAAATCAAAGATCCGAGTTTCGTTCTCCTGGTAACTGGGTTAGAGAGTCTTAATATAAACATCAGTACTCCAATTAATAACTCCACCTGGAGCCCTATTAAGTTTACTGCCTGTCCCAAGCCCGGATAATGGGGGAAGGCTGCGGGCATGGGGTTAGTTAACCTGTCCTGTAGAAATCCGACTCTCCAAAACTACACTAAACGGAAATAACAAATCACTAGTCGGAGGCCTATGCTCCATTTGGAGTAGCAGATGTAAGTAAATCAAATTTACTGTGAATTCAGCTGATAATGACAGAAATGTATTTTTCTGTTAGCAACTATCCAACTTTAATTAAGAACTTAATGATTCGTGTAATTTTCTTACAATAGTACTGAAGTTAATTGGGTTCTGAAATCTACCCAACATTACGATTATTTAAAGCTGAAAAACTAATAATACAAATTCGTCTTAGCGTTACCAAAAAGTATTTTTCCTTAAAACTTACAAATTCATGGATTTCTGCCATGTTTTGGGTTGGCTGCCCCTAGCATTCTCTCAGCCTACTCCTACACCACAAAACATAGCTCGACGAGGCATTCGGTGGTTGGACATTCGTAACACATGTCCCAACCAACTCAACTGATGAAGTTTCAGTACTTGATGTATTGATCTGACACCCATTCCTAGTACTTGTTTCCTAATGGCACCATTGCTTATTCGAGTGTACCACGATATACGAGCAATGCTTCGGGGACACTTATGACCGAATACTAGCAACCTACGAACATCTTCTACTCTCACTGGACATGTTTCTCATCCGTACAGTAGGACGGAGTGAACTACTGCATAGTACACTCGTCAGCAAACGAATATCTCGCCTGCGCCATAAATGAAGCTGGTCGGCAAAAGCTAATCGAGCCTTCTGTATCCGAGCTGAGATTTCATCAGTCACCAGGCCATAGGCACTGATGAGACTCCCAAGATAAGTGAAGTGGTCTACACGTTCGACTACTTCACTCCCTATCACTAGTTCAGGTGCAGACTCAACCCAATCTTGAAGCAACATTTTGCATTTCAAGGGTGAGAACCGCATTCTGAACATGCTAGCAATGTTGTTTAGGGTAGTCAGAAGACTGCATTTTGCCAGCGTCTTCACCGAATAGAACTATGTCATCGGTATATTCTAGGTCAATAAGCGATTTTCCTGGTAGTAAGTCCACCCCTGAAAAATCTGACGAGGATCATGTTAACTCTAAAAGCACGTCTCTCATATTATAATTTTCATCGATTCCACTAAAGGTTATCAGATAGACGATACATTGATTCCTTGAACATAATTTTCCGTATCATTTACAGAGAAGCTTTCTAACATGAGAAAATTTGTTGAGATCCCCCAACATAAATCGATATTTTCATTTCGAACGTTTGTTTATTTACAAAATTCCCCTTATGGTGCGCTATGCTGCAGTGATGTGTTTGGTAAACAGACAATACAAGATTGAAAATTACTGTTGACCGTATACTAGCTAAATCACAGATTGAATTATCAGTAATACATTGCCAATCCTTAAGCCGGTGTGTAACGCTCGTGTTATTTGAAATTTTATGTTTTGAATTTAAGAATAGTCATAATTTCAATTTTATGAAATCCGTCAATTATTCAGGTTTGACAGTAATGACTTTCACTATCGAATGATAGTGTGGTGTGTGCTACTTATACGAACGATATAAGTAGTATAAGAAGGGACGTGAAAGAAGAAGTCTCACAGTCAGAAGAGGAAAACGCAAAGCAAATAGAGAAAAAGCAAGAAGTAAATGGAGTACCAACAGGAAGGAAAGGAAGCAACAACAGGAATGTAAGAAGGATGGAGTGTTGGAAGTCACGACTCAAAGATGGTGTGAAAATAGAGTGTTCAATGTAACGTTTTCGTTTTTAACTGACTTAGAGTGTGAATTCAACCGAATCTAAATAAAATCTTAATATTTTCAATGTCTAAAATTGTCAAATAATACACAATGAATGTACCATGATTGATATCCTTTATAATTGAAACATCAATAACTATTTGAGCGGACCTGATTTGATCCAACTTGTTTTCATATCACCTAAAAGTCGCCTGAACATCATAATGTAAAATATTTAATATTTTCATTCACTAACAACTCAACTTTTGCGTATGTCTAACCACGAACTTCCTCGTCGAGCTATGTTTTGCGGTGTAGTAATAGGTTGGAAAGAAGTTAGGGACGGCCAAACCAAAACATGCAAACTGAGTCATGCTGGTAGATGTAGACAAGCTGGTTGGGTTCTACTAGCCTACACTAACCAATGGTTATAGACCTTCAATGACATGGCTTAAAACTATTTTCATTGGCACAGGTGCGTCCACTCTTTGTGTTCTCTCAAATCCTAACCGTTGGAGTTCTTTTTGAGTTTATTTCACTAGATTAAACTTCTTGAATAATATCTTGGACCCCTAAATCTTCTCCATTACCCTTACTACTTCTACTACCTCTACCATTATGGGATTTAAACTGACAATTGCGTCTCTGTGCTAATGTGTTATGGCAACTAGAACTAATGTACGTACGCACAAAGTTCTACGCTGTAAATGGCTGACTACATGGGAACATTTGTTGATTTATTGCCTAAAATATATTTTCCCATTGTTATAAGTGAGTTGTTATTAGTTCATAGTACTGAAAAATTTTCTAACAATCATCACTACTACTCATCATCAACAGCTATTGAAAAACAGATAACTTAACCAATAGGGAGATAATAAAAAATCTATTACGTAATCAACATTATTGATTATAATTTTATTCATTAATATCAATTCATTATATATAAAAGCATGTACATTTATAAAAAAAAATTAATTTACAAGAAGAAGAATAAAAGAAAAAGGAGTCAAAACAACAAAAAAGAAAAACAAAGCAAATTAAAAATCATTCATGATAGGAAACGAAGTGAACAGTAGTGGTTACAAGAGTAGCAGGAGGTGTTGTAATGAGCGATGATCAGCTGCTGATGAATATGGACTGCTGGCATCATCAGATTCAGTAATGTCAGTTGTAAATCAATAAGTTAATTAATTAAAGAAATATATAGATATATATTAAACAGGTAATTCATCAAATGAGAGGGCGGGGAATATGTACAGTACAAGAGAGAAAACTACAATCCTATTTACATAAATACAGTATATATATATATATATATATATATATATATATACTGTATTTATGTAAATAGGATTGTAGTTTTCTCTCTTGTACTGTACATATTCCCCGCCCTCTCATTTGATGAATTACCTGTTTAATATATATCTATATATTTCTTTAATTAATTAACTTATTGATTTACAACTGACATTACTGAATCTGATGATGCCAGCAGTCCATATTCATCAGCAGCTGATCATCGCTCATTACAACACCTCCTGCTACTCTTGTAACCACTACTGTTCACTTCGTTTCCTATCATGAATGATTTTTAATTTGCTTTGTTTTTCTTTTTTGTTGTTTTGACTCCTTTTTCTTTTATTCTTCTTCTTGTAAATTAATTTTTTTTTATAAATGTACATGCTTTTATATATAATGAATTGATATTAATGAATAAAATTATAATCAATAATGTTGATTACGTAATAGATTTTTTATTATCTCCCTATTGGTTAAGTTATCTGTTTTTCAATAGCTGTTGATGATGAGTAGTAGTGATGATTGTTAGAAAATTTTTCAGTACTATGAACTAATAACAACTCACTTATAACAATGGGAAAATATATTTTAGGCAATAAATCAACAAATGTTCCCATGTAGTCAGCCATTTACAGCGTAGAACTTTGTGCGTACGTACATTAGTTCTAGTTGCCATAACACATTAGCACAGAGACGCAATTGTCAGTTTAAATCCCATAATGGTAGAGGTAGTAGAAGTAGTAAGGGTAATGGAGAAGATTTAGGGGTCCAAGATATTATTCAAGAAGTTTAATCTAGTGAAATAAACTCAAAAAGAACTCCAACGGTTAGGATTTGAGAGAACACAAAGAGTGGACGCACCTGTGCCAATGAAAATAGTTTTAAGCCATGTCATTGAAGGTCTATAACCATTGGTTAGTGTAGGCTAGTAGAACCCAACCAGCTTGTCTACATCTACCAGCATGACTCAGTTTGCATGTTTTGGTTTGGCCGTCCCTAACTTCTTTCCAACCTATTACTACACCGCAAAACATAGCTCGACGAGGAAGTTCGTGGTTAGACATACGCAAAAGTTGAGTTGTTAGTGAATGAAAATATTAAATATTTTACATTATGATGTTCAGGCGACTTTTAGGTGATATGAAAACAAGTTGGATCAAATCAGGTCCGCTCAAATAGTTATTGATGTTTCAATTATAAAGGATATCAATCATGGTACATTCATTGTGTATTATTTGACAATTTTAGACATTGAAAATATTAAGATTTTATTTAGATTCGGTTGAATTCACACTCTAAGTCAGTTAAAAACGAAAACGTTACATTGAACACTCTATTTTCACACCATCTTTGAGTCGTGACTTCCAACACTCCATCCTTCTTACATTCCTGTTGTTGCTTCCTTTCCTTCCTGTTGGTACTCCATTTACTTCTTGCTTTTTCTCTATTTGCTTTGCGTTTTCCTCTTCTGACTGTGAGACTTCTTCTTTCACGTCCCTTCTTATACTACTTATATCGTTCGTATAAGTAGCACACACCACACTATCATTCGATAGTGAAAGTCATTACTGTCAAACCTGAATAATTGACGGATTTCATAAAATTGAAATTATGACTATTCTTAAATTCAAAACATAAAATTTCAAATAACACGAGCGTTACACACCGGCTTAAGGATTGGCAATGTATTACTGATAATTCAATCTGTGATTTAGCTAGTATACGGTCAACAGTAATTTTCAATCTTGTATTGTCTGTTTACCAAACACATCACTGCAGCATAGCGCACCATAAGGGGAATTTTGTAAATAAACAAACGTTCGAAATGAAAATATCGATTTATGTTGGGGGATCTCAACAAATTTTCTCATGTTAGAAAGCTTCTCTGTAAATGATACGGAAAATTATGTTCAAGGAATCAATGTATCGTCTATCTGATAACCTTTAGTGGAATCGATGAAAATTATAATATGAGAGACGTGCTTTTAGAGTTAACATGATCCTCGTCAGATTTTTCAGGGGTGGACTTACTACCAGGAAAATCGCTTATTGACCTAGAATATACCGATGACATAGTTCTATTCGGTGAAGACGCTGGCAAAATGCAGTCTTCTGACTACCCTAAACAACATTGCTAGCATGTTCAGAATGCGGTTCTCACCCTTGAAATGCAAAATGTTGCTTCAAGATTGGGTTGAGTCTGCACCTGAACTAGTGATAGGGAGTGAAGTAGTCGAACGTGTAGACCACTTCACTTATCTTGGGAGTCTCATCAGTGCCTATGGCCTGGTGACTGATGAAATCTCAGCTCGGATACAGAAGGCTCGATTAGCTTTTGCCGACCAGCTTCATTTATGGCGCAGGCGAGATATTCGTTTGCTGACGAGTGTACTATGCAGTAGTTCACTCCGTCCTACTGTACGGATGAGAAACATGTCCAGTGAGAGTAGAAGATGTTCGTAGGTTGCTAGTATTCGGTCATAAGTGTCCCCGAAGCATTGCTCGTATATCGTGGTACACTCGAATAAGCAATGGTGCCATTAGGAAACAAGTACTAGGAATGGGTGTCAGATCAATACATCAAGTACTGAAACTTCATCAGTTGAGTTGGTTGGGACATGTGTTACGAATGTCCAACCACCGAATGCCTCGTCGAGCTATGTTTTGTGGTGTAGGAGTAGGCTGAGAGAATGCTAGGGGCAGCCAACCCAAAACATGGCAGAAATCCATGAATTTGTAAGTTTTAAGGAAAAATACTTTTTGGTAACGCTAAGACGAATTTGTATTATTAGTTTTTCAGCTTTAAATAATCGTAATGTTGGGTAGATTTCAGAACCCAATTAACTTCAGTACTATTGTAAGAAAATTACACGAATCATTAAGTTCTTAATTAAAGTTGGATAGTTGCTAACAGAAAAATACATTTCTGTCATTATCAGCTGAATTCACAGTAAATTTGATTTACTTACATCTGCTACTCCAAATGGAGCATAGGCCTCCGACTAGTGATTTGTTATTTCCGTTTAGTGTAGTTTTGGAGAGTCGGATTTCTACAGGACAGGTTAACTAACCCCATGCCCGCAGCCTTCCCCCATTATCCGGGCTTGGGACAGGCAGTAAACTTAATAGGGCTCCAGGTGGAGTTATTAATTGGAGTACTGATGTTTATATTAAGACTCTCTAACCCAGTTACCAGGAGAACGAAACTCGGATCTTTGATTTCACTAATATATTACATATAGCATATTACCAAACATTACGATCTCATGATGTATCTAGGCAATCCTCGTAGAATGTACATATCTCAAAAAAATACTGATCAATTGAAATCTTTAACAACAAGAAGATATAATCAGTTTCGAACAATCAGTTCTTTTCTCGGATTTTATCAACAATCTAGTCAGCTTCCGTTAGTTTCATTATTCTATTCAATTGAGTGAATAATTTCTCAG
>OX103973.1:8988502-9012188 GCA_944470395.2 Schistosoma turkestanicum | reverse complement strand
TATACTATTGGATATGAATTGACAATGACAGCTCGGTGTGCTAATGTGGTATGGTAACATGAACTGATGTACTTACGTACGAAGTTCTACGTTGCATCTGACTGACTGACTGACTGAGTATAGCACATAAGTAATGGAACATCATCTAATTGATAATCGTTTGCAACTAAGGAGGTACGTTGGCTCCTTGTCTTCTTCTGGAACTTGAGTACAGGAATCTTACCTTTTTTTGCGCTCTATAACTAAAGTTTTATAATACTGCTGCTTTAGGATTTACCTTGAATCAATATTATCCCTCAGCACCAATTTGGTATGTCAGCTTGAAGAGATGCACAAAATTGTCAGAATTTGCGTTGCATTTGACTGAAATCAGTCAACCATCTAACTGTATTCATTCGAATTTCTGATGCCGCCAAGCAATCACAATGAACTAGATAAATTAATGATCACGAAATCATATCAATTGATTAAATCATTACTTCTTGAAAATTACTCCTTCAGTGCACTGGTAAATTTGAATGCAGCTGAAATAATGCTTTGTATCATAGGTGCTACTACTCACAATGTAAGTAGTAAAACTCTTTCAAATAAAATTTTAAAATATGTAATCACAATATTTATTATTCATCAACTTTTTTATCATGGAAAGTGAGTTCATCACTGAAATACTTTCATGTTCTGGTTTTCTTCATATGTAGGAGTTTTTATCCAATTCTAAAAACTCTGATAAAGTAGAATCTTACGAACCATGTGGAAATTTTTTAAAAATGATCTCGGAGAGGTAGTGTTGTGGTGCGAGCTACTTATAAGTAGTATATGACGTGAGTGTCAACGTAATGTCTGGCAGCAGAAGAAGGGGGAAGATCAAGAGAAAGGAAGAGTTAGAAAACATTGGAATTTGTATGAAACGCATGAATAGTGAGTGACAATGGATTGATGTCTTGCAACAAGAACAGTCCAGTTCGATATGATGAACTGATATTTTGCAAATGAACGATTTACGATATGGTTTTCCAATTTTACTGAGTAACTCTGTAATTTTCCTTAAATACAATTCGGTTGCCCCACCTGTGTTTTCCTTCACCTCAGTGATACTGAATGGCGGTTTCTTAAAAGCTAATGCACCAACCACTACGCCTACAGCTTCAATCATAGTAATTGCATCGTATCTGAGTGTGAACGCCAACATTAGGAAAGCAGAAACATTCAGCTAATAACTTACAGATAAAACAAAACAGTCGATTCCGGATTCAATACTAGTAAGCACCAAAAATTTGATTCATTTAATTCTGGTCAAGAACAACTATTTGTCATATTTATCTTAAAAAATTATACAGAATCAATACAGCTTCTTAAACAGTATCAATAATGTTCTAATGAGTTATTTAACATACAAATCTCGTCTGGTTAAATGACTATTTCTAAATCCCATAAGACTGAATTTTTTCAACTTTTAACTAATAGTGTGGTGCACGCTACTTATAAGTAGTAGTATATGACGAGAGTGTAAACGTAATGTCTGGCAGCAGAAGATGGGGGAAGATCACGAAAGGAAGAGTGGGAACACAATGGATTGATGTTTTGCAAATTAACGGTTTTCCTATTTTACTGAGTAACTCTGTAATTTACGATAAATACAATTCGGTTACCCTCACCTGTTTTCTCCTTCACTACAATAGTAATTTCAGTTAAAACTGTTTGTTTAAAATCGCTAATCAGTTTAAAACGTAATCTGAGTCGCATACCTATGTAACTGTAACGTCTTAGAGGTTGCTTTCTTTACATCTGGAGTGTCGTTTGACTCTGTTGGGTTCACAGTTTTACTATTTATACTTGATAGTTGAGAACCACTATGATTTCCATGACACAAAGTGTACGGTTCGTCACTAGGTACGCTTGAAGCTATTACGAGTTCACACCTCAGTCGATAAACGAGAACGAGACAATCAACCAGCGTCCAGATAGGCTAACTTGAATCCCAAGCTGTAAACAGAAGTCTTTGTAAGCGTAGAAAGTATATTCTACAAACACCCAGCAATTACACAATACAATCAAGCACACAACTCTCGTTTATTTATACATCATAGAAACGTCCTTGGGACAGTCAGTCACAAAAATAGCAAACTAAAATACACAGCAGCCAATCACAGCCATGGATTTTCCTGATGGGAAATGAAATCTCAAGGTCAGCTGATCAGCCCATGCTCGCAAACCTGAAATCCAAAATAAGGCATCTATGAAGCGAGTTTTGGGGATCTAACATCCCCAACACAAAGTAAGAACATGAAATAATAATGCAGTGACTTGTTGATTATTGTTTCTGGAACTCATTAAGAATCACATATAACTGATAGAACATGATTGAATTCGCTTCTAATTTGAAATGAATATCATTCTTTCCTAAGGTATGACTATTTCTGTTCAGTCAAACAAAAAATCACAGATGACTACTCAGCATTACTTGTGAAGTTATGTGCTATCAAATAAATGGTGTTCATGTTACATACAAGTTATCAGGTGAATTTCGTGAATTATTTGATGAGGCAGTGAATCTTTACCGGCTGACGTGGTTAAGATATGTATTGCAAGTTTGTTTTCTATGGGATAGGGTTAATAAACCCATCCCTAACCCTCCCCTTATGACTGGCAGCTCCATGTGGAATGATGTATGATGCATATCTAACCATTGGCTACATCAAAACTGGATGTTTGCTAGTGTTTCTTTTTAAACAAGTTGGTTTTGTAGAGGATAAGATCGCTAACCCTATGCCCAACCCTGCTCTTGAGACCGACATTAACTCCAGAAGGGCTCCATAAACTATATTGACACTCGATGTTTACTGGTATTGAGAGCAAGTTGTAAGAAGACTCGGGCCGATCAAACCAGAATTTAACATTAGTCTGACGGAGTCGTTCACTGCTAACCAACTGTTGTTTCCTATTGGTAGTCCTAACTGTCAATGTTACAGACTTCAATGTTGGTTCCTATTAGACCTAACTGTATAAACATGTATTAGCTGTAACGTTTTATGAGCAGGACCAGGACCCGGTCCCGGATCCATAGTTCGGGATCCTGTTTCTCTTCTGGATTCGGACCTAGTACTTTCTGGATGCTTGTAGAATACAGGTTCTACTTCATATCACGTCTTCTTATTTTAACTAAATATGGGGGTTGGGATAATCGGATTAGGGTAGCATGTCGTGTCGCAGGATCCTCGATCCTCGCTCTGGTTTTCCGACTATGGTGAACTCGTAATAGTTCAAGTATATCAAGTTGAAGTGTCTACGTGAAGGCGTAACACACAGATTCATTCTTTCCCTTTTTTTGAATCACACTATCAATCGCTAATCATTTCTATTTTCCTATTAATACTGTTGTAGTGAAGGAGAACACAGGTGAGGGCAACCGAAATTGTATTTAACGAAAATTACAGAGTTACTCAGTAAAATAGGAAAACCATATCGTAAACCGTTAATTTGCAAATCTTCAATCCATTGTCTGACAATTCACTATTCATGCGTTTCATACAAATTCCATTGTGTTCTTCTAACTCTTGCTTTCTTGATCTTCCCCCATCTTCTGCTGCCACCAGACATTACGTTTACACTCGCGTCATATACTACTACTTATAAGTAGCGCTCACCACACTGTGTCAATTTATAATATCCTGTTGTGAATTTGATGCTCTTCCTTCTTTCATCAATTCATGTTGTCACTTGAAAAAACTGTAATTAACTAATTAATCGATAATCAGAGAGTTCGATGACTCATCTCAAGTTCATCATCATATTGCACACATTATTCATTAATAAGGTTAATTAATTCATGTTATTTATTTATACTGTTTAAATGACTAAATACATTAAGGCATTAATATTAGTTTAGATAGAATATAAACTCGTTTTTATATATTCTTCATTTTTATTTTATTTGATGATAAATTATTTTTCATGAATCAGGAACAAACACATTAATTTTTCTATATGATGTTCAATGTTACAATGATCCATGTTCTTTCTTTTTTTAATGAATATGAATTAACAATTGGTAAATAAGTATGAATTTAATGTGTGCATCATGTTTAGTTTAACATGAACAAACATAAAGTTCGAGAGTATGAACTGTATTAATATTTTTGTGATTAAAGTAGAGTCTGTTTATGAGATTTACTAACTTTGGATAATACGCTTCTTATTGAGATGATAAATCAGTCAAATTGTTAGGATAACCATTAAGAAAGCACTGAAAGCACTGGACAGCCGATTCTTCCTTGTATGGGACGTATCAGCAGTACTCATCCACGACTCATGCTACCAACAGGACCTTCGATCTTGGGCACGAACGAAAACTATGGAACTCTGATATGGTTCTGTTTGGGATGTTAGATCCCCAAAACTCGCTTCATAAATGCCTTATTTTTTATTCTACGTTTGCCAGCATGGGCTGATCACTTGACCTTGAGATTTCAATTCCCACCAGGAAAATCCTTGGCTGTGATTGACTGCTGCTGTGTATTTTAGTGTGCTATTTGTGTGATTGTCCCGAGGACGTTTCTATGTTGCATAAATAAACGAGAGTTGTATGCTTGATGGTATTGTGTGATTGCTGGGTGTTTGTAGAATATACTTTCTATGCTTACAAAGCCTTCTTACTTCCGCTTGGGTTTCAAGGTAGCCTACCTGTACGCTGGTCCATTGTCTCGTTCGCGTTTATCGACTAAGGTAAACTCGTAATAGACTCAAGCATACTTCGTGACGAACACAATAGGTTCCTATATACAACTCTGTTGAAGATTCAATAGCGGGAATTTAATACCTCATGGTGATCATAGTATCTTTACGTCACTTAGTCTATCACTGTAGGATTCTTCTTGGTGTCTTCTACTAAAATAACAAAATTTTATTTTGAATTGATTAGAAATAAAACATTTTTTGATAAACAAACTACTGAAATTTAGTTAGTATGTTAAACGTTTCGACAAAATAATGAAACTGAAGTATATTTGGGAGTTGATTGAAACCATTATGTACTGCAGTTTGATGTCACGTGACTGACATTGATTAATGGATGCAGATGGAGTGTATGAGTAACTATAACAGCCGTTAACGAGAAATAAGTGTAATTTGATGGAAATATATCATGGGAATTGCTTTTAGACTGACTGACAGTGTTCAAGCATTTCGAGTCCATGACAGTTTCTCTTCAATGAGTTGACACTATGTCGAGTTTTTACTGAAATTTAAAATGTTAACTATTGAACATCAATTGAAAAGTATCAAGATATCACCCTGGCAGCAACACTTAAAGTTTCTATGTTTTTATTCCACTTACAATAGTAGGTTCAAACTTTTTAATATGCCTAGAATAGAATTAAATATCTGTGTAGTTTTTTTTCACGATTGCACTATTGATATCGTCATCATAGAAAGTTATTTTCAAATTTAGTTTATTTCTTCAAAATCCATTTAAAACAAATAAATTTAATTCCTTCTTGAAATTAATTAGAAATTATTTGTTTTGAGATATTCAACTAGTAGAGTTCAACCAAGAACAAACCAGATTCCAGTGGAGGAGGAAATCAGGAAGAAGCGGTGGAAGTGGATAGGACACACACTACGAAAAGCACCTAACTGCATCACGAGACAAGCCCTCACATGGAACCCTCAAGGCAAAAGGAAAAGAGGAAGGCCAAGGAACAAATTACGCCGAGAAATAACGACAGATATGAGAAGAATGAACAACAATTGGACAGAACTGGAAAGGGAGGCGGAGGACAGAGTTGGTTGGAGAAAACTGGTGGGCGGCCTATGCTCCATTGGGATTAACAGGCGTAAGTAAGTAAGTAAGTAAGTAAGTAAGTAAGTAAGTAATTGAGTAAGTTAGTGAGTAAGTAAGTAAGTAAGTAAGTAAGTAAGTAAGTAAGTAAGTAAGTAAGTAAGTAAGTAAGTAAGTAAGTAAGTAAGAGTTCAACCATGTTGGGCAATAACTACCGAAGACAATTGGATGAGGTTGAGCAAAATCCCTAGATTGATTAGAGTTAGACACTAATTCCATTAGATGCCGGCTCAGTGGTCCAGAGATTAGGCGTTCGTGAGCAAGATCGAAAGTCCTGGGTTCGAATCCTGCGAGGTGCAGGAGTTGTGGATGCGCACTGCCACTAATGAATTCCATTCCAGCACGAAACGGCAGTCCACTGCTTCCAGGTTTCTGATGGTGGTCTAACAATGATTCATTCATGATTTCAGTAATATAAAAAGCTACAGATCTTGAACAATTGAAGTCCATATTCATGATGTTACTTATGTTAATATTTTCGCCGATAATACCTTGCTCCTATTGTAGTGAAGGAGAACACAGGTGAGGGCAACCGAATTGTATTTATCACAAATAACAGAGTTACTCAGTAAAATAGGAAAACCATATCGTAAATCGTTAATTTGCAAAACATCAATCCATCATCAATCCATTGTCTGACATTTCACTCACTATTCATGCGTTTCATACAAATTCCATTGTGTTCCCACTCTTCCTTTCTTGATCTTCCCCCATTTTCTTCTGCTGCCAGACATTACGTTTACACTCGCGTCATATACTACTTATAAGTAGCGCGCACCACACTATTTTAATTCATATTATTACGATATTCTGTTGCACAACAACAGAAAACGGGAAGATTTCATTACAATCTATGTTACACATGAACATTTTATGATTTAGAATATATACTACTATAAATCTATAATCAGTAATGGTAAGAATGATAGATTATAATCGACAAATTTCATGAACCAATCACTGTTGAAAGATCATTAGAAACCTGGAAACAACGGATAGCCGTTTCGTCCTGGTGTGGGACACATCAACAGTGCGCATCCACAATTCATGCTACCTACAGAGTTCGAACCCGGGGTTTTCGGTGTTGCTCACGAACGCCTAACCTCTGGACCACAGGGCCAGCATTCAGCGATGTTAATGTCTTATTCTGATCAATTTAAGAATTTCGTGCAACCTCACCTACTTTTCCTCGGTAGTTACTGCCTACATCCAACAGGGTTGAAATCCATTGGTTACTCCACTTCTCAATAGAACTCCGGGAATTCGATCACAAAGCTATTCACTAGTGAGCAGTAATGAAAAACAACCTCCATAACTCTATAATGAAAAATAATACATACTGTTTCCAAGATTTACATAAAGTGATAAAGAAAACAGACATTTTTAAAAATCTAATATACTGAAACCATTGAACTTAAAATAAGATCAGTATTTTCAAAGTTTTTCAGCGTCCATTCACCAGTATTACAACAAATTCTACAAATTCTACATAGTTGAAGTTAAATTAGATTTTAGTCATGACATGATGACAATAGAAGTCAATAAGTTTATTTCCTTTGATCCGTGATTCGTTCATTGGATGTGCCTAATGTTTCATTCAGTCAGTTGCAACGTAGAACGTCGAACGTATGTACATATGTTCATGTTGCCATACCACATAAACACAGAAAGGCAGATATCAAATCAAATCCTATAGTGATAAAGATAGTTGAGGTATTAATGGTAATGAAGAAGACGAGGGTTTGAAGATATTATTCAAGAAGCATAATTCAGTGAAATAAAGTTAGAAAGACAAAGGTAGAAGTGCTGACGAATCCAGAAGATTAAGATTTGAGAGAGCCCAATGAATGGATGCACTTGCACCATTGCAAACGATTTCGAGCCATGTCGTTCAAGGTCTCTAACCATTGGTGACTTTCGTCTCACGGACCCCAACCAGGTAGTCTACATCTACCAACATGACTCAGTCCACTTGTCAGTGACTTCATGCATTTCTGCCATGTTTTGTTCTGGCCGCCCCTAACTTTCTTCCAACCTACTCCTACACTACAAAACAAAGCTCGTCGAGGCAGTCGGTGGTTAGGCATTCGTATTACATGTCCCAACCACCTCAACTGATGAAGTTTCACCACTTCATCTATTGATCTGCCATCTTTACCTAGTACTCGTTTCCTAACGATAGCATCGCTTACTCGATTGTCCCACGGTATACGAGCAATGCTTCTTAAACATCTATGATCGAATACTAGTAACCTACGAATATCTTCTACTCTTAACGGCCATGTTTCACAGCCATATAGGAGAACAGAGCGAACTGCTGCTTAGTGTTAGTCAACTTTAAAAGCAACGAATAGGGATAACGGATTCTAATCTTCCTATGCAGACAATTACAACCGGGTGATGAATTTCAGATGCCATATAACACACATTGTAGATTCCTCGAGTTATCTATACTACTCACATGATAATTTCGGAATTTTCGAGCACAGTTTTGGAGGTTATGTGTGTTTTTACACATTTGAAATCATCAATCAATCATTGTGTTAGACCACCATTAGAAACCTGGAAGCACTGAAAGACGGTCGTTTCGTCCTTTTGTGGGACTCATCAGTGTCAGTGCGCATCGATGACTCCTGCACCTCGCAGGATTCGAACTCGGGACCTCATGGTATTGTACACGAAAGCGTAACCGTCGGACCAGTATTGATTGTAAACTGACAATAATAACTTCTAATACAAAGCATACTTGGAATCAAACTTCATAAACGGTATCTTATTGTTTACACATAATAACAATGTCTATGAGTTTTTATGTCTATCTATTGCATCTTGGCATATATATATATATATATATATATATATATATATATATACTCATATGTTAGTATATTCACTTGCTTTCAATTCTATCATGTATAAACATGTTTAACACATTCGTCTAAATTGATTCATGCTGTATTTGTAACCTTAAAAAGATGAATATGCTATTCCTTTTTTCTTGTTTATCTAATGTTTCATTACAACTTTCCAATGTTGTGCCAAGTTTTAATTAAAAAACTTACATTGACTGCCATGTAATCAATAATCATCGTGTTAGTGTTATGTTGTATGGTTTTCATATCTTTTTTTTTACAGAAAAATATCTGAATTGTAGCTAAATTTGCAAAATAACAATGGAAAATGATTAGAGTAGAGAACGAAATTGGAGTAAAAAAAACCCTACGGCGGAAACGATTCTTGGATTGAGTTTATTGATACCTACTTAAGTGATTTCTTTCTGGTTAGCGGTTTTTTCTAGTGAGTTAGTTTTCTACAGGATGGGATCGCCAACTCCACAACCAACCCTCCTCTTTTATACAGGCTTTGGACCGTCAGGAGCCACTTGAGGGCTCCAGGTAGAGTTAGTTTACATTACGGGGTTGTGAAGATTGTTAAGTTACACATTTTTGAAAACATGAATCGATCAATGTTGGACCACCATTAGAAACCTTAGAGTACTGGACGGCCGTTTCGTCCTGGTATGGGACTCATCAGTGGCAGTGCGCATTCACGACTCTTGCATCTCGCAGGATTCGAACCCGGGACCCTCGGTATTGTGCGCGAACACCTAACCATCGGACCACTTGGCCGGTACCCAACGGTGTTATGCTTAACCATTAGTTAATAGAGTTGTATCTGGTGAAGTTGTACATGGTTGTTTGAAATGTATGAAAAGAAGTGTGTGGGTGTGAATATGGGAGTCTGAAAGAGAGAATAATCTGGGTAAGTTTGAGTTGATTGACTTATTTAAAAAAAACAGAATGTACTTTTACATTTTACTAAAGAAAAAGAATGGACAACAATTACTTACTTACTTACGCCTGTTACCTCCAACCGAGCATAAGCCGCCGCCAGTATTCTTCAACCTATTCTGTCCTAGACGGTAACTAATGAAGACTGTGTATGAGGTTGCGCAACTCCGTGAACTGATCAAGTTAAACATTAACACCGTTGGATACCGGCTCAGTGGTCCGATGTCTAGGCGTTCGCGCACAATACCGAAGGTCCTGGGTTCGAATCCTGCTAGGTGCAGGAGTCGTGGATGCGCACAGCTGAGGAGTCCCGTACCAGGACGAAACGGCCGTCCAGTACTTCCAGGTTTCTAATGGTGGTCCAACATTGATCGATTCATGGTTTCAAAAATGTGTAACTTTTCAGTTCTGTCCAATTTTTGTTCATTCTTCTCGCATCTTTCTCTATTTCTCGGCGTAATATGTTACTCCTAATGCATCATAGAGCGCCGACTAGCATCCTTTAATCTACTCTGTCCTAGGACTTTTTTTCCAGTTCTATCCAATTACTTTTCATTCTTTTCATGTGTGCATCTAATTTTAAGCGTACTGTGTTCTTGGGTCTTTCGCTTTTCCTTCGAACTAGAGGATTCTAAGTGAGGGCTTGCCTTATGTGTCCTATGCATCTATTTAGATAAACGAAACTTTAAAAATATCCTCCTTTCATAGATGAAAATGTATCTTTACTGAAAATGGTTTTTTGTAAGATTACAAATAATAATTCATGTGAATAAATGAATAGAAATTTTCAACGGATATATATTCACCTAAATCCTATTGACTAAATGTAACAATCATTAGGATTCATTTAATTCCTACGACAGTTCTCAGTAACTGAACTTGTAGTCAGTCATCAGATTTTTTCCTGAGAACAAATATTGATCTTTTCTGACAAAAATACTTGAAGTTTTTCTTCTGGTTAACGTTTTTTGGCAAGTTAGTTTTTTGACGGGATAGGGTCGCCAACCCCATACCTAACCCTCCTTCTTTATTCGGGCTTGGGACTGGCAGTGGCCCTGAAGGGTCTACAGGCGGAGTTTCTGACAAAAATAAAGCAATCTTATCAAGTTTTGAGCCGCACAGTTAAATCTTCGGGCGAATCACTGAGTAGTAGTGGCCAACGTTGCATTCTATTGATCAAACTGGAGTTTAATCACTAGTCTAAGTGACTCGATGTTATATCTATCATGTTTCGATGTTAGACAGTTGAAAGTAGACAAGATGTCATTGTAAAACTTAAGTTTCTTGTTAGTTAACACGTGAAAACAGAGTGTAGCTGAACTCTTGTGGGGAAGTAATAGTCTTCAAGATAAGCTGCTTAGTGGTTATATCTCTCTCTAACTATCAAACTAGATGAACCTGGTTTTGAATTCACTCTCGAAAAATGCAGGTAGATCTTACTGATAAGTCTCAGCTAACATGTAGCCCCCAATTATACAGAGATTCTTATCAACTAGCCCCCTAGCCATTGAATAAATAAGTTACTTACTTACTTATTTATGCCTGTTACCCACAATGGAGCAAAGGCTGCCTACCAGTTTTCTCCAACCAACTCTGTCCTGGGCTTACCTCTCCAGTTCTGTCCAATGTTTGTTCATTCCTCTCATATCTGTCTCTAAGTCTCGGCGTAATGTGATCCTTGGGCTTCTTCTTTTCCTTCTACATTGAGGGTTCCCTGTGAGGGCTTGTCTCGTGACGCATTTCGGTGCTTTACGTAGTGTGTGTCCTATCCACATCCACCGCTTCTTCCTGATTTCCAACTCCGCTGGGATCTCGCTTGTTCTCTCCCACAGTTCGTTGTTGCTGATGGTGTCTGGCCAACGAATCCGAAGTATTTTGCGTAGACAACTGTTGACAGTAGAACTGTCTTCACATTTGTATTGAAAATCCTGATTTTGGTTTTGTTTGAAAGTTGTTTGGAGTTCCAGATATTTTTCAATTGTAGAAATGCAGCCCTTGCTTAACCGATCAGCGCCCTCACATCTGCATCGGATCCACCTTGATTGTCGATGATGCTGCCCCGATATGTAAACATGTAAACGTCCTCCAAGGCATCTCCATCAAGAGTGATTTGTTTGGTGCATGTTGTGTTGCATCGGAGAATTTCGCTTTTTCCTTTATGTATGTTGAGACCTACTGCTGCAGAGGCTGCTGCCCACACAGTGAGCACGTGAATCTCTCTCTTTCCTCTCCTCGCCTGACCGTTGTTGGGTTTTTTTTTCTTTTTCTTTTTCTTTTTTTTTTTTTGTTTTTGCTTTTTTTCCTTTTCTTTTCTTTTTTTTTTCTTTTTCTCTTTTCTGTCTTTGTTGATGGAGAGATTCCACGTGGCTCACTGTGTGGGCAGCAGCCCTCTGCAGCAGTAGGTCTCAACATACATGAAGGAAAAACAAAATTCTCCGATGCAACACAACATGCACCAACCAAATCAATCTTCATGGAGATGCCTTACAGGACGTTAACAACTTTACAAATCCGCGCAGCATCATCGACGAGAAAAGGTGGATCCGATGGTGATGTTAGTGCGCGGATTGGCAGAGCAAGGGCTGCATTCCTTCATTTGAAAAATATCTGCATCTGCAAACAAATTCGAAACAATACCAAAATCAGGATTTTCAATACAAATGTCAAGACATTTCTACTGAATGGAGCGGAAACATGGAGAACTACGATATCCATCATCCAGAAGATACAAGTGGTTTATTAACAGTTTGTCTACGCAAATACTTCGCATTCGTTGATCAGACACTATCAGCAACAACGAACTGTGGGAGAGAACAAACCAGATTCGAGTGGAGGAGGAAATCAGAAAGAAGTGGTGGAAGTGGATAGGACACACATTCCGAAAAGCAACAAACTGCGTCACCAGACAAGCCCTTACGTGAAACCCTCAAGGTAAAAGGAAAAGAGGAAGGCCAATGAACACACATTACACTGAGGAATAGAGAAAGATATGAGAGGAATGAACAAACATTGGACAGAAGTTGAAAGGGAAGCCTAGGACAGAGTTGGTTGGAGAAAACTGGTGGCGGCCTAAGCTCCGTTGGGGGTATAGGCGTAAGTACGTAACTTATTTATTCAATGCCTGGGGGGCTAGTTGATAAGAATCTCTGTATAATTAGGGGCTAAATGTTAGCTGAGACCTATCAGTAAGACCTACCTCCACTTTTCGAGAGTGAATTCAAACCAGGTTCATCTAGTTTGATAGTTCGAGAGAGGGATAACCACTAAGCAGCTTGTCTTGAAGACTATCACTTCCCCGCAAGAGTTCAGCTACACTGTTTTTTTCAAGTGTTAACTAACAAGAAACTTAGGTTTTACAATGACATCTTGTCTACATTCAACTATCTAACATCGAAACATGATGATTACAACGTCGAGTCACTTAGACTAGTGATTAGACTTCAGTCTAATCAATAGAATACAATGTTGGCTACTATTACTCAGTGATTCGCCCGAAGATTTAACTGTACATTTCAAAACTTGATAAGATTGCTTTATTTTTGTCAGAAACTCCGCCTGTAGACCCTTCGTGGCTACTGCCGGTACCAAGCCCGGATAAAGAAGCAGGGTTGGGCATGGAGTTGGTGACCCAGTCCCATCAAAAAACTAACATGCCACAAAAAATGCTAACCAGAAGAAATAATTCAAGTATTTTTGTCAGAAAAGATCAATATTTGTTCTCAGGAAAAAATCTGATGACTGACTACAAGTTCAATTACTGAGAACTGTCGTAGAAATTAAATGAATCCTAATGATTGTTGTTACATTTAGTCAATAGGATTTAGGTGACTATGTATTCGCTGGAAATTTCTATTCATTTATTCAGATGAATTATTATTTGTAATCTTACAAAAAACCATTTTCAGTAAAGATACATTTTTATCTATGAAAAGAGTATATTTTTAAAGTTTAGTTTATCTTAATCGATGGATAGGTCACACATTCAAGAAAGCATCTAACTGCATCACAAGTCAAGCTCTCACTTGGAATCCTCCGGTTCGAAGAACACATTACGCTTAAAATTTGATGCACACATGAAAAGAATAAAAATTGATTGTATAGAAATGGAAAAGAAGTCCTAGGACAGAGTAGATTAAAGGATGTTAGTCGACGCTCTATAATGCATTAGGAGTAACCTATTAAGCCGAGAAATAAAGAAAGATATGAGAAGAATGAACGAAAATTAGACAGAACTGAAAAGTTACACATTTTTGAAACCATGAATCGATCAATGTTAGACCACCATTAGAAACCTGGAAGCACTGGATGGCCGTTTCGTCCTAGTATGGGACTCATCAGTGGCAGTGCGCATCCACGACTCCTGCACCTAGCAGGATTCGAACCCAGGACCTTCGGTATTGTGCGCGAACGCCTAAACATCGGACCACTGAGCCGGTATCTAACGGTGTTAATGTTTAACTTAATCAATTCACGGAGTTGCGCAACCTCATACACAGTCTTCGGTAGTTACCGTCTAGGACAGAATGAGCTTGGAGAATACTGGCGGCGGCCTATGCTCTGTTGGGTGTAACAGGCGTAAGTAAGTAAGTAAGTAAGTGTTGTCCATTCCTTTTCTTTAATAAAATGTAAAAGTACATTCTATTTTTTTTAAATAAGTCAGTCAACTCAAACTTACCCATATGGTTCTCACTTCCAGACTCCCATATTCACACCCATACTCACATGCACTTCTTTTCATACATTTCAAACAACCATGTACAATTTCACTAGACACAACTCTTCTAATTAATGGTTAAACATAACACCGTTGGGTGCCGGCCCAGTGGTTCGATAGTTACGAGAAGGTCCCGGGTTCGAATCCTGCGAGGTGCAGGAGTCATGGATGCGCACCGCCTCTGATGAGTCCCATACCAAGACGAAACAGCCGTCCAGTACTCTAAGGTTTCTAATGGTGGTCCAACATTGATCGATTCATGTTTTCAAAAATGTGTAACTTAACAATCTTCACAACCCCGTAATGTAAACTAACTCTACCTGGAGCCCTCAAGTGGCTCCTGCCGGTCCAAAGCCCGGATATAGTAGAAGGGTTGGTTGTGGAGTTGGCGACCCCATCCTGTAAAAGACTGACTCGCTAGAAAAAACCGCTAACCAGAAAGAAACCAATCAATAAACACAATCCTAGAATCGTTACCCCAATTTCATTCTCTACTCTAATCACTTTCCATAGTTATTTTGCAAATTTAGCTACAATTCAGATATTTTTTTGTAAAAAAAAAGATATGAAAACCATATAACATAACACTAACACGATGATTATTGATTACATGGCAGTCAATGTAAGATTTTTAATTAAAATTTGGCACAACATTGGAAAGTTGTAATGAAACATTAGATAAACAAGAAAAAAGGAATAGCATATTCATCTTTTTAAGGGTTACAAATACAGCATGAATCAATTTAGACGAATGTGTTAAACATGTTTATACATGATAGAATTGAAAACAAGTGAATATACTAACATATGAGTATATATATATATATATATATGCCAAGAAGCAAGACATAAAAACTCATAGACATTGTCAATATGTGTAAACAATAAGATACCGTTTATGAAGTTTGATTCCAAGTATGCTTTGTATTATAAATTATTATTGTCAGTTTTAACAGTCAATACTAGTCCGATGGTTAGGCGTTCACGCACAATACCAAAGGTCCCGAGTTCGAATCCTGCGAGCTGCAGGAGTTGTAGATGCTCACTGCCACTGATAAGTCCCATAACAAGACGAAACGACCGTCTTTCAGTGCTTCCAGGTTTCTAATGGTGGTCTAACACAATGATTGATTGATTATTTCAAATGTGTAAAAAAAACACAAACTTACAAAACTGTGCCCGAAATTACTGATAATATCATGTGAGTAGTATAGATAATTGAGGGAATCTACAATCTGTGTTACATGGTATCTGAAATTCATCACCTAGTTGTAACTGTCTGCATAGGAAGATTAGAATCCGTTAGCTCTATTCGTTGCTTTTAAAGTTGACTAACACTAAGCAGCAGTTCGCTCTGTTCTCCTATATGGCTGTGAAACATGGCCGTTAAGAGTAGAAGATATTCGTAGGTTACTAGTATTCGATCATAGATGTTTAAGAAGCATTGCTCGTATATCGTGGGACAATTGAGTAAGCAATGCTATTGTTAGGAAACGAGTACTAGGTAAGAATGGCAGATCAATAGATGAGGTGGTGAAAGTTCATCAGTTGAAGTGGTTGGGACATGTGTTACGAATGCCTAACCACCGACTGCCTCGACGAGCTATGTTTTGTGGTGTAGGAGTAGGTTGGAAGAAAGTTAAGGGCGGCCAAACCAAAACATGACAGAAATCCATGAAGTCACTGACTAGTGGACTGATTCATGTTGGTAGATGTAGACTAACTGGTTGGGTCCTGTGAGACGAAAGTCACCAATAGTTAGAGACCTTGAACGATATGGCTCAAAATCGTTTGCAATGGTGCAAAAGAATCCATTCGTTGAACTCTATCAAATCCTAATCTTCTGGATTCATCAGCATCTCTACCTTTGTCTTTCTAACCTTATCTCACTGAATTATACTTCTTGAATAATATCTTCGAACCCTATAGTCTTCTTCATTACCATTAATACCTCTACTATCTTTATCACTATAGGATTTGATTTGATATCTGCGTCTCTGTGCTAATTTGGTGGTATGGCAACATGAACTTATGTACATACGTACAAAGTTCTACGTTGCAACTGACTGAATGAAACATTAGGCACATCCAATGAACGAATCACGGATCAAAGGAAATAAACTTATTGACTTCTATTGTCATCATGTCATGACCAAAATATAATTTAACTTCAACTATGTAGAATTTGTAGAATTTGTTGTAATACAGGTGAATGGACGCTGAAAAACTTTGAAAATACTGATCTTATTTTAAGTTCAATGGTTTCAGTGTATTAGATTTTTAAAAATGTCTGTTTTCTTTATCACTTTATGTAAATCTTAGAAACAGTATGTATTATTTTTCATTATAGAGTTATGCAGATTGTTTTTCATTACTGCTCATTAGTGAATAGCTTTGTGAGCAAATTCTCCAAGTTCTATTGAGAAGTAGAGTAACCAATGGATTTCAACCCTGTTGGGTGTAGGCAGTAACTACCGAGGAAAAGTAGGTGAGATTGCACGAGATTCTTAGATTGATCAGAATAAGACATTAACATTGTTGAATTCTGGTCCAGTGGTCCAGAGGTTAGGCGTTCACGAGCAATACCGAAAACCACGGGTTCGAACTCTGTGGGTAGCATGAATTGTGGATGCGCACTGTTGATGTGTCCCATACCAGGACGAAACGGCTATCCGTTGTTTCCAGGTTTCTAATAATGTTCCAGCAGTTATCGGTTCATGAAACTTGTTAATTATAACCTATCATTCTTACCATTACTGATTATAGATTTATAGTAGTATATATTCTAAATCATAAAATATTCATAAATAACATAGATTGTAATGAAATATTCCCGTTTTCTGAAGTCGCTTAAATATATGTTGTTTTGTAACAGAATATCGTAATAATATGAATTGTAATAGAAATGGTGTGGTGCGCGCTACTTATAAGTAGTATATGACACGAGTGAAAACGTAATGTCTGGCAGCAGAAGATTGGGGAAGATCAAGAAAGCAAGAGTGGAAACACAATGGAATTTGTATGAAATGCATGAATAGCGAAATGTCAGACAATGGATTGATGATGGATTGAAGATTTGCAAATTAAACGTTTACGATATGGTTTTCCTATTTTACTGAGTAACTCTGTAATTTTCGTTAAATACGATTCGGTTACCCTCACCTGTTTTCTCATTCACTATAATAGGAGCAAGGTATTATCGGCGATAATAGTATCATAAGTAACATCATGAATATGGACTTCAATTGTTCAAAATCTGTAACTTTTTATATTACTGAAATCATGAATGAATCATTGTTAGACCACCATTAGAAACCTGGGAGTACTGGATGGCTGTTTCGTGCTGGAATGGAATTCATTAATGGCAGTGAGCATCTACGACTTCTTCGCCTCGCACGATTCTAACCCGAGACTTTCGATCTTGCACAAGAAGGCCTAATCCCTGGAGCACTGAGCCGGCATTCAATGGAGTTAGTGTCTAACTCTAATCAATCTAGGGATTTCGCTCAACCTCACCCATTGTCTTCGGTAGTTATTGCCCAACATGGTTGAACTCTTACTTACTTACTTACTTACCTACGCCTGTTACCCCCAATCGAGCATAGGCCGCTCAACAGTTTTCTCCAACCAACTCTGTCATGGGCTTCCCTCTCCAATTCTGTCCAATGTTTCTTCATTCCTCTCATATCTTTCTCTTTTTCTCGGAGTAATGTGTTCCTTGACCTTCCTCTTTTCCTGTTACCTTGAGGGTTCCATTTGAGGGCTTGTCTCGTGACGTAGTTAGGTGCTTTTCGTAATGTGTGTCCTATCCACTTTAAACGCTTCTTCCTGATTTCCTCCTCCACTGGAATCTGGTTTGTTCTTGGTTGAACTCTACTAGTTGAATATCTCAAAACAAGTAATTTCTAATTAATTTCAAGAAGGAATCAAATTCATTTGTTCTAAATGGATTTTGAAGAGATAAACTAAATTTGAAAATAATTTTCTTTGATGACTAAATCAAGAGTGCAATCGTGAAAAAAAAACTATACAGATATTTAATTCTAGTCTAGGCATATTCAAAAGTCCACACCTACAATTGTAAGTGGATTAAAAACATAAAAACTTTAAGTGTTGCTGCCAGGGTGATATCTTGATACCTCTCAATCAATGTTCAGTAGTTAACATTTTAAATTTCAGTGAAAAGTTGACATTGTGTCAACCCATTAAAGAAAAACTGTCATGTTTTTCAAAATGATTGAACATTGTTAGTCTTTGTAAAAGCCGTTCCCAAAATAAATTGCAATCAAGTTATGCTTATTTCTTGTTAATGATTGTTATATCTACTCATACACTCCATTTGCATCCATTAATCAATAACACTCACGTGACATCAAACTGCAGTACCGCATGATTTTAGTCGACTCCCAAATATACTTCAATTTAATTATTTTGTTCAAACATTTAACATACTAACTAAATTTCAGTAGTTTGTTTATCAAAGGATGTTTTATTTCAGAATAAAATCTTATTATTTTAGTAGAAGATATCAAGAAGAATCCTTTAGTGACAAACTAAGTGGTGCAAAGATACTATGATCACTAAGATGTATAAAATTCCCGCTATTGAATCTTCAACAGAGTTGTATATAAGAACCTATTGTGTTCGTCACTAAGTATGCTTGAGGCTATTACGAGTTCACCTCAGTCGATAAACGAGAACGAGACAATTACCAGCGTCCAGGTAGGCTACCTTGAAACCCAAGCGGAAATAAGAAGGCTTTGTAAGCATAGAAAGTATATTCTACAAACACACAGCAATCACAACACTATCAAGCACACAAATCTCGTTTATTTAGACATCATAGAAACGTCCTTGGGACAGTTACGAAAATAGCGCACCAAAATACACAGCAGCCAATCACAGCCATGGATTTTCCTGGTGGGAAATGAAATCTCCAGGTCAACTGATCAGCCCATGCTCGCAAACGTGAAATCCAAAATAAGGCATTTAACAAGCGAACAGAACCATATCAGAGTTCCATAGTTTTCGTTCGTGCCCAAGATCGAAGGTCCTGTTGGTAGCATGAGTCGTGGATGAGTACTGCTGATACGTCCCATACAAGGAAGAATCGGCTGTCCAGTGCTTTCAGTGCTTTCTTAATGGTTATCCTAACAATTTGACTGATTTATCATCTCAATAAGAAGCGTATTATCCAAAGTTAGTAAATCTCATAAACAGACTCTACTTTAATCACAAAAATATTAATACAGTTCATACTCTCGAACTTTATGTTTGTTCATGTTAAACTAAACATGATGCACACATTAAATTCATACTTATTTACCAATTGTTAATTCATATTCATTAAAAAAAGAAAGAACATGGATCATTGTAGCATTGAACATCATTCAGAAAAATTAATGTGTTTGTTCCTGATTCATGAAAAATAATTTATCATCAAATAAAATAAAAATGAAGAATATATAAAAACGAGTTTATATTCTATCTAAACTAATATTAATGCATAAATGTATTTAGTCATTTAAACGTATGAATAAATAACATGAATTAATTAACCTTATTAATGAATAATGTGTGCAATATGATGATGAACTTGAGATGAGTCATCGAACTCTCTGATTATCGATTAATTAGTGAATTACAGTTTTTTGAATTGACAGAATAAATTGATGAAAAGAACAGAATCGAATTCACAACAGGATATTATAAATAGACACAGTGTGGTGCGCGCTACATATAAGTAGTATATGACGTGAGCGTAAACGTAATGTCTGGTGGCAGCAGAAGATCAGGGAAGATCAAGAAAGGAAGAAGAGTGGGAACACAATGGAATTTGTATGAAACGCATGAATAGTGAAATGTCAGACAATGGATTGAAGATTTGCAAATTAACGGCTTACGATATGGTTTTCCTATTTTACTGAGTAACTCTGTAATTTGCGATAAATACAATTCGGTTGCCCTCACCTGTTTTCTCCTTCACTACAACAGTATTAATGGGAAAATAGTAATGATTAGCGATTGATAGTGTGATTTAAAAAAAGGGAGGAAGAAAGAATCTGTGTGTTACGCCTGCACGTAAACACGTCAACTTGATATGTTTGAACTGTTACGAGTTCACTATAGTCGGAAACGAAAGTGAGGATCGAGGATCCTGCGACACGACATGCTACCCTAATCCGATTATCCCAGCCCCCATATTTAGTTAAAATAAGAAGACGTGATATGAAGTAGAACCTGTATTCTACAAGCATCCAGAAAGTACGAAGTCCGAATCCAGAAGAGAATCAGGATCCCGGACTAGGGATCCGGGTCCTGGTCCTGGTCATAAAACGTTACACATAATGCGTATTTATACATTTCGGTCGAATAGGAAACAACATCGAAGTCTGTGACATTCACAGTTAAGACGACCAATAGGAAGCAACATTTGGTTGGCAGTCAACGACTCCGTCAGACTAATGTTAAATTCTGGTTTGATCGGCCCTAGTTTTCTTATAACTTGCTCTCAATACCAGTAAACATCGAGTGTCAATATAGTTTATGGAGCCCTTCTGGAGTTAATGTCGGTCTCAAGAGCAGGGTTGGGCATAGGGGTTAGCGATCTTATCCTGTACAAAAACCAACTTGTTTAAAAAGAAACACTAGCAAACATCCAGTTTTGATGTAGCCAATGGTTAGATATGCATCACACATCATTCACATGGAAGCTGCCAGTCATAAGGGGAGGGTTAGGGATGGGTTTAGTAACCTATACCATAGAAAACCAACTTGCAATACATATCTTAACCACGTCAGCCGTTAAAGATTCACTGCTCATCAAATATTCACGAAATTCACCTGATAACCTGTATGTAACATAACACCATTTATTTGATAGCTACATAACTTTCACAAGTAATGCTGAGTAGTCATCTGTATTTTTTGTTTGATTTAACAGAAATAAGTCACAGCTTAGGAAAGAATGACATTAACTTGATTCATATTGTGGTTTTTTTAATAATTTTTCAAATTTAGACGCACTCAATCATGTTCTATCAGTTATATGTGATTCTTAATGCGTTCCCGAAAGAATAATCAACAAGTCACCGCTTTATTATTTCATGTTCTAACTTTGTATTGGAGATGTTAGATCCCCAAAACTCGCTTGATAAATGCCTTATTTTGGATTTCACGTTTGCCAGCATGGGCTGATCAGTTGACCTGGAGATTTCATTTCCCACCAGGAAAATCCATGGCTGTGATTGGCTGTTGTGTATTTTAGTGTGCTATTTTCGTAACTGCTTACAAGGACGTTTCTATGATGTATAAATAAACGAGAGTTGTGTGCTTCATTGTATAGTGATTTCTGGGTTTTTGTAGAAGATACTTTCTACGCTTAACAAGCCTTGTGTTATACAGCTTGGGATTTAAGATAGCCAATCTGGACTCTGGTAATTGTCTCGTTCTCGTAATAGCTTCAAGCGTACCTAGTGATGAACCGCACACTTTGTGTCATGGAAATCACAGTGGTTCTCAACTATCAAGTATAAATAATAAAACTGCGAACCCAAAGTCAAACGACATTCCAGATGTAAAGAAAGCAGCCTCTAAGACGTTACAGTTATATAGGTATGCGACTCAGATTACGTTTTAAACTGATTAGCAATTTTGAACAAACAGTTTTAACTGAAATTACTATTGTAGTGAAGAACACAGGTGAGGGCAACCGAGTTGTATTTATCGTAAATTACAGAGTTACTCAGTAAAATAGGAAAACCGTTAATTTGCAAAACATCAATCCATTGTGTTCCCACTCTTCTTCTTTTCGTGATCTTCCCCCATCTTCTGCTGCCAGACATTACGTTTACACTCTCGTCATATACTACTACTTATAAGTAGCGTGCACCACACTAGTAGTTAAAAGTTGAAAAAATTCAATCTTCAGGAATTTAGAAATGCTCATTTAACCAACGTGATTTGTATGTTAAATAATTACTCATTAGAACATTACTGATACTGTTTAAAAGTTTGTATTGATTCTATATAATTTTTTAACATCAATATGATAAATAGTTGTTCATGACTAGATTTAAATGAATCAAATTTTTGGTGCTTACCAGTATTGAAGCCGGAGTCGCCTGTTTTGTTTTATCTGAAGTTTATCAGCTGAATGGTTTTACATCCTAATGTTGGCGTTCACAAGCAGATAGGAATGCAATGACCATTATTGAAGCTGTAGCGTAGTGGTTGGTGCATTTAGCTTTATAAACCGCCATTCAGTATCACTGAGGTGAAGGAAAACACAGGTGGGGCAACCGAATTGTATTTAAGGAAAATTACAGAGTTACTCAGTAAAATTGGAAAACCATATCGTAAATCGTTCATTTGCAAAATATCAGTTCATCATATCGAACTGGACTGTTCTTGTTGCAAAACATCAATCCATTGTCACTCACTATTCATGCGTTTCATACAAATTCCATTGTTTTCTAACTCTTCCTTTCTTGATCTTCCCCCTTCTTCTGCTGCCAGACATTACGTTGACACTCACGTCATATACTACTTATAAGTAGCTCGCACCACATCACTACCTCTCCGAGATCATTTTTAAAAAAATTTCCTCATGGTTCGTAGTATTCGACTTTATGAGGGTTTTTAGAATTGGATAAAAACTCTTACATATGAAGAAAACCAGAGCATGAGAGTATTTCAGCGATGAACTCACTTTCCATCGTAAAAAAGTTGATGAATAATAAATATTGTGATTACTGATTTTAAAATTTTATTTGAAAGAGTTTTACTACTTACATTGTGAGTAGTAGTACCTATATACAAAGCATCATTTCAAATGCAGTGGAATGAAGGGGTAATTTTCAAGAAATAATGATTTAATCAATTGATATGATTTCGTGATCATTAATTTATCTAGTTCATTGTGATTGCTTGGCGGCATCAGAAATTCGAATGAATACAGTTAGATGGTTGACTGATTTCAGTCAAATGCAACGCAAATTCTGACAATTTTGTGCATCTCTTCAAGCTGACATACCAAATTGGTGCTGAGGGATAATATTGATTCAAGGTAAATCCTAAAGCAGCAGTATTATAAAACTTTAGTTATATAGCGCAAAAAAAGGTAAGATTCCTGTACTCAAGTTCCAGAAGAAGACAAGGAGCCAACGTACCTCCTTAGTTGCAAACGATTATCAATTAGATGATGTTCCATTACTTATGTGCTATACTCAGTCAGTCAGTCAGTCAGATGCAACGTAGAACTTCGTACGTAAGTACATCAGTTCATGTTACCATACCACATTAGCACACAGAGATGTCATTGTCAATTCAAATCCAATAGTATAA
>OX103973.1:8969460-8988002 GCA_944470395.2 Schistosoma turkestanicum | reverse complement strand
GGTCAGTACACGATCGATCCTTACGAAATCTGGCCTGTTGATCTCGAAGTTGGGCGTCTACGAAGTCCTTCCTTCTGTTTAACAATACTCTGTTGAAGACTTTGCCTGGTATTGAAAAAAGAATGATGCCTCTGTAGTTCTCATACTTGCTAAGATCGCCTTTATAAATAAGTTACATCCATATCTATCTATCTATCTTAAAGCATACACAAGAAAGGCTTCTTTGATAAACTTATATCTATGAATAGAATAATAGATCGTTAGTTTCTAGTGTTTTTGACACACATATACAATAAAACACAAAACACACATTTCAACATGGTCTAACATGTTCACAACAACAAAATAAATAACACTAGCCAAATGTAATGAAGAAAAAAATTACAAACAAACTATGAAAACTTTTACACAAACAATTAATAACAAATAACTACGTCAGTTGAACATTTACTTAAAATAAGTTTATGATGTAACAACACATGGCTTTAGTTGTTTACACTGCTATTATCTATAAGATATGATAGATACATGACAATATGTACAAGTATAAAGTTTTACTTTTTTAAAGTAAATAAATGGAAAGTCACTAGACGGTTCTCATAAACATCATATTTGAGAGAGTTAATATAATTCTATTAGCTTAACTGTTCTAGTAATGAATTTGGTTGCAACATGTACGAACCAGACTCTGTTCATTCACAAGCAGTTCTTAGTAAGATGATGGCAAAACAGAACGAACTTTCACATTATCATTAGATTTGATGACCTCATCAAGAAACATGAATCTTTTCTGGTCACTGTTTGGTTAAGCCATATATGTGAATATTGTTGAGGAGTCTTAAATTGTGGTGATGTTTGGTTCTTTGAGCTGGTGGATGTTTTGGTTGTGAAGCTTTCAATGTTCTTCTGAACAACATTATCAGCACAAACTTGACACAACCAAAACATCCAGCTCAAAATACCAAACATCACATGTGGTGTGAGCTACTTATAAGTAGTATATGACGTGAGTGTCAACGTAATGTCTGACAGCAGAAGATGGGGGAAGATCAAGCAAGAAAGGAAGAGTTAGAACACAATGGAATTTGTATGAAAAGCATGAATAGTGACAATGGATTGATGTTTTGCAACAGGAACAGTCCAGTTCGATATGATGGACTGATATTTCGCAAATTAACGATTTACGCTATGGTTTTCCAATTTTACTGAGTAACTCTGTAATTCTCGTTAAATACAATTCGGTTACCCCACCTGTGTTCTCCTTCACTACACACAACAATCATCCACCTGAGCTACAAGTCTTAAACTGGCATTGAAATATATATATCTCGTAGTGGTTTCTAGTTTTGATATGATTCACTAGTTGAAATTAAGCCATTATTACATGAATGAATGTTCGTTAGACCACTATTAGAAATCTGAAAGAACTGGACAGCTGTTTCTAATCGGTATGGGATTCATCAGCAGTGCTCCAGCTACCGACTCCAGATACCTGCAGGATTCGAACCCAGGACCTTCAGTCTTGTGTGCGAACGCTTAATCTCTGGACCACCGAGCCGGCATCCAACAGTGTCAATGTCTAACTCTGATCAATCTCAGGATTTTTACACAACTTCACCCTCTGTCTTCGATAGTTATTACCTGCATTCGACAGGGTTGAACTCTGCTTGTTACGTCTTCTCACTAGACCTCCAAGAATTTCCTCACAAAGTTAGTCACTAGTGAGCAAATTTTATGATTTTTTACGTTGCAGAATTATGGAGATCGTTGTTTCATATCCAAAATCTTGTAAGCAGTAACTAAAGTTATTTAAAATATTAACCAATACAACAATAGAAAACGATTCTTTAAAAGAATAACTCATTACTAGATAACGAATTCGAAGAAAGCCAGGGGCGGCCAGACCAAAACATGGCAGAAATCCATGAAGTCACTGACAAGTGGACTGAGTCATGTTGGAAGATGTAGACTACCTGGTTGGGGTCCGCGAGACGAAAGTCACCAATGGTTAGAGACCTTGAACGACATGGCTCAAAATCGTTTGCAATGGCGCAAGTGCATCCATTCGTTGTGCTCTCTCAAATCCTAATCTTCTGGATTCGTCAGCACCTCTACCTTTGTCTTTCTAACCTTATCTCACTCACTGAATTATACTTCTTGAATAAAATCTTCGAACCGTAGTCTTCTTCATTACTATTAATTATATCTCTACTCTCTTTATCACTATGGGATTTGATTTGACATTTGCGTCTCTGTGCTAAAGTGGTTCGGCAACCTGAACTTATGTGCATACGTACGGAGTTCTACGTTGCAACTAACTAACTAACTGAATAACGAATTCATATGTTTCACACTTTTTGATCACATTCTAAGTATGTTGGCTAGTGATACTTATCGATCGATCGATCGAGCTGCAGTAGAGTTAGAATACTACTAACATAATGGTTGAAAGTCTCTAACATCTTAATCATTGAATCATTCTCTGTTTAGATGATCATATATTTGAGTTGAATATCGAATCATTTACAGAAAGTGTTGGATTGAAAAGTTGTTGATTCATTTCAATTAGTAAGTTTAAAATAAATGCGGGTTTGAAAATATCGATAAGAATTTATGAAGATGAATAAAGCGTAAAATATTATATATTTATAATTTGTTACAATGTCAGCTGATACTGTTAATAACAATGTTTTAACAAGTTTGAGAAATGTATTCAATTGTACGATACACGTTAAGCTGAGGTTATCGGTTAAAAGTGGAAAATTACCTATTGCTATTCGAACGATCGATGTTTTGAATTTCAGTTAGAGATGGTATACTTTTACTTAGTATAACTATAAATAAAACACGATTGTTTTAAACAGCGTCTTATCAGGAATGTGAAAATGTTCAGTTTTATTAGGTGGATTATGGCGACATCAATATCTGGAGGGAAGCATGGTACACAGTGGACAGCCAGGATGCAGCTGGACAATTTGAACTTCACAGATCATCTGTCTCTCCTATCGCACATGCAACAACAAATTGAAGCGAAGACAACCAGAGTAGCAGAAGCCTCAGCAGAAGCAGGTCTCAAGATACATGAAGGGAAAAACAAGATTCTCCGATACAACACAACATGCACCAACCAAATCACTCTTGATGGAGATGCCTTGGAGAACGTTAACACCTTTACATATCTTGGCAGCATCATCGACGAGAAAGGTGGATCCGATGCAGATGTGAGGGTGCGGATTGGCAAAGCATGGCATGCATTTCTATAGTTGAAAAATATCTGGAACTCCAAACAACTTTCAACCAAAATCAAAATCAGGATTTTCCATAGGAATGTTAAGACAGTTCTACTGTATGAAGCGGAGACTTGGAGAAGTACGAAATCTATCGTCCCGAAGAGATAAGTGTTCATTAACAGTTGTCTACGCAAAACATTTTGGATTCGTTGACCAGATACCATCAACAGCAATCTACTGTGGGAGAGAATAAACCAGATTCCAATGGAGGAGGAAATCAGGAAGAAGCGGTGTAAGTGAATAGGACAAACGTTGAGGAAAGCACCGAGCTGCGTCAGAAGACATGTACTCACATGGAACCCTCAGGGTCAAAGGAAAAGAGGAAGTTCAACAAACACATTACGCCAAGCAATGGAGACAGATATGAGAAGAATGAACAAAAATTGGACAGAACTGGAAAGGGAAGCCCAGGACAGAATAGGTTGGAGAACATTGGAAGGCGGCTTATGTCCCGTTAGGGGTGACTGACTTCATCATAATCAGAATTTATTTCATCTAGAACAATAACTATGTAAACAGAAAAAAACTGGAAAATATATCCCTATTTTACGAATATCATCTCTAATGGTGAGATAAAAGTTTGCAGTGAATAAAAAAAGCAACTGATTAATACAGCCAGACGATTACACTGTTGATTGAGTAGATGTGTATAGAGGAGAATAATTGTGTACATACTTTACACTCAATTTTCTAATAACAGATTCTAACTGATTATCAATTTCAACTTTTAGCCACGAATCCATCAAACTTCAAGCTATGCACTAAATAAAACTTCAAAATACAAATTCATAGACCTTTCGGCTTAAAAACAATCACCTTACGCTGAGATGACTGAGTCAAGATCCATTGGTGTACAAGTCTAACTGTAGTCAATCCAACATGTTATAAGACTTTCTTCCTCAGTGGACTTCTTTCTCACACCTGATACTGCTTAACTCCAGTAATCATGGTTTCCTACTAGAACTCAAGAAATTTCCTCTCGAAACTAGTCACTAGTGAGTAAATGATAATGGTCATTGTAAGGTAGTATAGATTGTTGAGTTTCATGTAGTTTATGAATCGATCACTAGTAACTAGTTTTGTGAAGAAATTCTCGGAGTTTTAGTAACAAGCTGTGACCAGAGGAGGACAACCCTGTCGGATGTAGGCAGTTATCTAACAAAGGCAATGGGCGAGGCCACGCAACACCGTTTGATACTGGCTCACTGGTCTATAGGAGAGTCCTGAGTTCGATGCTGTTGTGCGAGGGCAGTGTATGCTCACGGCTGATGAGTCCCATACTAGGACGAAACGGAAATCCAGTACTTACAGGTTTCTAGTGATGGTTTAACAATGATCGATTCATGATTTGAATGAAATTCAACAATCTTCACAACTCTATAATGAAAATCATAACATAATTTTATTTGTTGAAACATGAGTAACATTACATTTCCCAAAATGACTAGTTCTGTAAATGTTACCTTACTGTAAGCTAGTAAAATGATTTTCACTTAAAATATTTATTTAATCGATAAATCTTTTTTCTGAGGTGATGCCACGTAGGCGAGATATCTGTTTGCTAACCAAAGGATGGGTCTGCTGCGCAGTAGTTCACTCCAACCTACTATACGGGTTTGAAACATGACCGCTAAGAAAAGAGGATATTCATAGTTTACTAGTTTTTGATCATAGATGTCTTCTAAGCATTACTCGTATATCCTAGGACCATCGAGTAAGAAATGCTAGTGTTAGACAATGGCGACTAGGAAAGGATCGAAGATTAATTGGTGAAGTAGTGATTTTTCATCAGTTGAGGTGGTTAGGATATGTGTTATGTATGTCCAGCCACCGACTGGCTTGAAGAGTGATGTTGTCTGATGTAGAAGTAGACTGGAAGAAAGATGTAGATGGTCAAACTAGGACATGGCATCAGTTCATGAATACAGTGACAACTATACTGAGCCATGTTGGTAGCTGTAGGCTACCTGGTTGTGGTCCGCGAGACAATCGTAACTGATAGTTAGATATTTTGAATGACACAGCTCAAAATCGTTTGCAGTGGCGTAGATGTATCCATTCTTCATGTTTCTCCAAATTCTAATCTTCTGAATTCCTCATTACCTCTACCTTATTCTTTTTAAACTTATCTCACTGAATTTTACTTCTTGAATAATATCTTCGAACCCTAATCTTCTCCATTACCTCTATTTTCTTGAAACATATTTTATCGAACTTATTCAAGTTAGTATTCATTAAAAAATGACTCATATAAAAGGTTTGAAATATCATAAACGAAGAGACTTACTCGAACTCACTTTGCATTGTCTGCTATTGAATGACTGAAGGTGTTCAATAGGATATTTTGAATCTGTGTTACATAATTAGATCCAGTGATGAACAGCATTTATTTGATACTTTGAATGGATAAATGTTTCGAGTACCATAAGTTGTAAATGATGATGATATTCTGTTCATGTTGTTATACGCAGTAATAATTTTGAGGTAACATGTAACAGCAGTAACTGACATCAATAATTGATGGCAGTTTGTGTTATTATCTCATGAGCGTTTCGTCCAATAACTTGAGTTTCAGCAATACACATTTATCATGTACTTTACAGAGTTACGACTGTTACCCCAATGGATCACAAGTCACGAACCAGTATTCTCCAACCTAATCTGTCTTAGGCCTTCCCTTCTAGGTTCTGTCCAATTGTTGTTCACTGTTCCGATGACTGTCTCTTTTTCTCGGCGTAAAGTGTTTTCTGGTCTTGTTGTTTTAGTTTGGCCTTGAGGATTCCAGATGATGGCCTGCCCTGTGACACAGTTGGTCGCTTTCTTCAATGTTTCCTATCCACTTCCAGAGCTTCTTCCTGATTACTTCCTCTACTGGAATCTGGTTTATTCTCTTCCACAGTAGGTTGCTGTTGATGGTGTCAGGCCAACGGATACTCAGTATCATATTAGACAACTGTTAATAAACACCTGTATCTTCTGGATGATGGCTCTCGTAGTTCTCCAAGTTGTAGCTCCATATGTATGTATTGAAAATTGTGACTTTGATGTTGGTTGATAGTTGTTTTGATTTCCAGATATTCTTCAACTATAAAAATACAGCCTTTGCTTTTCCAATCCACGCCTTCACGTCTGCATCAGATCAATCTTGTGCATCAATGATGCTGTACAAATATGTAAAGGTTTCTACTTCCTTCAAAGCTTCGCTGTCAAGTGTGATTTAGTTGCAGCATGTTGTACTGTATTAGGGGATGTTACTACTTCCCTTGTGTAGGTTGAGATAGACTTCTGCAGAGGCTACTGCTACACTGATCGTTTTCCTCTGAATTTGTTATCGAGTGTGAAGCTACATCCAAGCTGTCTACTGTAATGTGATTTAGATGCTTTTAAAATAACAGACAAACTTCGAAAAAGAATACTATTGAAAATTGAATGCAATCAAAAATTGCTCTATTCGTTGTTTTGTGACACACAATATAATATATCAAAAATGTTAACTCACTTCAACTGACCGATACTGAACTCAAAGATACGGGTTGAAAATCTGAAGTAATTGATTATTGAAACAAATTTTTTTTGAACACTGTTCAATTAGGCTTTCAATGTATTTCCTAATTAATTGTCCGTTTCAAGTCTACATTTTCACTGATCTCTTCAAAGAATAAGATTTGACAAAGTTTGGTAAAACTAGGATTCAGAACAATAATAGACTGACATTAGAAACCTGGAAGCACTGGACGAGCGTTTCGTCCTGGTATGGGACTCATCAACAGTGCGCATCCACGACTCCTGCTCCTCGCAGGATGATGAGTCCCATACCAGGACGAAACGGCCGTCTTTCAGTGCTTCCAGGTTTCTAATGGTGGTCTAACAATGATTGATTGATGATTTCAAATGTGTAAAAACACAAACCTCCAAAACTCTGCCCCAAAATAATAGACTGGTTAAATTTATCAAATCAAAATTTTCTCGTTGAATCAGGTTTTTCCCTAAAAGTATATACAATTTTCAAAAAAAATTTAACGTCAGCTGAAGGAATTTTCGGAAAATTTGTCACACTGAACTATTGTTTGTTTTTCATTGTAAACTTACTGGAGATCATTGAACGCCAATATTCAATGGAATCCAAGACATTTAGCTTCCTGGGTAAGCACAATACTCTCTGAAGATTGAGTCAAAAACGCTCGTGATGTTGATTTTTGACCTTCATCACTCTGTAATCTAATAATTTTCATTCACTGTTACAAATTACTGAGTGTTTCAGACACTATCTGTTTCGTTGGTCATTGATTCCTGGTAGACACTTAGAAAATCCATCTTGAAGTAAGCTGATAGTAAACAGGTGATTATTCGATCATATTTCGGGGATTTTTCAATGATTTTGTAAATCGAGGTCATTCTTTGGGTGATATTTTTTTAAAGATGATATAGTATATCAAATTGTCAAAACTAACAATAACTTTTTATAGAAAAATATTGATTTTTGCAGAACGTTAAAAATTAAGCTAATTAGAGGCTATCGGTTATTATTTCTTAGAAAAATAACTAAAATTAAGATTATTAAAATATCAGCAATAAATCTTGATTATTTGCACAATGCGGTAGTGGAGATTGTTGAGTTACTTTGGAATGATGCATTGATCAGTGTTAGACCACCATTAAAAACCATCAAGCACTGTGTGGTGCGCGCTACTCATAAGTAGTGTATGACGTGAGTGTAAATGTAATGTCTGGCAGCAGAAGATGGAGGAAGATCAAGAAAGAAAGAGTGAGAACACAATGGAATTTGTATGAAACGCATGAATATTGAAATAAATGTCAGACAATGGATTGATGATGGATTGAAGATTTGCAAGTTAACGGTAACGATATGGTTTTCCTATATTACTGAGTAACTCTGTAATTTTCGTTAAATACAATTCGGTTGCCCTCACCTGTGTTCTCCTTCACTACAACTGGACTGCTGTTGCGTCCAGGTATGGAACAACACATCAAGTCCTGGGTTCGGATACTGTGAGTAGTTGGAGTCGTGGATACGCTCTACTGATGAGTCCTATAACAAGACAAAACGGCCATCCTTCAGTGCTTCAAGTTTTCTAATGGTGGTCTAACACTGGTCGATTTTATGATTTCACAGCAGCAAATCATGATTCTTTCAATTAGAATAATTATGAAGATCATTGTTTTTACACATAGAAATCATAAATCAATGATTGTCAGATCACCATTAGAAGTCTGCAAGCATTAGACGACAGTTTCGTCCTGGTAAGTGACTCACCAGCAATGCGCATACACGACTCCTGCTACTTACAGGATTCGAACCCAGGACCTTCGGTCTTGAGCGCGAACACCTAACCTGTGGACTACTCAGACGGTATCCAACGGTCTTAATGCCATGACTATTTGGTTCAAAAATGTCTGGGTAGTTAAAAATTACTTGCACATGTAACAGATATAAATTGTGTCGTTTCGCTCATTGATCATATAGTCATTTGGTGGGATAAATAAGTTTGTATAAACAAATATGGAGGTTTCAAGAGTGAAAATTTAAAATATATTTACTTGTACAATGAACACCTATTATAAAAAGAGACTTTATAGATTTAAAATGACAAATATCAGCATTCTAACATCTTGAGCTTTATAACACAACTCAAAGATTAAAAATGTGGACAATAAGTCAATATGTAATATAGAGACGATTAGGTTATTGCTCACCTTTAAGGTTTTTTTATAGTTGAAAAAACATTGCATTTAGAACCAACCAGCCAATCGGTTAATATCTACTTCAGTGAAACAAATCAGTATGAACCACTACATTCTACCGAAGTGTTCAAATCATTTCTAACACTCTTCAAAACTTAAACATCAGGTGTTGGCTTTAAATAATTTGGTTGGTGAATTGTCATGCAACTGATTACTTAGATTCCTAATTTCATAATTCACATGATTGGCTAAATTTGGTTGTACAACTTTTAAAATCCTAGTTATTTTGGACATCTGTTTCATTTTAGAATGGAACTCCTTAATACTGCACACCTATCACTGTATCAGCTTAGAAATAAATTAACTTCAGACTTCATGCTTTGACATTCAGTGAGAAGAATTTTAAACTAAGTGATTTGAAATTAGAATGTTTAACACTGTAAAAAATTATCGGCGTTCACTACAAAGGAATTTCTTAGTTGATGAAACAGTTATCTTCTCTCTGGTACCCAATCGTTCTCTAGCTGAATTCAATTTTGAATATCAACTATTTTCAGACGTAACAAGAAACTTATTGATGAATGACCACAAGCAGCATGGAACCAGTAAACAGTTATTTCGTCTTAGTAAGGGACTTCTGATCAGTGCGAGTCCACCGTCCAACAAGGATTAAGACTTAAGATCTTCGATTTCGTGTGTGAGTATTTAACAGCTAACCGACATCTAACTATGTGCATGATATTTTTATGCTTCAATAATCAGTAATTTCCAGTCAAGCTATCATTCATTTAAATCACTGTTATTTTTTCTGGTTAGTGTCTTTTGAGCGAGTTACTGTTCTACGGGATGAGGTCACCAACCCCACTCCCAACTCTCCTCCTTTATCCTGGCTTGCAAACGGCAGTAACCTCAGAGGGGCTCCCGCTAGAGTCAGAAGAATAAAAAAAATCTGGCGGAACTGGAAAGGCAAGCCCAGGACAAAGTAGGTTGGAGAATTCTAGTCGGTGGCCTATGCTTCATTGGGAGTAACAGGAGTTGGTAAGTAAGTAAGTAATTAAAGTATTATTCATTTACTGATTGTTAAATCATTAAGAATATTTTGACAAGAACATGTGGTATAAATAATCCTCCTCTTTATTTCATAGTAACAAGTTTCTAGATCATTTCAATCCTTCAAGATAAATATTAATACACATTTGAAATCATCAATCAATCATTGTTAGACCACCATTAGAAACCTGGAAGCACTGGACGGCCGCTTCGTCCTGGTATGGGACTCATCAGTGGCGGTGAACATCCACGACTCATGCTCCTCGCAGGACAGGGTTGAACTCCATTGACCAATGAAGTTCAACCCTGTCGGGTGTAGACAGTACCTACCAAAGACAAACGGGTGCCGACCCAGTAGTCCGATGGTAAAGCGTTCGCCTACAATGCCAAAAGTCCCGGGTTCGAATCCTTCGAGGTGGAGGAGTCGTGGATGCGCACTGCCACTGATGAGTAGTCCCATACCAGGACGAAACGGCCGTCTTTCAGTGCTTCCAGGTTTCTAATGGTGTGGTCTAACAATGATTGATTGATGATTTCAAATGTGTAAAAATAACACAAACCTCCAAAACTGTGCCCCAAAACATATATTATTATTGTTATTATTATTGCAATTTTTAAGAATAAAAACAATCACAATGACAATACTTGATTTACAACGTTCAATAGTCAATGTAAAATAACTTGGTTTCAATATCATTGTTCAATACTGGTCAATGTGTATTCATTGAAATGAAAGTAGCAAACAGCAGTAACAACAGGAAACAATTCAATTCAGTTCAATTCAATTCAGTTCAATGATTGATTGATTAATTGTGAAAATTATGCCGGTACAATCGAATGCCACATCACATGTACTTTCGATGGACTCTTAATCATTTCTTCCCATTGTTTAATTCCACTAGCTTGTGATGAATTCAATCCAATATGCACAGTGCCTAATACTTGTTTCATATGTAAACGATTCACATGTCTTAATTGACAAATCACATGAAATTGTTCAATTTGATTATGATTACTGCTACTACTACTACTACTACTACCAGTAGTACTAGTAGTATTGTTATTAGCTTGATGGAATTTCAACGGGATATTGATTTTTTGATTAAAATATGGATTGACTAATTCTTTACGTCTGTATGTTTTTTGTCGATACAGGGTATGATGCTTTTTATGTTTAAATAATATTAAAATATCTAATTCATGTTGTTTAGATTTTGGCAATAATTCACTTAAATTCAGCTGTCTACATTCATAAATACATACATCTAAATGAGGGAGATTTTGATTCGGGTAATAACCTAAACCGATACACAATTCACCAAGACCAAATTTTGAACTAGTTCCAGCAGTTAACCAACCAATTCGTTCAATTATATTACCAGCATATTCTTCATGATCTTCATCTTTCAGGTAAACTTCTAGTTTACCAATACTAACATCTTGACATATACTATCATGAGCAAATACTTCAAATATCATGACAGTACTATTCAACTCGTGTTCATCTAAATCAAAAGTGAATATTTTTTTCCATACTGGTCGATTGGTTTTCAATGCAACATTGGTTTTTTCTTGTTTACCAATAATACGTAAATTATGTCCATCATATTTAGCTAATGTCACTGTAGCATAAGGATCCAATGAATCAGAACTAATTGGTCCAATCAAATTATTGGCTTGTAATGCACCAACTTTCAATTGTCTATGATCAATATTGTATTCTAGTGAATATTCAAATGAACCATATTTATGTTGTTCTTTTGATTGTACCAATCCAGGTATTTCATCGACATAAATGCCTTTTGGACGTTTACGTAATACTCTAGGGACATATTTACGTCGAATACAAGTACGTACACATAATAAAATGATAATTATAAAAAATAAACATGCAATACATACACATATAAATAAGAATACAGCTAATGGTTTGTTGATAACATGAAATGATTTTGTTAATTCAATAACAAATGGATCAGTGTCGAATGATGATGAAGAATTTGTGGTTGCATTTGTAGTAGAATTAAGTTTATTTAATGAGGTAGAAGCGTTAGACATTGTTTATAATTATGATTATTATTATTGTCTTTATAATGATTTGAAAGCAAATTGATAATCCATTGTTTAAATGGATAGTCGGTAAAAAATCAGTTCAATGTTCAATGTACATTATTGACTTGTACGATGTAGTAGTAGTGAAATAGAGTTTTAAATAATAAATAGCTTGCTCATCAAGGTGGCAATTTGGTTAAGATTAGGTGTTTTATATATATATATTCGTCTAAATGATATTTATCATTTTGTTGACATTATTTATTGACTAGTAATTGGTTGCTTGTTTTCAATGTTCAAAATTGTGCACACACACACACACACACTAGTCATCGTCATCATTACTAATAAGTTTTTATTATTTTAATGGGGGTGTGTTATTCATTGTGAGTTGATTCATTTATTTATTTAGCTAAAGAATAACTGCATCTCGCTTAGTAAAGCGTCACTGGCAAATCGATCAATAATGGTGTTGATTTTCATATTCAGTACATATGTGGTGTGTGCTACTTATACGAACGATATAAGTAGTATAAGAAGGGACGTGAAAGAAGAAGTCGCACGGTCAGAAGAGGAAAACGGGAAGCAAATGGAGCAAAAGCAAGAAGTAAATGGAATACCAACAGTAAGGAAAGGAAGCAACAAGAGGAATGGAAGAAGGATGGAGTGTTGGAAGTCAGGACTCAAAGATGGTGTGCAAATGGAGTATTTAATATAATGTTTTCGTTTTTAATTGACTAAGAGTGTAAATTAGCATAATTCAACCTTCGTCGCCTGCCTCAGTCTTCTCAGATATATCCAACTAACTTTTGTTTATCCTCTCTAATTTAACAATCCCATTGTTGATATTTAAGACTGAATTTAGATTTTACATTTACAATTGGTATATTTGTGCATTTTGTATGGAATGGAATGTGTTGGTAGAGAGATTAATTCATAAGTTTATGTAGGTTTATATTCTTGGTCAACCAACATGATTGCAGCATATGCACGTAGGCTTATTTTACACAGCAAAGAAATTCTCACGACTGCCATACTGTTACGCTCGTCACTAAGTATGCTTGAGGCTATTACGAGTTTACCTCAGTCGATAAACGCGAACGAGACTTTTACCAGCGTCCAGGTAAGCTACCGTGGAATCCTCAAATAGAGTAAAAAGCTTTGTAAGCGTAGAAAGTATATTCTACAAACACCCAGCAATCACAATACAATCAAGCATACAACTCTTGTTTATTTATACTACATAGAAACGTCCTTGAGATAGTTAAGAAAATAGCACACTAAAATACACAGCAGCCAATAACAGTCATGGATTTTCCTGGTGGGAATTGAAATCTCCAGGTCAACTGATCAGCCGATGCTCGCAAACGTGAAATCCAAAATAAGGCATTTATCAAGCGAGTTCTGGGGATCTAACATCCCCAACACATACCTAAGACCGCTTCTGCCCGAAGGTACGTACATGTTGTCTAGTTTCTCCAGTAGGTCAGTCAGACATCCAGTCTGTAAACGTGTGAACAGTCAGCCTTGTATGAGTGCTTATGAATCAACTCGGCCCTTCCAACCAAGCCAACCAAGAATATTTATTTATATGGATAACAGTAGAATTTAGGACTGATTAAAAATTCATTGAAATTATCAACAATCGGATTATTGAAAATGTAGTTAAAATTCATACTGGTTGTACAAGTGTGCAAGTGCACAAGCGGACTCAGAGGCTATATAGTAAATTTTCGGTTTAAAACACAAAATACTGAATCTGAGTTCCAGTGTAAATGTGGAACCGAAGCTTGGTGAACCATGAAAGCAGTCATTCAGAAGATACAATTATTAAACAGTTGTCTACACAAGATACTGGGTATCCGTTAGCCTGACACCATCAACAGCAACCTACTATGGAAGAGAATAAACCAGATTCCAGTGGAGGAAGAAATCAGGAAGAAGCGCTGGAAGTGGATAGGACACACATTGAGGAAAGCGACCACCTGAGTCACAGGGCAGGCCGTCATCTGGAATCCTCAAGGCCAAACCAAAACAACAAGACCACAAAACACTTTACGCCGAGAAAAGGAAACAGTCATCGGAACAGTGATATCAGGAATGTGATTAAAACCATTGGAAAGAAACCCGGACGTACTGTTTCGTCCCTAGTATGGGACTCTTCAGCAGTGTGCATTCACAACCAGTGGATTTTAAATGTTTCGTATGTGAGGTAATCGACCACCAAAGACAATGGATGAGGTTGCACAGTACGCTGGATTGAATAGAGTTGGAAATTAACACCGTCGGATGCCAGCTCAGTGTTCTAGAGCAAGACCAACGGTTCTGGGTTTGATTCCGGCGAGCGGGAGTTATAGATGCGCTTCGCCGATGAGTCCCATACTAGAACTATGCTTCCAGGTTTCTAATGATGGTCTAACAATGATCGATTCCTGATTTTAATCAAAAACGACTAACTCTAAAATGAAAACCAGGAATGTTATTCAACAGAAGTATCAAGAAGGAATATTATACTTGTTTGGAATTTCCACCGCTCCATCCCTGGGAACCAAACACAGAACCTTGAGATCCGCGCACAAACGCTTAACCTTTAGACCACTGGGCCAGCACCCATTGGTCTGAATGTCTGTCCTCAATTAATTCACGTTAATGAGTGACCATCTTCTATTGTAATCGGTGTCTATTTTATTAATATTGTTCACATCGATGTTATACATCATAAGTGAATGGGAATGAATTAATAAACCCTTGTTTTTGAAAATGGACAAAAATATCTGTAAAGTGTACTAAGACAGTGTGGTTAAAGAGAACATAGGTGAGGGCAACCGAATTATATTTATCGCAAATTACAGAGTTACTCAGTAAAATCGTAGACGGTTAATTTGCAAATCTTCATTCCATCATCAATCCATTGTCTGACATTTCACTATTCATGCGTTTCATACAAATTCCATTGTGTTCCCACTCTTCCTTTCTTGATCTTCTCTCATCTTCTGCTGCCAGACATTAAGTTTTCACTCGCGTCATATACTACTTATAAGTAGCGCGCACCACAACAGTACATTTAACAAGAATATTAATCTGTAAGATCAAAAAGGAGGTTTGAACTGAGGACTAAATGTTTCTAGGTAGGTTAGATACGGGTCTTACCCAGTTTAAAACCAAAACAAGTGATGTGAGTAAATAACGGTTCTAATATTCATTATATATATAAATTTACATAATTACCTAAACAAATATTACCACTTAGTTATTCCACCAACAATTGTTCAATTAATCAAATCAACAGCAACAGATAAATGTTATTCTATCCCTGGATAGATCATATTCGTTCGAAAGATAATATTTAGTTGCTTCACAACACAGAGCGTTTCCAATTCTGGAAGAGTGCTCTAATTCACAATCAAAATGTTCAATTCCAGTCAAAGCAGGCGATCCAATCAAAAAAGGAACAAATTAATATGGCTGTCGCCAAGACTAAGTATCAGCTTAAACAACAGAAATTCAGTTCAGAAAGAAACATAGAAACTCAGTAAAGGCACAAAAAAATAGAAACTATAATAAAATACAAATATTATCATCTCAAAATGGAATCGAACAGACTAACAAAATGTACAACTGAAGGAATCAATAAGGACAAATTACAAATGTATACATGGAGGGATTTTCACAAACAAAGCCTTCAAAAAATGGATCTTACATGGATCTTTCACATTTTAAGTAGTATCTTGAGGATGGAATAATAAAAAACGGCAGAAATCTACAAAACAGTGCTTACATAAGTTGTTAATTTGAAGAATATAAAAATTTTATGATTCCTATACTGAAAAGTAAGCCAAGTGAATGAGAGAAGACACTAGTAATTTCAGAGGACTGTTGTTTTTGAACAAACTGGATTATAGCTTGTTTTGAATTCTAGAATACTCATTCCCTTCTTATTTAACCTCATGAGATAAAATATACCTGAACCCTGATGTTCATTTGCATATATCAAGGTGATTGTCTTTCTGGATGAACATTACTCAACAAGGACCAATCAAATACGATCATAGATAACAAATGACGGAAAGTTGTAAATTTCACTTTTTGGATATTCTTCAATCACTGTTCCTTAAACACTACCGTGCAGTAGTTCGCTACGTCCTATTATACGAATGCGAAACATGGCCGATAAGAGTAGAGGACTTTCGTACGTTACTAGTCTTTGATCGTCGAGTGTCTCCGAAGCATCGCTCGTGTATCCTGGGACAACCGAGTAAGCAATGCTGTCGTTAGGGAACGAGTTCTAGGTAGGGATGGCAAATCAATAGATGAAGTAGTGAAACTTGATCAGTTGAGGTGGTTGGGACATGTGTTACGTATGCCTAACCACCGACTGCCTCGACGAGCTATGTTTAGTGGTGTAGGAGTAGGTTGGAAGAAAGCTAAGGGCGGCCAAATCAAAACATGGCAGAAATCCATGAAGTCACTGACAAGTGGACTGAGTGATGTTGGTAGATGTAGACTACCTGGTTGTGGTCCACGAGACAAAAGTCACCGATGGTTAGAGACCTTGAACGACATGGCTCAAAACCATTTGCAATGGCGCAAGTGCATCCACTCGTTGTGTTCTCTCCAATTCTAACCTTTTGAATCCCTCATAATCTCCAACTTTCTCCTTAATTTATCTCACTGAATTATACTTATCGAATCATATCGTCGCTCCCTAATCTTCTCCATTGCTGCTAATAATTCTACTATCTTTATCACTCTTGGATTTGAACTGACAGTTACGTCTCTGTGCTGATGTGGTATAGCAACATGAACTGATGTATTTAGGTACGAAGTTCTGCATTGTATCTGTCTGTCTGTCTGTCTATCTATTCCTTAAACACTATTCTTATTGATTCTGCATCATGACATTTAAGTAAATCGGTTACTTTTTTTCCAAGATTTAACAGTTTCATATTTTAAATAGTGGAAAGATTTTGAACATGCGAATAATTCTTCCTATGAATTTTTTAAAAAAAGAATATTAGTTTCTACATACTGTCAACTTTACTAAGAGTATTATAGTTTGTAAATAAACATTTTTGGTTCATCATTGAAAGTAATCAGTGGGATCAGTGAATAAATCCACTGAACGCATAAAAACAGTAATCACTAGTCCCATTTTTTGCTGTTCCAACTACTTTCCTAGAAATTCTCTATCACTTTTGACTTTTTTTATGATTCTAGATGAATAAAAAAGTGCATTTCTTGTAAAAAACCTGAATTTATTAACATTATTTGTCGACTTTCTAAGTCTTGTGTTTTAGCGAAATTCACGCAACTAGTGTATGAATATGCCTTTTCATATGCTCGTCAGTTGATATGCTTGAACTATTACGAGTTCACCTTATTCGGTAAACGAGAGCGAAGACAGATGATGCAGCGACATGATAGGCTATTCTAATCCGTTTTGTCCCCGGCCCGGCTGATTATATCAAGAAGTCTTGATAAGGCGTAGAAAGTGAATTTGACAAGCATCCAGAAAATATGAGGTCTTCAAGCACACAAATCGAGCTTATTTATACAATGATAGAAACGTCCTTGGGAGAGCCACAAAAATAGCATACTAAAATAATGCATCAACCAATGACAGTCAAGGAGTTTCCTGGGTGGGAAATATAATCTCAAGGTCAACTGAGTAACTTATGCACGAAAACATAAAAAAATCCAAAATTAGGACCTTTATCAAGTGAGTTCGGGGAATCTAACATCCTCAATATCTTTCCTTTCAATTTATGTGACAAGTGAATTGGTACTTACTTTGTTTTTTAAAACTTTTTCAAACTTCCTGAATCATAAAGTAATTCGTTGTTCGAGTATGCAATATGGTGGTTGTAGGTAGTTGATGTAAAAACCTGAACCTGGATTTTGCAATGTTTGACAGTCATCAGCTTGGTTTACACATAAACTTGGGAGAACCAGTTTCACATGGAGTATTCAATCTCATATCACTGGGATGCATTAGCTCTTTCAAGATTACAGATGCATTTTGCTAACAAGTGTCAAAAATAACACGAAACCGAGATGCCAAATTTTCTGTCAACTACCTTTAACCACCACAAACATAGTGCATGTGATATCGAGTTATTAAGACTAGTTCCTAGATTGTAAAAGGATCAGTAAAATTCTGTCAATACTAAGGACTTGATATATATATAACATCAGTTACCAATTTTAGACAATAATTTTGCCTGTGATGCCAAGCGTGACAAGGGTCACCGACCAACACCCTCCAACATATTCTGTTCTGTGTCTTCCTTTCTAGTTTTTTCCAAATCTGTTCATTCTTCTCATGTCTGTCGCCGATTCTCGGCGTAATGTGTTTCTTGGCTTTCCTATTTCCCATCGGCCTTTAGGATTCCAGGTGAAGGGCTTGTCTTGTGACGCAGTTGGGTGCTTTCCTCAGTGTGTGTCCTG
>OX103973.1:8952684-8968976 GCA_944470395.2 Schistosoma turkestanicum | reverse complement strand
ATCCATGGCTTCAAAGTAAGTAAGTAAGTAAGTAAGTAAGTAAGTAAGTAAGTAAGTAAGTAAGTAAGTAAGCAAGTAAGTAAGTAAGCAAGTAAGTAAGTAAGTAAGTAAGTAAGCAAGTAAGCAAGTAAGTAAGTACGCAAGTAAGTAAGTAAGTAGGTAAGTAAGTAGGTAGGTAAGTAAGTAAGTACGCAAGTAAGTAAGTAAGTAGGTAAGTAAGTAAGTAGGTAAGTAAGTAAGTCAGTAATTAAAAAAGTAGGTAAGATGAAATCATTTAGTATGCCTCTCTTAAGATTCTTTCTAGAAAATATCAAAGCCAGTACAGTGTAATAAAAATTCGACATCACTGGTTAACTTGAACAACTCATTAAACTATACACATTTTTACAAATAATTACAAATTATTTTTTTATTCTGTAATAATTAATCATTGATGGTGATTATGCAAATTGCCTGCTGTGATTAAATTGATGAAAATAATAATCTATTATCTTTCGCAAAATTATTTTCTATGACATCATACTGTGCAATTACGTTAACTGTTGTTATAGAGAGTAGATATTATCTATTAAGTAGAGCTGGATAAATATGCTATATCTAAAATAAAAATTTTGTGCATTCTGTTTTTTACCTACTTATTTATGTCTGTTACCCCCAATGGAGTAGATGCCGATAACCGGCATTCTCCAAAATTATTTTGGCTTCCGACTTCGTTTCTAGCTCGGTCCAGTTGTTGTTGATTCTTTGCATGTCCGTCTCCGTTTGTCGGCGTAATGTATTCCTTGGTGTTTCTCTTCTCTTTAGACCTTGAGGATTCCAGATAAGGGCAGAGTGTGTTACAAAATCAACTTTAATTGAATAGTATTAAAGTTATTGTAAATTTTTGGTAATGTTAGCTGCTTTGTTTCAGTCAAAATTCAAAATGGAACGATGATGTATTCTTTGTTATGAATACAGCTATCGACAAACAACGGAAGCTGTGTATTTTTGAGGACATTGTCTGGCTTTACTCAAAATCTAAGAAGTATTGTATTTGTTTTGTTGACCGATGTAGCAGCCGCCTTTGCAGCAATAGTAGCTTTCAACATACAGTAGAACGGTTTTGATATTTGTATTGAAAAGTCTGATTTCGGTGTTGGTTGGCAGTTGTTTTCAGAAACGTTAACCAGAACAAATATTGTTATATAGTCGCTACTGGCTAAATGATTAATTTCGTAGTGTATATGGAGAACTAAGTCTAACTATACAATCATTTAAATCTGGGGAATATTGTGGTGAAGATTTAATTTTCAAACTAGTAGGTTAGCTTCCAGTAGTTCAGACTCCTAACTTCAGTTAATTTTTCACATTTTGTGACTTGTGTTCAGTGTATAATTATTTTTTCGCCGTTGAATAACTCCTACAAAACATTGCCAGTGTTTTATTGAAAACGTTTTACCAACAGAGTTCAACAGTGATTGTCTCCAGTTAGGTGGTATCTTCTGTTATAGTAAATGATTTTTCAAAACTATACAGAATGGATCAAAGTTAGAAATGAAAATCACTGAATCCAGAATGAATGATTGGAATGTTAGGCCATCATCATGAGATTTGAGATATATTCTGCGTTCGATCTTGTGTTCAAAACATAACATCTGTCTAATACTTCATGATTTTCAATCGTTACGATACGAATGTAGTTCAAAATTTTCTACATTCTGGTTTTCCAAGATGGTGGTCTGGCAATGATTGATTGATGATTTCAAATTTATTGTTTGTTTACAGGGAAGCAGTCAGCATATTATATATATATATATATATATATATATATATATATATATACCTTTTCTTGGTCCCCTCAGGCGACGTTGCGTTGTTTACAGCGCTTCTGATAAAAGCCATTCCGAACGCTTAGGATGTTGTGCCTAGCATGGCTCAGAATAATGGCACGTGTTCATGGTCGCAAGGCCGTGGATGCGGTTTTACCACTCTGGGGGATTAGGACCGACCGCCTCTAAATCCGAATCTCGTCCACTGAGCGTAGGTAAATTTGAAATAATGGGGTATAGCTTTCCAGGATACTTCACGGCGGCACCAGACTTCTTGATTTGGAAGCAGCCCGAAAGATCCTGGACTATTGACGCCGACCATACGTGGTTGTCCCAAACACTCTGCATCTAGGTGTATTTTGTAAACTGGCGTCGAGGCCCAAGAAACAAGGGTCTCCCGTCGGGATATGTGATCCGGTAGTAAAGATGATGTATGCCGACTTACGTAGTGGGATTAACACTGCTTGGTTGAGTGCTTGCGCCTGGATGACTTCACGACATCTACCCCATCGGAGAGTGTACGTTCCGACTGACTTTGTGGAACAAACTCGATTTTTAGCTTTATTTGGAGTTTGGGGGCTCCGATCGATTGTATCAGCGCAAGGCAATTAGAGTTTAGAAACGGCTACTGGTCAGTGCACTGCTTGGGTGGCTCGGTGATCCGTTCGGGGTGCCAGGTCTAGATGGGAAAGCCCGCCTTGCTGGGGGATTGTGGGTAGTGGATTGGTTAGAGGGATCTTGTTGACTCATTAGTGCCCGAACGAGGGCCACTGCTCGTGTGCGTACTTTGTGGAAGTCCACTTGTCTGCAGACCAATCTAGACAACGTGTTCGTTCCCGTATGGGACAGGGGTGATCGCAACATTTGCTCTTGTGAGAATCCTTGTGTTGCTTAAAATGCAGCGGCGTGCATGTGCAGCTGGCTTGTTGGTTAACCATGAATATATATATATATATATATATATATATATATATATATATATATATATATATATATATATATATATATATTTACTCACGCCTGTCACTCCAACGAAGCATAGGCTGACGACCAGTATTGCTTAATCAAACATTTTCCCAGCCCTCCATTCTAGTTTCGTGCAATTCTTCTTCATTCTCTTAATATCTGTCACCATTTCTCGGTCGAATACCTTGTTCGTCTTCCTCTTTCCCGTTAGTCATGAGAATTCCAAGTTACAACTTGTCTTTTGATGCAGTTATGTGATTTCCTCAATGTGTGTCCTATCCACTTCCAGCGCTTCTTCTCAATATCTCCCTATGCTGAAGTCTGGTTCTTTCTCACTCAGTAGGTTGTTTCTGACAGTGTTTGGCCATCGGGTCCTTAGTATTTTGCGTAGACAACTGTTAATCAACACTTGTATCTAATGAATGATGACTTTCCTAGTTCTCCCCATACAGTAAAACTCTCTTGACATTTATATTGAAAATTGTTACATTTAGTATTGGTTGATAGTATGTTCCAGTTTCAGATGTTGTTCAGTTGTAGAAATGGGTCCATTGGTTTAACAACCCATCCGTTCATACCTGCATTAGATCAATCTTGTTCATAAAATTGTTGGGGATGTTAGATCCCCAGAACTCGCTTGATAAATATCTTTATTTTGGATTTTATTCATAGACCGATCAGTTGACCTTGAGATCACATTTCCCACCACGAAAAATCCTTGGCTGTGATTGGTTACTGTGTTATTTTAGTGTGCTATTTCTGTGACTGTCCCAAGGATGTCTCTATAGAGTATAAATAAACGCAATTTCAGTGCTTGGATTCATTGTGTGCTGGTTGGGTGTTTGTAGAATACACTTTCTACGCGATACCAAGACTTCTTGCTGGTACAATTGGGACAATCGGATCACAGTAGCCTACCTGGACTCTGGTTCATTGTTTCGTTCTCGTTATTCGACTAAGGTGAACTAGTAAACGTTTTAAGTATACCTAGAGACGAGCATAACACAAACGTATGTGTATATAAATAAAATTAATTTTAGTACAGTTAAATGTTTTTAAGCAAAATAAAAAATGCAGATACTTCATTTTTACATGAGAACTATATTAACAGTAATTAAAATAAGTAGTATTGTTGTTAATAATAATGAGGATGATGATAATTATAGGGGTTGATTGACAGATTCATTATTTTGTCAACACTCAGTGTTATACAGTATTTGTTTTCTGTTCAGTTGATTTTTAACATGACATAGTTTTGGACAGAAAAACTTTAATGCAGGACAAAATAATATTTGGACTAAATGAGTATGAATAGAATGTCGTAGAAGCTGTGAGATTTTCAGTGTCTTTTTGTAATCTGAAGTTCATTCGAAGTGAATCAGCATACCAAACGGTAGTAGATACTTTTTGGTTTATATTCTGTGTGTGATTAGATATTCATAGTGTCAGTTAACTTTACGATCACTAAATATAGTATCACATTTGATAATTGTTGTGTAAAATTAATATATTTTGCTTTGATCAGTTTCAAAGTTATCAGTTTGAAAAAGTAAAGCCTTTGGCTATTGCAAATGCTTTCGAGCTATGTCATTCAAAATCTCTAACCATTGAATACTATTTTCTCGCGGATCTCAACCAACTGATCTGCACCCACTAACGTAGCTCAGTCCAGCTGTCATTTACTTCATGGATTTGTACCATGTTCTGGTTTGACCTCTACTAGCTTTGTTTTAACCTAACCCTAAATCAGACAGCATCGCTAGTCGGGGCTGTCGCTGGTTAGGCATAATTGACACATGTGCCAACCACCGAACTGATGAAGATTCACTAATTCACCAGTCGATGTGTCATCCTTGCCTAGTATCTGTTTCCTAACACCAGAATTGCTTACCCGACTGTACTAGGATATACGAGCACAGCTTCGAATACACCAAATACTACTACCCTATTAATATCTTCCTCTCTTACTGGTCGTATTTCGAACTCGTATAGTATGATCGAGCGAATTGTTACGCAGTAGGCAAAGTTGAAAAAGTTAAGTAAAAAGTGTAGGAAGTAGACCACCCTGATGAACACCACTTGAGGTAATCAATTCCGAAATCTATAAACAGATTACGGTGTCTATCCTTCAGAATTATATTTTTCTGTCTTACTTCCAAGATTAATTTCCTAGTTAAATTATAAGCCATCGAAATTCAAGATGAAGGTGATACGATAAATGTTAGTGGCAAGTGGTAAAGATATCTGTGAACTGATCGCTTGCCGATGGCTGCATATTTTTCTGTAGACTGAATAATTACAAATCTTAATGTAATCCTATTCGCATAAGCTACTGATCAACTGGACTCAGTAACTCAATAGATAACGCATTAGATAACGCATTGTGTGGGTCAGAACAATAACATTAAGATGCAGGTATATATTCAATTGACGAATCATAGACAGTAGATAAGATTCTATACTTGGAATTATATTGCCATCTAACAACCAGTTTTACTAAAAACCTGTAAATAACAAGTTGAGGATACAAACTCAGGTTTGGATTAAGGAATAACTGTCCAGGTGGTTTAGATACAGCGTCTCGTCCAGTTTAAATCTAAAACAAGTGATTTGGGTAAATGACGGTTCTAATATTCATCATAAATATTAATTTACATCATTATCTAAACAAATATTACCGCTCAGTTATTCCATCAACGATTGTTCAATCATTGAAATCAACAACAACAAATAAATGAGGTTCTATGCCTCCTGGATAGATCAGATACATTGGAAAGATAACATTTGGTTACTTTATCACACAGAGTGTTTCCGATTCTGGAAGAGAGCCCCAATTCACAATCAAAATGCACACTTTCAGTCAGTGCAACCGCTTCAACCAACAGAAGAACAAATCAATATGGCTGTCGCCATGACTAAGTATCAGCTTAAACAACATAAATGCAGTTCAGAAAGAAACATAGAAACTCAGTAAAGGCACAAAAAAATAGAAACTATAATAAAATACAAATATTATCATCTCAAAATGGAATTGAACAGATTAACAAAATGTACAACTGAAGGAATCAGTGAGGACAAATTACAAATGTATACATACATGGAGGGATTTTCACAACCAAAGCCTTCCAAAACAATGCATCTTACCACAATTAATATGAAGGCAGTTGAGTGAGAATGTAAATATGTTAGACGAAATAGGTCAGTTGTAGTTTGTTTGATCAATCAGTGAGAAGATTACCAAAATAAAAATAAAACACTTGTAACTAGCATATTTCAAAATTTGATTGATTTGCAATTTTCATCTATTTCCACGTTTTAATGAAAAATTTTCATTCTTTCCTTTGATTGATTATTTTTTTCCCTATGAAAAACTAGTAACAAATTAAGTTTACGCATGATTTTGCCTCATAATTAATGGATCAGATTAGTTAGTTTGTTTTTTATCCAGAAACAAAATCTATGATCATCATCATCATCAGAAGCATCATTTTGGCGTTGATGATTATCAAGTCAAAATCAGAAAAATTTTGAGTATAGGATAGAAGATGTGACAACTGATATGAAGTCATTTATATCAACCATTTTAAATGAGACAATAATTTTTGATAGATATTGCATTGAAACAATTGTGACTGACTATTGAGTATGATTGATAACTATTGTCGATTTATTCTAAATGATGTTATAGTATAACATAACAATTATGTTTGATTTTGCATTACAGTATAATGGAGATGATTGTTTTGCATAAAAATCATTTATGAATCATTGTCAGACTAGTGGAGTTCAACCCCGTTGGGTGTAGGCAGTAACCATTGAAGAGAATTGGTGAGATTGCGCAAAATCCTTAGATCCTCAGAACTCACTTGATAAATGTCCTAATTTTGGATTATATGCTTTCGCACATGGGCTGATCAATTGACCTTCAGATTACTTTTTCCACCTCGAAAATCTTTGACTGTGCTATTTTACCACGCCATTTTTGTGTCTCTCTCAAGGACGTTTCTGTCATGTATAAATAAACTCTATTTATGAGCTTGTGGACCTCATATTTTCTGGGTGCTTGTAGAATACACTTTCTACGCCATATCAAGACCATGAATTAGAGTAGCCTATGGTGTCACTGGATTATTTGTCTCGCTCCCGTTTATCTGACTCAGGTGAACTCGTAATAGTTACAAGCATAACAGATCAGAGTCAGACATTAACACTACTGGATGCCGGATCAGTATTCCAGAAGTTAAGCGTTCATGCGCAGTATTCATGAATGTGTGCTGTTGATGAGTCCTATACTGAGATGAAACAGTTGTTTATTGCTTCCAGGTTTCTTATACTGGTAAAAAATGATCCTTTCATGGTTCGATAACTAAATTTGTCGAAAATTTCGCAACACTAACCTGTTAGCAATGTTTTATGGAGGTTTATGGAGGATGTATCTAGGTGTCTTCACAATCAGTTAACTCCGGATGAGCCGATAAACGTGGGAAACATAAAACCATGTTCATCGATAGCAAAACACATAATTGAGACATGGTATAATATTAACATCAAGACAACATCCAAATCATTGTATAGAAATGTTGAAGGACGAATTTTGAGGTTTATGGAAGCCTTTGTTATTTGTAAATGAAAACCACACCAATGTGTACAGAAAAGATTTGTTATAACCTTGAATTTACTCTGGTTATCTTCAAGCCATTTTATGGCCCAGGCGAGTGTGACGATTACCTATACTTTCTTATTCTTTATACATTACGATAATTTTCTCTCTATTTTCAATTAGAGTTTTGGAGATTAGCGTTTTGACACATTTGAAATCGTCAATCAATCATTGTTAGACCACCATTAGAAACCAGGTAGCACTGGACGGCCGTTTCGTCTTGGTATGGGACTCATCAAGAGTGAGCATCCACGACTCCTGAATCTCGCAGGATTCGAACCCAGGACTTTCGGCATTGTGAGCGAACGACCAACCTCTGGACCGCTGGTGTGTTAATGTCTAACTCTGATTGATCTACGGATTTTGCGCGACTTCGCCCATTTGTCTTTGGTAGTTACTGCCTACTCCCAACATGGTTGAACTCCACTGGTCTCTCTCCTTCATTTACAATTATCACCTTATGTCTACTGAACTTTTACCTAATTAACCTTTTATTTATCTTCATATCAAATGTCTTGATAAGTGTACATATCTGTGACCAGACTGTTCAAAATTCGTAGCACAAATACATTACAACATTTTTCAGATCGATTACGTCTTCTGATTGTTCTTTCAAAATTTATAGAAGGGATTAATTATCTTGATTTTCATTGTATTTCTTGAATAAATATGAATAACTGTCATGTAATAGCATGAAGGACGATATTTAATGAATAAATATGGCGAAGCAGTAAGTTTGTCAGGAATTATTACTCTAATCAGTGATTTATAGGATGGCTGAATAACTTTTTCGGCAAAATAGAGTAACTCTTATGTTTCTGTTGTGAAATATAAAGGTTGGTAGCTACGAGTAGCAGGAGTTGTGGATGTGCACTGCCACTGATGAGAACATTTAAACCATCATTTACTGAGAATCAAGTTTATCCAATTTGGTAATTTAGGAAAAAAACATTACTTATTAGTATTTAGAGTTTGAAAAAACTCGAAGATTTGTGAAAATCCGTAGTATAAGATAACTCATAAGAATAAATTTAGTCCATTGTATAATAAAACTGTTTGAACTATTTTTTAGCTAGTTTGGTTTCTACGGGATGATGTTGCTAACCCCACGCACAACTCTCCTCCTCTATACGGGCTTTCAGCTGATGGTAGCCTCAGAGGGGCTTCAGACGAACAAGTGCTCACTTGGAATCCTCAAGGACAGAAGGAAGGAGGAAGACCAAAGGAAACACTACACCGAGAAGTGGAGAAAGACATAAGAAGAATGAACAACATTTGGACAGAACTACAAAGCAAGGTCCAGGACAGTGTGGGTTAGAGAATACTGGTCAGTGGCCAATACTTCATGGAGATTAACAGGCGACAGGAAGTAAGTAAGTAAGTATATGATAAAATAACCCCCAATAATTGTAATCAAGGAAAATAGGGATGAATGTATAACTTGAATGATAATATGAATAACAAGAGCTTTCTTATAGATTCAGGTGTTAGCCACTAGGCTAATTTTACATTTTCCAAAGATCTACATGAATAAAAACAGTAATTAATTGACATTTAGATAAACATTATTTGTATACTGAATTGTAGTAATAAGTTAACGTTTAAAATATCAAATTATAAATGCATACTAGTTAAACATACAAAAATTTTTTCGTCATTAAAGGGTTGTGAAGATAATCAATAGTGACTAGTTTCGTAGGGGAAATTATCGGAGTCCGAGTGAGAGGCCTGGACCAATTGAGTTCGGCAGTGTCGGGTGTAAAGTAGGTACTCAGTGATGACAATTAATGAAGTCGCATAATATGATAGACTGATTGAAGCTAGGTTCAGTGGTCTAAAGGTTTACATGCATGACCGAATGTTTTGGGTTCGATTCTCGTGACCGAGCGTTATGAATATGCACCACTGATGAGTTCCATACTAGGACAAAAAAGTCATCAAGTGTTTGAAAGTTTCCAGTGACGGTCTAACAATGATCAGTTGATTATTTCAATAAGTAATATTTCATTTACCTCAGCTGTCCGGGTTTCGTGGATGTGCACTGTTGATGAGTCCCATAGTAGGGGAAAAGAGGGCTGTCCAGTGCTCTCAGGTTTATGACGATGGTCTAATATCGGCTGATTCGTGGTTTGTTGGGGGACTTGATAAATGTCTTAAATTTGGATTTCACGTTTCCGAGTACGGGCTGATCAGTTGACCTTGAGATTTTAATTCCCGCCAGGAAAAACTTTGGTTGTGATTGGTTGCTGTGTAATTTAATGTGATATTTTCATGACTGTCTCAAGAACGTTTCTATGATGTATAAATAAACGAGATTTGTGTGCTTGAATGTATTGTGCTTGCTGGCTGTTTGTAGAATATACTTTCTACGCTATATCAAGACTTTTCGATAGTCATTGGATCAGAGTAGCCTTCCTGGACGCTGGTTCATTGTCTCGCTCTAGTTTATCGACTAAGGTCAACCCGTATTAGTTTCAAGCATACCTAGTGACGAACTTAACATGGTTTCAATAAAAAATATTTTGGTTGTTATCTCCCTGAATAAAACCTACGTTTTTATTTCTGTTTAACAGTGAAAGTCTACAAATAATTTACATTTTTGAAACCATGAATCGATCAATGTTAGACCACCATTCGAAACCTGGAAGCACTGGACGGCCGTTTCGTCCTGGAATGGGACTCCTCAGTAGGAGTGCGCATCCACGACTCCTGCTCTCCGCAGGATTCGAACCCAGGACCTTCGGTATTGTGTGCGAACGCCTAACCATCGGACCACTGAGCCGGTATCTAACGGTGTTAATGTCTAACTTGATCAAATTCACGGAGTTGCGCAACCTCATACACAGTCTTCGGTAGACACTGTCTACACCCGAACAGGTTGAACTTCACTGGTCACGTCTTCCCACTAGAACTCGGAGAAGATTCCTCACGAAGCTATTCACTAGTGAGCACAGGTAATTTGCATTACGGGGTTGTGAAGATTGTTAAGTTACACATTTTTGAAACCATGAATCGATCAATGTTAGACCACCATTAGAAACCTGGAAGCTCTGGACGGCCGTTTCGTCCTGGTATGGGACTCCTCAGCAGTGCCCATCCACGACTCCTGCACCCCGCAGGATTCGAACCCAGGACCTTCGGTATTGTGCGCGAACGCCTTAACCGATAGACCACTGAGCCGGTATCTAACGGTGTTAATGTCTAACTTGATCATATTCACGGAGTTGCGCAACCTCATACACAGTCTTCGGTAGACACTGTCTACACCCGAACAGGTTGAACTTCACTGGTCACGTCTTCCCACTAGAACTCGGAGAAGATTCCTCACGAAGCTATTCACTAGTGAGCACAGGTAATTTGCATTACGGGGTTGTGAAGATTGTTAAGTTACACATTTTTGAAACCATGAATCGATCAATGTTAGACCACCATTAGAAACCTGGAAGCACTGGACGGCCGTTTCGTCCTGGTATGGGACTCCTCAGCAGTGCCCATCCACGACTCCTGCACCCCGCAGGATTCGAACCCAGGACCTTCGGTATTGTGCGCGAACGCCTTAACCGATAGACCACTGAGCCGGTATCTAACGGTGTTAATGTCTAACTTGATCATATTCACGGAGTTGCGCAACCTCATACACAGTCTTCGGTAGTTACTGTCTACACCCGAACAGGTTGAACTTCACCGGTTTCGTCTTCCCACTGGAACTCGGAGAAGATTCCTCACGAAGCTATTCACTAGTGAGCACAGGTAATTTGCAGTGATCTGACGGTTAGGCGTTCGCGCACAATACCGAAGGTCCTCGGTTCGAATCCTGCAGGGTGCAGTAGTCGTGGATGCGCACTGCTGAACAGTTCCATACCAAGACGAAACGGCCGTTCAGTGCTTCCAGTTGGTTTCTAATGGTGGTCTAACATTGGTCATCGATTCATGGTTTCAAAAAATGTGTAACTTAACAATCTTCACAACCCCATAATGCAAACAATTTACAGCTGCAAAAAAGTTATCTTAACTAGTTTTAAAATTGTACATGAAAATGAATATCATACATTACTTCTCTTAGCTTACAACAAATAATTCTATCATCTTTCAGTTACATTTCTTACAATGCAATGAAAAATTTCACAATGACTAACTAATTCTTTATATGATTCATATAATAAGCAATTCTTACACAAAAGTATCATTGAAAAAAATCAAACAAATCTTCAATGAATTGACGCTGAATTCATGGTTTCATCCAATGAATCATGATGCTCAAAAATCTTTGTTTAAATCTATTTCATTCTTTTCTTTTTTATTTTTAGTGTACAAATTTGTACATAATGTTTTCACAATTTCAACAACGGAAGCCATTGAACAGTATAAGTGAAGTAAGTACACAAAAAAAACAGGAAGAAGACATTGTTGAGCATTTTTTGTTGTTGATAAGAACAATATATATAATGTATTTACCTCTTGTTTTTTTGTTTAAAATAAAAACTTTGAATTATCTGATTACACTGTGATTTGAAACAAAATACTAGTTTCTCTTACAATGAAATGACAATTGAACAACAATTAAAATTTCTTCTTTTTTATTAATTGTTGTGTGGTCTTTTTATGTGTAAAAAAAAAAGAAAATTTCTTGAGTAATAGTTTATTTTTGGGCAGAGTTTTGGAGGTTTTGTGTTTTTTTTTACACATTTGAAATCATCCGTCAATCATTGTTAGATCACCACCATTAGAAACCTGGAAGCACTGGAAGACAGCTGTTTCGTCCTGGTATGGGACGAAATCAGCAGTGCGCATCCACGACTCCTGCTCCTCGCAGGATTCGAACCCGGGACCTTTGGCATTGTAGGCGAACGCCTTACCATCGGACCACTGGGCCGGCATCCAACGGTGTTAATGTCTAACTCTGATTGATCTAGGGATTTTGCGCGCCTCACCCATTTGTCTTTGGTAGTTACTGCCTACACCCGACAGGGTTGAACTCCACTGGTCACGTCTTCTCAACTAGAACTCCGAGAATTTCCTCACGAAGCTAGTCACTAGTGAGCACTGTTACATTATATTGGGGCACAGTTTTGGAGGTTTGCGTTTTTACACATTTGAAATCATTAATCAATCATCATTGTTAGACCACCATTAGAAACCTGGAAGCACTGGACGGCCGTTTCGTCCTAGTATGGGACTCCTCAGCAGTGCGCATCCACGACTCCTGCTCCTCGCAGGATTCGAACCCGGGACCTTTGGCATTGTAGGCGAACGCCTTACCATCGGACCACTGGGCCGGCATCCAACGGTGTTAATGTCTAACTCTGATTGATCTAGGGATTTTGCGCGACCTCACCCATTTGTCTTTGGTAGTTTACTGCCTACACCCGACAGGGTTGAACTCCACTGGTCACGTCTTCTCAACTAGAACTCCGAGAATTTCCTCACGAAGCTAGTCACTAGTGAGCACTGTTACATTATATTGGGGCACAGTTTTGGAGGTTTGCGTTTTTACACATTTGAAATCATTAATCAATCATCATTGTTAGACCACCATTAGAAACCTGGAAGCACTGGACGGCCGTTTCGTCCTAGTATGGGGCTCCTCAGCAGTGCGCATCCACGACTCCTGCTCCTCGCAGGATTCGAACCCGGGACCTTTGGCATTGTAGGCGAACGCCTTACCATCGGCCCCAATATAATGTAACAGTGCTCACTAGTGACTAGCTTCGTGAGGAAATTCTCGGAGTTCTAGTTGAGAAGACGTGACCAGTGGAGTTCAACCCTGTCGGGTGTAGGCAGTAACTACCAAGACAAATGGGTGAGGTCGCGCAAAATCCCTAGATCAATCAGAGTTAGACATTAACACCGTTGGATGCCGGCCCAGTGGTCCGATGGTAAGGCGTTCGCCTACAATGCCAAAGGTCCCGGGTTCGAATCCTGCGAGGAGCAGGAGTCGTGGATGCGCACTGCTGAGGAGTCCCATACTAGGACGAAACGGCCGTCCAGTGCTTCCAGGTTTCTAATGGTGGTCTAACAATGATGATTGATTAATGATTTCAAATGTGTAAAAACGCAAACCTCCAAAACTGTGCCCCAATATAATGTAACAGTGCTCACTAGTGACTAGCTTCGTGAGGAAATTCTCGGAGTTCTAGTTGAGAAGACGTGACCAGTGGAGTTCAACCCTGTCGGGTGTAGGCAGTAACTACCAAAGACAAATGGGTGAGGTCGCGCAAAATCCCTAGATCAATCAGAGTTAGACATTAACACCGTTGGATGCCGGCCCAGTGGTCCGATGGTAAGGCGTTCGCCTACAATGCCAAAGGTCACGGGTTCGAATCCTGCGAGGAGCAGGAGTCGTGGATGCGCACTGCTGAGGAGTCCCATACTAGGACGAAACGGCCGTCCAGTGCTTCCAGGTTTCTAATGGTGGTCTAACAATGATGATTGATTAATGATTTCAAATGTGTAAAAACGCAAACCTCCAAAACTGTGCCCCAATATAATGTAACAGTGCTCACTAGTGACTAGCTTCGTGAGGAAATTCTCGGAGTTCTAGTTGAGAAGACGTGACCAGTGGAGTTCAACCCTGTCGGGTGTAGGCAGTAACTACCAAAGACAAATGGGTGAGGTCGCGCAAAATCCCTAGATCAATCAGAGTTAGACATTAACACCGTTGGATGCCGGCCCAGTGGTCCGATGGTAAGGCGTTCGCCTACAATGCCAAAGGTCACGGGTTCGAATCCTGCGAGGAGCAGGAGTCGTGGATGCGCACTGCTGAGGAGTCCCATACAAGGACGAAACGGCCGTCCAGTGCTTCCAGGTTTCTAATGGTGGTCTAACAATGATGATTGATTAATGATTTCAAATGTGTAAAAACGCAAACCTCCAAAACTGTGCCCCAATATAATGTAACAGTGCTCACTAGTGACTAGCTTCGTGAGGAAATTCTCGGAGTTCTAGTTGAGAAGACGTGACCAGTGGAGTTCAACCCTGTCGGGTGTAGGCAGTAACTACCAAAGACAAATGGGTGAGGTCGCGCAAAATCCCTAGATCAATCAGAGTTAGACATTAACACCGTTGGATGCCGGCCCAGTGGTCCGATGGTAAGGCGTTCGCCTACAATGCCAAAGGTCACGGGTTCGAATCCTGCGAGGAGCAGGAGTCGTGGATGCGCACTGCTGAGGAGTCCCATACTAGGACGAAACGGCCGTCCAGTGCTTCCAGGTTTCTAATGGTGGTCTAACAATGATGATTGATTAATGATTTCAAATGTGTAAAAACGCAAACCTCCAAAACTGTGCCCCAATATAATGTAACAGTGCTCACTAGTGACTAGCTTCGTGAGGAAATTCTCGGAGTTCTAGTTGAGAAGACGTGACCAGTGGAGTTCAACCCTGTCGGGTGTAGGCAGTAACTACCAAAGACAAATGGGTGAGGTCGCGCAAAATCCCTAGATCAATCAGAGTTAGACATTAACACCGTTGGATGCCGGCCCAGTGGTCCGATGGTAAGGCGTTCGCCTACAATGCCAAAGGTCACGGGTTCGAATCCTGCGAGGAGCAGGAGTCGTGGATGCGCACTGCTGAGGAGTCCCATACTAGGACGAAACGGCCGTCCAGTGCTTCCAGGTTTCTAATGGTGGTCTAACAATGATGATTGATTAATGATTTCAAATGTGTAAAAACGCAAACCTCCAAAACTGTGCCCCAATATAATGTTAACAGTGCTCACTAGTGACTAGCTTCGTGAGGAAAATTCTCGGAGTTCTAGTTGAGAAGACGTGACCAGTGGAGTTCAACCCTGTCGGGTGTAGGCAGTAACTACCAAAGACAAATGGGTGAGGTCGCGCAAAATCCCTAGATCCAATCAGAGTTAGACATTAACACCGTTGGATGCCGGTCCAGTGGTTCGATGGTAAGGGGTTCGCCTACAATGCCAAAGGTCACGGGTTCGAATCCTGCGAGGAGCAGGAGTCGTGGATGCGCACTGCTGAGGAGTCCCATACTAGGACGAAACGGCCGTCCAGTGCTTCCAGGTTTCTAATGGTGGTCTAACAATGATGATTGATTAATGATTTCAAATGTGTAGAAACGCAAACCTCCAAAACTGTGCCCCAATATAATGTAACAGTGCTCACTAGTGACTAGCTTCGTGAGGAAATTCTCGGAGTTCTAGTTGAGAAGACGTGACCAATGGAGTTCAACCCTGTCGGGTTTAGTTAGTAACTACCAAAGACAAAATGGGTGAGGTCGCGCGAAATCTGTAGATCAATCAGAGTTAGACATTAACACCGTTGGATGCCGGCCCAGAGGTCCGATGGTTAGGCGTTCGCCTACAATACCGAAGGTCCCGGGTTCGAATCCTGCGAGGAGCAGGAGTCGTGGATGCGCACTGCTGATGAGTCCCACACCAGGACGAAACGGCCGTCCAGGGCTTCCAGGTTTCTAATGGTGGTCTAACAATGATTGATTGATGATTTCAAATGTGTAAAAAACGCAAACCTCCAAAACTGTGCCCCAATATAATGTAACAGTGCTCACTAGTGACTAGCTTCGTGAGGAAATTCTCGGAGTTCTAGTTGAGAAGACGTGACCAATGGAGTTCATCCCTGTCGGGTGTAGGCAGTAACTACCAAAGACAAATGGGTGAGGTCGCGCAAAATCCCTAGATCAATCAGAGTTAGACATTAACACCGTTGGATGCCGGCCCAGTGGTCCGATGGTAAGGCGTTCGCCTACAATGCCAAAGGTCCCGGGTTCGAATCCTGCGAGGAGCAGGAGTCGTGGATGCGCACTGCTGAGGAGTCCCATACTAGGACGAAACGGCCGTCCAGTGCTTCCAGGTTTCTAATGGTGGTCTAACAATGATGAATC
>OX103973.1:8890214-8952190 GCA_944470395.2 Schistosoma turkestanicum | reverse complement strand
GTTCGGAAATGGGAAAATTTCATCAAAAGACTGGCTTCTACTCAAAAACAACTCCACTTTCTCCATGAATGTCTCCTTTCGGATGAGTGCCAATTACAGACCATCAATCAACTGCCCAGTGCGTAGGATAGAGAATAGCTGGACGAGGTAGAAGACAAATAGTACACCTAATGATAACTAATGCATACTACAGGGTCCACGAATACCAATACAACATGGATGAACAAAAAGACGAACTAGAAAGTGTACGCACAACAGAACATTTAATAATCTTGACAACGGCGATTAAGATGTCAAGCAGATGACACAGAGAACAAAGAAGGAACTACCTCAAGCAAAAACTAATCATAATTTCATAGCCACCCACAATAGGAAACGCCAACAGTTGTGTGATCAACCTGTCAAAACACATCTAACGATAAAAAAGAACACCTCGTCCAAAATGGATTGAACTACAACACGAGTGACGCTTCGAAACTCAAATTCTGCGCCGCACTAAAGTCATCACTGTAAACAGCCGGAATCAATGAAGAAACTTTTCAAGAAAGAAGACAAATCATGGTACCACTAACTCTACAGAAGAGAGGCAACACCAAACTAACAGCACAAAAACGAAAAGCCTTAAGGTAATTTAGAACTAGGAAAGATGTTACCATAGTTCCAACGGACAAAAGACTTGATACAGTAACTGTGGACAAGCAAGAATATACAAGAAAAGCCAGGGAACTTCTTCAGGATAGAAGTGTATATAAACCAATAGACACAAACCAACTCGAAAAGTTAGACAACCAAATCTGAAAGACTTTAAACGAGCTTATTAAATCAGGACCAATATCAAAACATCAGCAATGGAGAATGGAATCTAACGGACCAGTTATCTCTTAATTCTACCATAGGTTTTAACCACACAAACCTAACATTTCACTGCATCCAATTATATCCATGGATAAACGTGAGGACAGTGAAATCGACAACGACGAACTGATGATATGCTTTGAGGTAGCAGCCTTATTCACCTCAATAGAACCAACCTTAGAAAAACAATCTCTATCCATTCTCCTTACCAACGATGCAAATTTCCCAGAGTATACGAAACTCCAAATCCGAAGTCTACTGCTATACTGGACGTCTTCTGCTGCATTTATTTTTACGTTTGAGATAGAAGAGCCAGATGGTCTGTGAAGTTCAGATGATGCAGCTTCGTTACACTCGTCTCTAAGTATGCTTCCACTATTACGAGTTCACCTTAGACGAATAACGAGAATAAGACAATGAACCAGCGTCTAGGTAGGCTACTGTGATCCCTTGACCAAAAGGTATCAGCGGGTAGTTTTGATATAGCGCGGAAATCGTATTATACAAACACCCAGCAAGCACACAATGAATCCAGGCACTGAAATTGCGCTTATTTATACTCTATAGAGACATCCTAGCGACAGTCACAAAAGTAGCACACTAAAATGACACAGTAACCAATCACAGCCAAGGATTTTTCTGGTGGGAAATGTGTTTTCAAGGTCAACTGATCGGTCCATGAAATAAATCCAAAATAAAGATATTTATCAAGCGAGTTCTGGGGATCTAACATCCCCAACAAACTTCATCCAAGCTGTCCGCTTTATTCCATGCTTCGGCTCAGATATTGACGGTTTCTTAATCCAGTCGACCATCAGGAGAAAGAGAAAGGGTGAGAGGTCTCAATAGTGAGAAATTCCTATGATTTGCTCACTAGTGGCTAGGTTCGCGGGGAAATCCTCTAAGTTCTAGTGAAGAGACGTGACCAGAGAAATTTAACCCTGTCGGGTGTAGGCAGTAACTATCGGCTCCGTTGGAGGTCGGCTGGGTGGTACAGAGGTTAAGCGTTCACCGAAGACCCTGGGTTCGAATCTTGCAAGTGACAGAAGTCGTGGATATGCATTGCTGATGAGTCCCATTCGCAGGAGGAAATGGCCGTCCAGTGCTTTCAGGTTTCTAACAGTGGTCTAATCATGAATAAATCGCGATATCAGTGGAAAAGTTTCAGTTATATCCGCAATGCACTTGTAACATGTACCGCACCAGTTACTTAGATTAAGCCAGCTTTAATAAAAATTAGGGCTAGTAGTAAGAGACACCTTGGATAGAGTAGGTTGGAGAATACCGGAGAATAGCGGCCAATGCTTCATTGAGGGTAACAGACGTGCGTGCGTGCGTAAGTAAGTAAGTAAATAAGTAAAGATAAGAATTTATGCAAAATTTTATTATACATAGTTACGTAACAAATAAAACATTCAAATAATCATATTATATCATGTCTTAGTTAATTATCACTTTGGAAATAATCAATACACAATAATTCTGATATGAATGGAATACGTTTACTAATCATAACTGGCAAAATAGAATGCCATCGAACATGTAATTTCCCGGGTGTTTTTAACATTTCATCCCAATGTTTAGTACCTTTCAACTGGACAGCTTCTAAACCAATCGACACTTCACCAAGTATTCGTTTAAAACGCCATTTCTCCACTTGCATTAATTGACACTTGACATATGCATTCTTAATATGTTTCTCTTTAATTTTAAAACTAAATGTTTCATTAAAATATGGATTGATTAATTCTTTACGTGTTTGAGTTTTACACTTTTTCAATAAACGACGATCATGATACTTTAAATAAATTTCAATATTTAATTCAGTTTGAGAAGTTTTCAAAAATTTCCATTTACTATCATCTTCATTTATTATTAAATCATTGAAATATTGATCAAGATTTAAATTTCTCGCTTCAAACACACACAGATCAATACGTGACGTGTCTGGATAATAACCTAATCCAATACATAGTTCACCTAAATTGGAATTTCTCAGGTGACTCATCGATGTCGATAACCAATCAGTTTTCTCCAATACACGTCCAGCATATTCACTATGATCAATTTGATTCAATGGGATTTTTAATTGTCCTAAACTTATATCCACGTATTGATCATTGTATTGAAATACTTCGAAATAGATAACAATGGAATTTAATTGATTTTTTGTCAGTTTATAAACAAACGATTGATTCCAACATGGTTTATTCGACTGATGAATAATATCAGTGCGAAATTGTTTTTCAATTGACGATTTCCATTGTTCATGAGTAGTATCATTCGGATGATTATCGTTTGTTGTAGTGGTAGTCGTCATCGGATCATTTTCATATTTTACTAAAGAAACTTCAGTATATGCGCTGAATTTCTCTTGTTCCGTCGGACTAGCTAAATTATTAGCTTGTATTACACAAATTTCTAATTGTTCCTCTTCTATATGATAATTTAATGAATATTCCATGGTACCGCAATGATGATTTGTGTTTGTGGCATTGGAAAATCTTCTCAATCCTGGTATATCATCTACATAGACTGGTTTCTCTTTTTTTCTATAGACTTTCGGTACATATCTTCTGCGTACAAATGTACGTATACATAATATGATTAAAATGATCAGTGTTAAGCATAGAATACAAATTAATACAAGGAGAAATATAGCTAATGCTGGTCTATTTGTTACATGAAATGTTTCAGTTAATTTTTTTAGAAAATCATTGTTTGATGATGATGAATTTGTTTGGAGTGGGATTGTCGAATTTTTATTGATCAGAGTAGTAGTTGTAGTAGTGTGATTATTCACTGTGTTTAATATCATTATTTCCTTAATTTGTGATTGTTAAGATGAACTCAACAGTTTCAATATGTGAAAAGTTGTTTGAATGATGTTATTTTTCATTGATTGGTTAATCATACTTGGAATATGATTGGTTCATAATTTAAATGAATCATCAAAATGGCGACAGTGAATAAAAAATTATTTGAATAATCATATTGGTATCTTCTTGTAATTAGTTTTTTTTTTAAATTTTACATGGGTAGTTTTGACAAGTAGTCAATTGTAAGCCTGTGGTGCGAGCTACTTATAAGTATAGTATATGACGTGAGTGTCAACGTGATGTCTGGCAGCAGAAGATGCGGGGAAGATCAAGAAAGGAAGAGTGGGAACACAATGGAATTTGTATGAAACACATGAATAGTGACAATGGATTGATGTTTTGCAACAGGAATAGTCCAGTTCGATAGGATGAAATGATATTTTGCAAATTAACAACGATTTACGATATGGTTTTCCGATTTTACTGAGTAACTCTGTAATTTTGGTTAAATACAATTCGGTTGCCCCACCTGTGCTCTCCTTCACTACAGTACAGGTAGCAGAAGTATTAGCGGAAATCAGAAAGGTTATAGATTGACGTTACGATTCGAGATGTATGAATTTAAAAAGAGAAAAAATAGTCATGAGGAATTCAGAAGTGTTTGATTAGAGAGCCTTATAAGCTTCATTTTTTGAAGGCTTTATTCGTGAAAATCCCTCCATGTATACATTTGTAATTTATTCTTATTGATTCCTTCAGTTGTACATTTTGTTAATCTGTTCTATTCCATTTTGAGATGACAGTATTCTTATCCTATTAGAGTTTCTATTTCTTCTGACTTTATTAAGTTTCTATGTTTCTTTCTGAACTGCACTGATGTTGTTTAAGCTGATACTTAGTCATGGAGACAGCCATATTGATTTGTTCCTCTTTTGATTGGATTGCTTGCTTTGACTGGAATTGTGCATTTTGATTGTGAATTGAAGCACCCTTCCGGAATAGGACACACTCTGTGTTATAAAGCAACCAAATATTATCTTTCGAACGAATCTGATGTATTCAGGAGGTATAAAATATCATATATTTGCTGCTGTGGATTCGATTAACTGAACAATTGTTGGTGAAATAACTAAGTGGTAATATTTGTCTAGGTAATGATGTATATTTATATTTATGATGAATATTAGAACCGTCATTTACCCAATCAGTTTGTTTTGGTTTCAGCTGAGCAAGGCGCATATCTAAACTACCTCAGTTTGGATCCTACAAGTCTGTATAAGGTTAGTTTCTTTGGTTGGGAAAACATTAGAAACTAAGGTCTACTAGATTACTATTTCGTTCCAGTGCAGGACTCTTCAGAAGTATGCATGCATACCCACTACTTCGGGATCAAACCCACAGTAGTCGGTTTCGTGTAGTGGTATCAAATAGTGCACAAGTATAACGTCAGCCGATTCACAATTTTGCACTACCATCTCAGTAAGTAGCTTTCATACCCGATACGGTTTTTCACTAGAACTCCGCAAAAGTTTCTCTCAAACCTGGTCATCGATGAGTTCTAGATGCTAGGGTGTCGACATACACCACTTGGGAACCCTATTCTAGAATGAAATGTCGGCTTGGCACTTCTATTTTTTTGTCAGTTGGATGTCCGCTTGTGGTCTAGAGGTTATGAATGTGAATTGTTGAGAAATTCTATGCTATGACGAAACAGCTATCCAACGCTTCCAGGATTTCAAAAGTTATCTAGCATTGATTGTTTCGTGATTTAAATACAAGAAAAAACTATTGCCAACCTTACCGCTCCGCATTATGAAGTACCACAAACAGCTAGATGTTACATGAAATAAATTTGACCGAAATGACAATATGGTGACATGATCAGATCTAGTTTAATTTTAATTGCTTTATGTCTTATGTGCTATCTAAACTTTCGTCAAATTAGTTTGAAGTTGATTGTTACTTTCTCAATGGCTTACAATAAGCCATGAATAATTCTCTGTTTACTAAGATTTTCAGGATGCATTATTTTTATGTTACCCTTTGTAATTTTAAATAGCAGAATTTACATTATGGGGTTGAGGAGAACTTTGGGTTACTTTTTGAAATCATTAGTCGATCAATGTTAGATCACTATCAGAAACCTGGAAGCAATGGATGGCCGTCAAGTCCTGGTGTAAGACTCATCAGCAGTGCACATCCACAACTCCTACAAACTCAGGATTCGAACCCAGGACCTTCGGTTTTATGGGCGAACGCCTAACCACCGGACCACTGAGCCGGTATCAGAATTATGTAAGAAAACTTTCAGTTACTAACGTAATATAATTTAGCAATTCCTATGATAGTTTGTAGATTATTACCTTGGCCAACTATAAAACAAGAACTCGATTATCATGCAAAGTTATTCATTCATTTTATTTTAACTACTGAAATTTCGTTTCAGTAGCTATAAAATTTAGAGTAACTAAAAATATGCGAATACTGCTATGATTATTTCATTGTGGTATAGTTATATATCCAGGAAAGAAAACATAAATACGTATAAAAAGAAGTTTTTAAATCAAGCCTCCAGTGAAATCAATTCTCTCGTATTCAGGACTCATCTACTTAATGAAAGGAAAAGTGACCGAAAGTACTTTTTGGAAAACACATATCCAATCCAAGATTTTCATTTTGAAAAGAATACAATCTTATTCTTAATAATGAGTAAATCAACGTTTTGCTAAACATTTTTTGATGTTGAGTTAATAAATATCGTTGAAATACAATATTAGAGCTGAAAGTTATCACTTCATTTTCACGCTTTATCATGATACGCATTTACAGAAATACACTTTATTCTTTTGAAAAAAAAGTTAGGTCAAAGTTAAGCATCATTGCCTTGGAATATAAAAGTGCAATCTTTTGCTTCATAGTCGACCCTTTGAAGGTCATTATTTTTCAAATATTAAGAATCTTTAAGTTGACTATAGATAAGGTAAGAAATTATTCAGGTATGTTTTTGTATTTTACATTATGTCATAACGTTGTGTTCTAGTTACAGATTTTTTGTAAGAGATCAGTAATTCCATCTGGGGCACTTCTAGGGTTATTGCCGGTCCCAGGCCCGAGTAAAGGAGGAGGGTTGGGCATGGGGTCAATGACCCCATCGCGTAGAAATCCAGCGTGCTAGAAATAAACGCTAACCAAAAAAAATAATTCTCTAGTGGGCGGTCTATGCTCCATTAGGGGTAAAAGGCGTAAGCGAGTAAGTAAGTAATTTAGTAAGCTAGTTGGTTAGTTTGTTAATAAGTTAGTTATTTTTGATTAGTTAGTAACTGAATTAGTTATTTAGTTAGTTAGACACTGGCCAGATAATATATTTTAATAAATGTGTGCAGTGTGATGAAGTATATTTTGGGTTACAGTCATAGTTGTATAGATGAGTAGGATTCAGTAGTAGTATGGTGCGAGCTACTTATAAGTAGTATATGACGTGAGTGTCAACGTAATGTCTGGCAGCAGAAGATGGAGGAAGATCAAGAAAGGAAGAGTTAGAACACAGTGGAATTTGTATGGCACGCATAAATAGTGACAATGGATTGATGTTTTGCAACAGGAACAGTCCAGTTCGATATGATGAACTGATATTTTGCAAATTAACGATTTACCATATGGTTTTCAGATTTTACTGAGTAACTCTGTAATTTTGGTTAAATACAATTCGGTTACTCCACCTGTGTTCTCGTTCACTACAGTAGTAGTAGTAGTAGTAGTAGTAGTAGTAGTAGTAGTAGTAGTAGTAGTAGTGGTGTGAATTCTTTCATGTACCCATTGATATAAAAGTAAGTGCCATTGAGCACGTTACTGAAGAAGAAGTCTAATTTCCTCATGGTTATTTTAGATAGCATATTGTTACGAATTGCACGTTAACAGGTCATTCTGAACTATTGCGAGTTTACCTTAGTCGGAAAACGAGAGCGAGGATTGAGGATCTGGCTACACGATAGGCTACTCTATTCCAAATGTCGTAAACCCACATATTGAGTGAAAGAAGAAGACTTGATGTGAAGTAGGACCTGTATTCAACAAACATCTCGAAAGTACGAGGTCCAAGATCAGAAGGGAATCAGGATCTCGGACTAGGGTTCGGGTCCAGGTCATAAAACGTCACAGATAATGCTCGAATAGGGAACAGCTTTGAAGTCTGTGACATTGGCAGATAGGACGACCAAAATATTGACCAGTAGGAATTAACCAATAGGAATTGACCAATAGACTTAGACTTACAAATAATTCTCTTAGGATATCAGACGAATATCCTAACATCATCATGATTACATTTTGTTAAAATCTTATCTGGTTTTTGTTTATATAGGTCTCTAATAGATATTAGTTTGTGCAAAAAATTAATCAGCTTCAAAGTAAAAACAATTTGTACAAATCATTCGTCCCCATTTATTTCGATAGTTAAAAAGTGCGGAAAGTGTGAATTTGCAGAAAGGTGAACTTTACTTTGATGATAAAAATGAAAACATATTTTAAAAAGAAAGTTATGTAAGGTAAAAATTAATACAAGACATGTGCAAATAAGCTAATAACCAATAAATTATGGGTATATTTATTGAGATTCTTTAAGACAAGTTACATTTTGTGTGATTCACAATGTTGCCATACCATGAATCAACAATTTCATTTGAAATATATGTATGCTACAAGAAGATAGATACTAATTTTTATTACCATATTTTAAATAACTGAAAATGGATATATAAATACATATATTTGTGAGATAATGTGCGTCTTAGCTGTCCACTGAACGATGTGAACTTCGCAGATGACCTGGCTCTTCTATCGCACACGCAACAACAAATGCAAGAGAAGACGACCAGTGTAGCAGCAGCCTCTTCAGCAGTAGGTCTCAACATACATAAAGGAAAAAGCGAAATTCTCCGATGCAACACAACATGCACCAACCGAATCACGCTTGATGGAGATACCTTGGAGGACGTTAACACCTTCACATATCTTGGCAGCATCATCGACGAGAAAGGTGGATCGGACGCAGATGTGAGGGCGCGGATTGGCAAAGCAAGGGCTGCATTTCTATAGTTGAAAAATATCTGGAACTCCAAACAACTTTGAACCAAAACCAAAATCAGGATTTTCATCAATACAAATGTGAAGACAGTTCTACTACATGGAGCGGAAACATGGAGAACTACGAAAGCCATCATCCAGAAGATACAAGTGTTTATTGACAGTTGTCTACGCAAAATACTTCGGATTCGTTGGCCAGACACCATCAATAACAACTTACTGTGGGAGAGAACAAGCCAGATTCCAGTGGAGGAGGTAATCAGGAAGAAGCGGTGGAAGTGGACAGGACACACACTACGAAAAGCACCGAACCGTGTCACAAGACAAGCCCTCACCTGGAACCCTCAAGGCAAAAGGAAAAGAGGAAGGCCAAATAACATATTACGCCGAGAAATAGAGAAACACATGAGAAGAATGAACAAACATTGGACAGAACTGGAAAGGGAAGCTCAGGACAGAGTTGGTTGGAGAAAACTGCTTGGCGGCCTATGCTCCATCGGGGGTAACGGGGGTAAGTAAGTATATGCAACTATCTATCAATACCGTAGGTAGAGATGACTGTATGACACATTCATTGTTACTATTTGAAATCTTGAATCGGTCAGTGTAAGACCACTATTTAAAACCTTGTAGTACTGGATGGCTGTTACGTCTTGGTATGGAACTTATCGGCACTGCACATCCACGATTTCTGCTATTCACAGGAATTGAACCCAGGACTTTTGGTCTTGTGTGCGAACACCTAACCTGTGGTCCACTGAGCCGATATCTAACGGTGTTAAGGTTTAACCTCGATTAATCTTTGATGTGCTTGAACTCTATTATTACAGTTTCTCATATTGTTCTCGAAATAAACTCCTAAAAGGTGTCACTTAGGTTCGATGACATTTTTTCTTTAAAAAGTCAGTATTCGAAAAAATTCCAGGCGTCAAATTCAATATTGATGCATATAAGTTATTCGAAATTGGAAAGTAGTTTGATTATTTACTTACGCCTGTCAACCCTAATAGAGCAAAGGCCGCCAAGTTGCGGCCTTATACAATAGAATTGTCTCGACATCTCTATTGAAAATTGTAACTATGGTGTTGGTTGATAATTATTTAGAGTTGTAGATGTTCAACTGTAGAAATGCAGCCCTTGATTTCTCGATCCGCGCCTTCACATCTGCATCGACTATTTTGGTTTAAGTTTTCAAGAAATAATGACTGATGTGCAACTTTGAAAGTGACTACAAGAAATCAACTTCTGCTAGTTGGCAGTTTCATTCGCTGTAAAAAATGTGAAGATGATAATACTAGAGCGAAATTATTTATGACCAAAAATATAATTGATATTTCTTCAATTAGAGTTATGGAGATCAGTGTTTATTTCACACATTGAAATCATGAATCAATCAATGTTAGAACACCATTAGAAACCTGGAAGAACTAGGTGGCCGTTTCGTCCAGGTATAGGACTCTTCAGCAGTGTGCACCTGTTACGCGCGGGATTCGAACCCACGACCTTCTGTCTACCGCACGAACAGTTATCTTGACCAGTGGAGTTTAGCGCTGTTGGGTGTAGGCGGTAACTACTGCAGATGAGGTTGTACATAAATCCTTAGATTGATCAGTTAGACATTAACACCGTTGTTGTATGCTGGCTCACTTGTCCACCAGTTAAGCGTTCGCACTCAAGACCGAAGGTGCTAGGTTCAAATCACATGTATAGCAGGAGTTGTGGATGGGAATCGGCGACGAGTCCCATACCAGGAAGAAACGGTCATCTAGTGCTTCCAGATTTTTAATGCTGTTTGAACAATGATTCATTCATGATTTTAATGTCTAACTGACGTAAGCTAAATATTTTTCTACGAAATTTTCAACAGAAATTGTTGCCAAAGAACAAACTAAGTTCTGACAATTTCCTCAAATATACACATACAACAGCAAACACTGATCAAATAGAGTACTAAATATCAACGAGAAAATTTGATCCTTAAATGGAATTGTGAGCATTTTGAATTCTATGGTGAAAGTTATTGATTGAGAAGTTTCATTGTCAAATATTGCTACTGAAAACTAATTTCTCAGTCATAAGACTTTCAAATATATAACATTTTCTAAGACTTTTAAGCATATAAACATTTTATTAGTAAACATTTCTATGTGAATTACTGCAGCCAACTAGTAGTAGTCTATTAACATTGTTTGAATTCACGTTTTATTCAGTGGGTAATATCCCACATATTCTTTATAAACACTTCAGTATGATGCTTTCACATATAACTATATGAATAAATATATATATAAATACTTGTATGCATTAAAAATCTATAATATCTTTGAATAATCCATCAGGCGGAGAATATTTGCAGCAATTTAACGTTCAGTTAACTTAGTGTATTCAAAATTTAAAGCGATTTACACTTTTATTTAGAGAATGTTGTTTTATTGAAGTGAATTTTTATTCAAGATCTCATTTGAAGCGTTAAGGAATTAATTGTAACTGTCTATTATGATTATGTCAATCTAGCGCGGATTAGCAAAGCAAGGACAGCATTTCTGCAATTGAACAACATCTGCAACTCAAAACAGCTATCAGTCAACACCAAAGTTGCAATTCACTATACAAATGTCAAGACAGTTCTACTTTATGGAGCAGTAAATTGGAGAACTACGAAAGCCTTCATCCACAAGATACAAGTATTTATTAACCGTTGCCTAAGCAAAATATTTTGGATCCGCTGGCCGGATACCATCAACAAAAACCTACTATAACATATAATAAACCAAATTCCAATGGAGGAAGGAATCAGAAAGAGGCGCTGGAAGTGGATAGAACATACACATTGCGAAAAGCACTCAGCTGCGTCACAGGACAAGCCCTCACCTGGAGTCTTCAAGGCCGTAGGACAAGAAGAAGACCAAAGAACAGATTACTCCGAGGAATGTGTTGACAGACAATAGAGGAATGAAGAAAAAATTGGAAGAAACTAGGAAGGCAAGCCCAGGACAGAGTAGGTTAAGGAATGCCGGTAAGTAAGAAAGTGCATAAGTAAGTAAATAAGTAAGTAAGTAGGTAAGTAAGTAGGTAAGTGCATAAGTGCATAAGTAAGTAAGTAAGTAAGTAAGTATGTATGTATGTATGTAAGTAAGTAAGTAAGTAAGTGCATAAGTAAGTAAGTAAGTAAGTAAGTATGTATGTATGTATGTATGTAAGTAAGTAAGTAAGTGCATAAGTAAGTAAGTAAGTAAGTAAGTAAGTGCATAAGTAAGTAAGTAAGTAAGCAAGTATGTAACATGATGAATAAATAACAGATAGCCTGAAATGAAATCTCTAATAAAAAGCCATCCTAATATGCAGGATTAATTTTTTTATATTTAAATGAAAATCAAATGAAAGTGTTGGATAGATTGTATTCATTCAATTGAAACTTTGCTAAACCAGTTAGAAATGACTTTATAGTTTCCATTCTTATAAACATGTACACATTCCTAGCAGACAGCAGGCAATAATTGTCCACGAGTCTTATATATATTAGTTGTGTCATATATATATATATATCCTTTTGAAAATTTAAATAACGTACCTATTAAAATGACCTCTTGAATAAAACAAATCATTTCCTACTTTGTTCCCATTCAATTGATTGATGTAAACCTATTATAAGTTAAAGCATGATACAAAATTTTAAGGTTAACATCCATTCGAACTGAATTAACCAATAAAATGCTTCTCAATCTATTTTAACAACTAGTCAATACTGATCGATTAGCATGTAGGTCAAATATATATATATATATATATATATATATATATATATACATATATATATATACATATATATATATATACATATATATATATATATAATATATACATATATATATATATATACATATATAATATATATATATGTATATATATATATATATATATATGTATATCACTATTCTATCATTTCTCAATAATACATACAAATTTCGATTCTAAGTTCATTTCTTCGTTAGCATGTTTTAAAATTAGAATAATAGAAACTGTAATCATCAATCAATCATTGTTAGACCACCATTAGAAACCTGGAAGCACTGGACGGCCGTTTCGTCCTGGTATGGGACTCGTCAGCAGTGCGCATCCACGACTCCTGCTCCTCGCAGGATTCGAACCCGGGACCTTCGGCATTGTAGGCAAACACCTTACCATCGAACCTTCAAAACTCTGCCCCAAAATATCGTAACAGTGCTCACTAGTGACTAGCTTCGTGAGGAGATTCTCGGAGTTTTAGTTGAGAAGATGTCGGATATATGTAGGCAGTAATTACCAAAGACAAATGGGTGAGGTCGCGCAAAATCCCTAGATCAATCAGAGTTAGACATTACCACCGATGGATGCCGGCTCAGTGGTCCGATGGTAAGGCATTCACCTACAATGCCGGAGGTTCCGGGTTCGAATCCCGCGAGGAGCAGGAGTCGTGGATGCGCACTGCTGACGAGTCCCATACCAGGACGAAACGGCCGTCTTTCAGTGCTTCCAGGTTCCTAATGGTGGTCTAACAATGATCGGTTGATGATTTCAAATGTGTAAAAACGCAAACCTCCAAAACTCCGCCCTAAAATAATAGAAACATTATCATTGTAGCTGAGGAAGTAGGTTGAATATGTGGAGGCAAAAAGGCATGATAACACCAGGTTGATTTCTTTTCATTCGTACTCAACTACATTAGGATTGAACTGTGTGAAATTTATCGATCGATATTTGGAACTGTTGAATTTCATCATCGTTATCTTTATTATTTTCACATGTAATACAACCAATCAATCAATCAATCCACTGAAAGAAATGGCCTCATGAAATCATACAGAATAATGTCGATTTTCTGTTAAAATTCAAGAAAAAAACAGTTGTGATATGGACCTGCAATAAAAAACATTAATTTTCTTGAAGAAAACTAAATCAAGTACAGACATAAATGCAAAAACTATGAATATTTTTGTACAGAATTCTCCATAATTCAATCTAAATCACATAAAGTAGTCTATTACTCATGGTTTAGTCATTTCTCAATGTTAATATTAAAGAGTTCAACATTGTCGGATGTAGGTAGTCACTATCGAAGACTATGGGTGACGTTGCGCAAAACCCCTAGATTGATCAGAGTTAGACATTAACACCGTTAGAGGCCGGCTCAGTGGTCCGTGCTCAAGACAGCATGTCCTGGGTTCGAATCCTGCGAGTGGTAGGAGTTGTTGGTGTGCAATGCTGATGAGTGCCACATCAGGTCGAAACAGCCATGCAATGCTTCCAAGTTTCTAAGGTCTAACATTCATTCATTTATTCATGATTTGAATATGTAAAACAACATTGTCCGTAATACTATAATGCAAAATTAAGGAATATGACAAAATAGCTATTATCTAGGCAATCCACTTAGGATGTGTATGTGTCTATGGAAACTTTCATAGTTTTAAACTGTAAACTATCCACTTTTAGTCTTGATTTCCAAAATTAATTGAATTCCACCCTTGTTATCGATTATCTTCGTTACTGAAAGAGTACCTATTGAACGATTAGCTCAATTCTTCTATCGTCTTACATTTAAGTTGTCACAAAGGCTATCATGCGTACTTCCCTTTTATACAACGTATCACTGGGTTAAATGCAACTCTATCAACGACTGGATATTACGTACACGATAAATTTTTACTATTTTCTTTTATAAATACAAGCAAGTGTGAAATGTATACTGATATTAGATAAAACTAAGTTTATTTACTGATGTGAGATTATTCAAATAATCATCATAGAGAGATTTAAGTTAAACAGTGAATTTTTCGTGTTTCACTTCAAGGACAAGTTTCAGTGATTAAGAATGAATTTGTTAGTTTACTGGTAATGTTAACAGAACAGGCATCGCAGTTTCTTGCTTTAAAATAAATGGAGATGACTTGGAGGACGTTAACACCTTTACATATCTGGGCAGAATCATCGACAACCAAGGTGGATCCAATGCAGATGTGAGGGCGCGGATTGGCAAAGCGAGGGCTGCATTTCTACAGTTGAAAAATATCTGGAACTCCAAACAACTTTCAACCAAAACCAAAATCAGCATTTTCAATACAAATGTGAAGACAGTCCTACTGTATGGAGCGGAAACATGGAGAACTACGAAAGCCATCATCCAGAAGATACAAGTGTTTATCAACACTTGTCTACGCAATATACTTTGGATTCGTTAGCCAGACATGGTCAGAAACAACGTACTGCGGGAGAGAACAAACGAGATTCCAGTGGATGAGGAAATCAGGAAGAAGTAGTGGAAGTGGATAGGACACACAGTGAGGAAAGCACCGAACTGCGTTACGAGACAAGCCGTAATATGGAACCCTCAAGGCCAAGGAACAAATTACGCCGAGAAATAAAGAAAGATATGAGAAGAATGAACAAACATTGGACAGAATTGGAGAGGGAAGCCCATGACAGAGTTGGTTGGAGAAAGCTGGTGGGCGGCCTATGCTCCATTGGGGGTAACAGGCGTAAGTAAGTAAGTAACTAAGTTACTGCTTTTTTTTGTAATCTAACGCAAACTTAGTAAAATTTAATGGACAATTGTATTCTTAAAAGTCTAAAGATTGGTTATTAGTAGAATAGAGGATTATGTGAGTCCGTTACTCAACAATAAGCTTCCTATACAAGAATTACGAACTTGCAACTTCAGTAAGAAAACTAAGAATAAGTAGGAAGCTTTTGTTGACTAAAATGAATGGCACATATATTTGTATCTCATTCAAAATATACATCATTTATTTCATTTAGGTAAATAAAGCCACATCTCCAAAACTGATAGGTGAAGTCAAATCTTAACTGAAGGCATGTCCTTATCAGCATCTCGGTTTATGCCTTTTTTGGTCTAGTGCATCGATTTCCATTTTTTGTTCATCTTAAACATTATTCTGGAAGATTGAGTGGTTTTTTTCTTCTGAAATGTAGTTCACATATACATTCTAGTCGATTTGTTTAATATATTCATATCATATTAACTTGCTCACATGTCGCATGAATTGTCTACGATGATAAAAAATGGTAATTAACTATTGATTTTTTTTTACATGATAAGTATTTGTTCTAGTGTGGTGCACGCTACTTATAAGTAGTATATGACACGATTGTAAACGTAATGTCTGGCAGCAGAAGATGGAGGAAGCTCAAGAAAGGAAGAGTGGAAACACAATGCAATTTGTATGAAACGCACGAATAAGTGAAATGTCAGACAATGGATTGATGATGATGATGAAGATTTGCAAATTAACGGTTTACGATATGGTTTTCCTATTTTAGTGATTAACTCTGTAATTTTCGTTAAATACAATTTGGTTGTCCTCACCTGTGTTCTCCTTCACTACACTAGTTATTAATCAAGAAGTCTGTGTTGTTATTGTCAATTCAATTAGCTATTCATTGTAAATGGATTACTAAAAATAAACTTTAAAAAATGGCGAATACAGATTCAACATTTGCTGTTATATATATGCCTTGGAGGATGTTAAAACCTTAACGTATCTGGGTAGAATAATTGATGAGTGAGGTGGAACTGATGCAGATGCAGAATGCATGGATCGGCAAAGCAAGGACAGCATTTATACAATTGAACAACATCTGCAACTCAAAGAACCTATCAACATTACTCCAAAGTCACAATTTTCAATACAAATGTCAAGACAGTTCTACTGTATGGAGCGGAAACGTGGAGATCTACGAAAGTCATCATCCAGAAGATACAAGTATTTGTTAACTGTTGTCTACGCAAGATACTTCGAATCGGTCGGACAGGCAGTATCAGCAACATCCTACTGTGGCAGAGAACGAAACAGATTCTAGTGGAGGGGGAAATCAGGAAGAAGTGCTGTAAGTGGATGGGGCATACAATGAGGATAACACCTAACTGCCTTTCAAGACAAACCCTAACCTGAAGTCCTCAAGGTCAGAGGAAAAGAGGAAGGCCAAGGAACCCATTAGGCCGGGAAATGGAGAAGAGAAGAATGAACAAAAATTGGACAGAACTAGAAATGAAGTCCCTGGACACAGTGGGTTGGAGAATGCTGGTCGGCGGCCTATGCTCCATTGGGGATAACAGGCGTAAGTAAGTAAGTATGACGTTCAGCATTTGTGCGTATTAACTCAGCTTATCTTTTTTCTGATTCAGTAATTCAATTCAACTGTATATAAAATGTCAGTCAGTGTAAAGCTCAATTGTATTTTTACATTTTCAATTTATTGATTCATAAATCCAATATCAATCTAATTTGTGTTTAAATGACTGCATTCAGTTAATGAATTGATTGATCAGCTGTTGTAATGTTTTGAATGAGTGAATCAAACTCTTCATCTACTACTAACTAACATCAATTTTTGTCTTGTAATGTTTTTATTCTGTTTAGTACAAATTTCAATTGTCCTCTTCATTCTCAATATTTTATCAAAAGAAATTTCTGTGCTCAATATTGAACATTTTACAAAATGTTCAATTTTTAAAAAAAAATTTAATAACGAATGTACTTTTTGTTAACCTGTATAAGACCTAGAACTAACTGGCTGTTAATTTTATATCACTGTAATCGGATTAGTCCAAATTCATAAAAGCATAAACTAATTTGATTGGCTGTAGATATTGGTTGGTTATACATACAGTTGGTTTGCATTTTCGCATAAATATCTATCTATCTACCGCCTCATGATTATATTTAAAAGGTTATATTAATACAACTAACTGGGTTTTTTTTAACAGATAGGACCAGTTTTCTCATTTATCATAGATAAACGTAGACTGACGCCTTTTGGAAATTGCAGCTATACTAGAAAATGTTGATACTAGTTACTCGGTCATGACAGAATTGTTATTAAAATATTGATTATTGTACAAGAGAGCCAATAAATTTGTGCATAAACCTTAGGAGATAACTAGTTCTGGTGCGGCACCCATCAGCAGTATGAATCCACAACTCCTGCTACTGTCAGTATTCGAATTCAGGACCTTCAGTCTTGCGCGTGAACACAATCTCCAAACCACTGAACCGGAATCCAACGGTGTTGATGTCTTTGTCCCATCAATCTAAGGATTTTGCGCAACCTCACCCATTGTGTTCGGTAGTTACTGCCTAACATCGGCACGGCCAAAAACTCCACTTGTCGTGTATGTTTAAACAGATAAGTGTGTTGGTAATGCTTAGTTAATACTACATACGTTTATGTAAAAATTTTATACTACTGCTACTGTTTACTTTCATATGATTCTTTCGATTTAGAAATTACCATCCAATAGGAACAAGGAGAGAGCAGAGAGATGTACAGTTGCTTCATTTTTTGATCACATAATGATAGTCTCAACTTTTTGACTAGAATCACTTAAGCGTAACTCAGTAAATTTGAAGCACTTCATGTGTAGATTATTTTCAATGATTTTAAAATATCAAGATTTTGTCTACGATCAAGTAAATTTGTTTTCCATTTTGTTTAATTGATAGTAAGAATACTGCAAGTGGTTTCTATTTCCTGCTGCTACTCGCAGGATTCGAACCCAGGATCTGCACCCATGCGTGAGAGCACCTTACCTCTGGACCGTTCAGTACTTCCTGGCTTCTAATGGTGGTCTAGCAATGATCGATTTATGAATTCAGTATGTAAAAACAATCTTCATAACTATATGATGAAAAATCATTAGTGACTAGCTTCGTGAGGAAATTCTCGGCGTTCTAGAGAAAAGACGTGACCAGTGGAGTTTTACCCTGTGAGGTGCAATCAGTAACTACCAAAGACAATGAGTGAGGATGAGTAAAATCCTTAGATTGATTAGACAATGACATCACTGGATGACGGTTCAGTGGTCTTGAGGTTAAGTGGTCACATGAAGGACCGAAGGTCCTGAGTTCTGAACCCGCGCGTAGTTGGAGTCATGGATGTGCATTGCTGATGAGTCCCATACCATGACGAAACAGCCGTGTAATGCTTCCAGATTTTTAATAGTGCTCTGACAGTGATTGATTCATGATTTCAATTTGTAAAACAATGATCTTTATAACTCTAAATGAAATATCATATTAATTCATTGGTGGAATATTCTTACTTATTTTCTAATTTACAAATTAAATTATTTCAGATATATTGCAAGTATTCACTCATATACACTAGAATTTATTCATCAAAGTACTGCCTAATTGTTAGGATATTCATCCAATATCCTAAGAGAATTATTGGTCAATTCCTATTGGTTGATTCCTACTGGTCAATTTTACGGTCGTCCTAGATATCAATGTCACGTGCTCCAATGTTGTTCCTTATTGGTTGTCCTGACTATCACTGTCACTCCAAATGTTGCTTCCTATTGGTCGTCTTGACTGTCAATGTCACAGACTTCGATGCTGTTTCCTATTCGACCAAAATGTATAAATACGCATTATGTGTAACATTTTATGATCAGGACTAGAACCCGGTCCCGGATCACTAGTCCAGGATCCTGATTCTCTTCTGGATTGGGACCTCGTACTTTCTGGATGCTTGTAGAATACAGGTTCTACTTCACATTCAAGTCTTCTTATTTTTACTCAATATGGGGGTTGGGATAATTGGATTTGAGTAGCATGTCGTGTCGCCGGATCCTCGATCTTCGCTCTCATTTTCCGTCTAGGTAAACTTGTAATAGTTCAAGTATATCAATTTGACGTGTTTATGTGCAGGCGTAACACTAATACAGATGAAAATATTAATAAACACTGATTGATTATAACAACCTGCGTCACAGTCCAAGTCATTATAAATTAATAGTAATAACTACGAAAATTAACTTATGCAAAGTATAAAACACGTCAATGCAACTACTTACAATGTACGTTCAGATAGTTTTAATGCTAACTATGCATCTACTATACCCTCTTTGAAAATACAGTGTAGCGGTTATTAAAGCCTCACAATAAGTAGTTTTGTAAGTCTTCGAAAATGATGCTGACTTTATTAATTTTACTGGATACAACCTAGGTGAAGGCGCTCATCAAATGACTATTGTGTATGCAGAGCTACTTATCCCTTCGCAACAATTAACCAGCTTGAGCCGTACACTTCTCAACAAACTGACCATCTGCCAGATGTTCCCTTTGGTCATCTTCACTCTTGACTTCTGTTTTCATTGGATCTGGTATTCTCAATTAGAAAGCGTTGTGATACTAACATAAATCACTTATGAAATGTAAAGTCACACCTGTCTACTTCTTAAATGTCCATTTATACATAAATATTTCATTGCTGAATAAAGTAGCGAGAACATTTACAAATCTGTTTGTAGGTAGTAGCTCTAAGAATGATTTTTATCTGTTTCTTGGTTCATAGTGTGGTGCTGTGGTGCGAGCTACTTATAAGTAGTATATGACGTGAGTGTAAACGTAATGTCTGGCAGCAGCAGATGGGGGAAGATCAAGAAAGGAAGAGTGCAAAAACACAATGGAATTTGTATGAAACGCATGAATAGTGACAATGGATTGATGTTCTGCAACAGGAACAGTCCAGTTCGATATGATGAACTGATATTTTGCAAATTAACCGGTTACGATATGGTTTTCCAATTTCACTGAGTAACTCTGTAATTTTCGTTAAATACAATTCGGTTGCTCCACCTGTGTTCTCGTTCACTACAATAGTTCATACATATTTCTTATCCGGGATGATATGTTTTGTTCATGAAGGCGAAAAGTCGGGTTAAAATATGTATATGTATATATATATATTTTGATGAAACGTGACATCTAATTCTTCGATCAATAATGTATAGCTTTCTTTAAACGAGAATAGAAACTTGTTGAATAGAAAAAATTAATTTTTCCACATTCTACTTCAGCATAACATACACACAAGGAACAAATGAATATTCTTTTTAGATTGTAATTCAGTCTACAATAACATGCTGTTTTCATGAAATTTCCAAATAAACATTACTCGATGTTAAAAAGTGATGTAAGTTTGAGTCAAGAAACTTTTCCCAATTTATTATCTGTACTAATTTCAAATAGATTTCAATCCGAAGAATGATAGAAATCAAGGTTGCGCAGTGAATTCAGTTGATAGAGATTTGTTTGAAGCTATTAAATTCATATAGCCATTATCAAAAATCAAAATCAACAATTACATACAAGAGAACAGTAATCAAATTGATTTGAATTTTATAGCGGTGAAGAGAAATCATTGCATGGTATTTTTAAAATGCACCCAGACGATGTGTCATGTGACTTTACAAAGCATCCCTGTCCCATGTGTATATTCTATTAATGCAGACATATACATTATTCATTTTTGTAAGCATGAATCGATCAATGTTAGACCACCATTAGAAACCTGGAAGCACTGGATGTGTAAGTTAACAATCTTCACAACCCCGTAATGCAAATTACCTGTGCTCACTAGTGACTAGCTTCGTGAGGAATCTTCTCCGAGTTCCTCTAGTGGGAAGACGTGACCAGTGAAGTTCAACCTGTTCGGGTGTAGACAGTAGCTACTACCGAAGACTGTGTATGTGGTTGCGCAACTCCGTGAATTTGACCAAGTTAGACATTAACACCGTTAGATACCGGCTCAGTGGTCTGACGGTCAGGGCGTTCGCGTACAATGCCGAAGGTCCTGGGTTCGAGTCCTGCGGGGTGCAGGAGTCGTGGGTGCGCACTGCCGGTGAGTACCGTACCAGGACGAAACGGCCGTCCAGTGCTCCCAGGTTTCTAATGGTGGTCTAACACTGATCGATTCATGGTTTCAAAAATGTGTAACTTAACAATCTTCACAACCCCGTACTGCAAATATACATTATTATCGTGGTAGATTTACATGTAAGAACATATTGAGAAAAAAGTACATCCTATGGATTTAGCCATGCCATTGTCTGTTTCAGGAAATGCAACATAATAAAAATGATCAACTTATATTGATTAGGTTTGGAAGATGAAGAGTAGGCTAGCGCTCTCTATGTTCAATGTTCAAAACTATTCGGAGCGAAACGCAACTATTGAAAAAAATAATAACCAATTGTATTCTTTTGTTTTCTAAAAAACTAACTATTCATTTGATTGGAACAAACTGGATGAGATACTGTTTTGAAATGGAATGAAATAAGATGGAGAAAACGAAAATGCGAAAACCATTATTAGGCTGTGAATACCATTCATTTTGATGACTATAATATAATACAAGCTTTCGGTGATTTTTGAAATGACCGCATGATTTTCAGGTTCAATTTTTTTTTAACTAATCACAAGATAATTGATGCAAATCAAGCGTATTTCACAATTGTAAGCAATAAAAACCCGGTTTTAAGTAGAATTTTATCAGTTTTTGGTGAGTTAATATCTATTTTCAAATCTTAATATTTAAAAATGCCAACTCAATAATTGTGATGAGGAACATTATCCATAATAAAGATTTCATTTTGAATCAATCGAATAGTCACAGATAGTTTTGCATTGCGGGGTTCTGGAGATAGTTGAGATACATTTTGAAATTATGAATCGGTGAATGTTAGACCACCATTAGAAACGTGGAAGTGTAGTGAACGAGAGCACAGGTGGGGCAACCGAATCGTATTTAGCGAAATTACTGAGTTACTCAGTAAAATTGGAAAACCATATCGTAAATCGTTGTTAATTTGCAAAGTATCAGTTCATCCTATCGAACTGTTCCTGTTGCAAAACATCAACCCAATGTCACTGTCCATGCGTTTGATACAAATTCCATTGTGTTCTAACTCTTCCTTTCTTGATCTTCCCCCATCTTCTGCTGCCAGACATTACGTTGACACTTTTAATGGTGGTCTGACATTGGACGATTCATGATTTTAAAAAGAAATGATTGGTTTTACGTGTTACGAAGTATCTATGTTGAAGAAAAATAATCACTTATGAAATGTGTAAGTGTATGAAAACAAAACGCAATTTTTCTAAAAACAGTTTTCGACATTTAGTTATTCCGATTTCATATTTTAATATGATGAAGAATCAGGAGAAGATACTTGTCCGTGAATTTGCACCTTTCAACTGTAGGTATATGTGTGTGAAATCCATCTTAGAAGAGTACAAGTTTGAGTGGAGAAATTATTTCAAACACTAAATTCCAGAAAATTTATCGTCTAAGCTTTCAGTAACTTAAAAAATGAAATGTATATAGATTCTAGTAATAAATTATTATAATGATAAAAATAGATGATGGAGAAAATTTGTAGCTCCGGTGGATGTCTGTGATGGAGTTTCATTCTTTCAGTTGGATGTTTTGGTTGTGGAGCTTTCATTGTTGTTCTTCTGACCAACATCATTGACACAAACTTCAGGTTGAAAAAGTGAAGTATTGGAATTTCTCCACGTATGACTCGTAGTTTATTCTGTTGACTTCGGTTTTGATTAGTTGTTATTAACCTTGAACCCGTCGTTGTCTGCACCTTTATCTTATCTCTTGATGCAGAAACAGATCAAAAGGGGATGCAATCAAAATAAAGGTGCACACAACGACATCCAATCAAGATTGAGGTTAGCAGAATAAGCTACAGGTCAAACGTGGAGAAATTCGAATGCTTCACTTCGTCTACCTGAAGTGTGTGCCAATGATGTTGGTCAGAAGAACAACAATGAAAGCTCCACAACCAAAATATTCCAACTCAGAGGACGAAACTCCATCACCGTCATGATAAAAATACAACTGCTTTATCATGAATGGTTTGAATAATCTTACTAGAAAAGCAAACTGCGATCAAAATTATTAAACCGTAGAGAAAGATCATCTTGGAAATTAATTTTTTAATTGCATTACTGGGTTATGAAGTTTTTTAAGTTACACATTTGAAATCACGAATCGATCAATGTTAGACCGCCATTAGAAACCGGGAAGTGCAACCTGTTCAGGTGTAGATAGTAATTACCGAAGACAGTGTATGAGGTTGCGCAAGACTGTGAATTGATCGAAGTTAGACATTAACGCTGTTAGACACCGGCTCAGTCGTCTCGAGGTTAGGCGTTCACACGCAAGACCAAAGGTCCTGAGCTCGAATCCTTCGAGATGCAGAATCGTGGATGTGCACCGCCGATAAGTCCGAAACCGGGATGAGACGGCCATCCAGTGCTTCCGGGTTTCGAATGGTTGCCTTGTAGTGAAGGGGCAACCGAATCGTATTTAACGCAAATTACAGAGTTATTTACTCAGTAAAATAGGAAAACCATATCGTAAATCGTTCATTTGCAAAATATCAGTTCATCATATCGAACTGGACTGTTCCTGTTGCAAAACATCAATCCATTGTCACTACTATTCATGCGTTTCATACAAATTCCATTGTGTTCCCACTCTTCCTTTCTTGATCTTCCCCCATCTTCTGCTGCCAGACATTACGTTGACACTCACGTCATATACTACTTATAAGTAGCTGACACCACACTACGAGTTCACTTTCTATCTATTTACACAATGTATTTCTTTTGACTAGAAGCCTTGTCTACCAACTTCTGTAAGTTGTCACTCAATAAATCACTTGATAATAACTAATTATACACTAATTACAAGAATATACAAAGTATCATAAATAAATAAGCAGTTACATACAATCTATGCATATAAACTAGTTAGTTATGTGTAGTGCAATTGTTTTCAAGTGACAAGTGAAAAAAAAAATTACAGTGGTAATTAAAATCAAACTATACCAGTGTAGAAGTTCTACTATGAAAGTAAAAAAGAACATACCTGAACGATTGGAATGATTTTAATTAAAATCAATAAAAGATTTAAAATAATGATCTCTACTCTGTGCCACAACAGGTAACAAACAACTCATATCAATCAATTGGAATATTTTTAATGTATAGAAAAAACAAAAGATGTTTAACTTTAATTGATCAGCAGCATACAATCACACATTCACACATTCAATTAGTTGACTAATTATTAATGATCTCATTCGTTGTGTAAGTTGCCTGGAAGTACGCCCGATATAGCTATCTCCACAGGAGCAGCTAGCTGAATTTGTAAATGCACATAGAGGAGGCCAACTCACGTAACTTATCCTTCTTTTGGGTATACATCGCTGGTCGACTGGAGAAAGTCAATGCAAGTTTGGCAGCGTTGAATGTTCTACTAATTTACTCTTATTAATCTGTCCTGCAGAGTATCGCAGGCCACATCTCCCTTTGAATTGTAACTTCATAAATAAAGACTTCTTTTGGGCGGTCGAAACCACTGATTTCTTTTTTACGGCAGACATATACTTCTTTATGAATGCGCTGGGATAACCACCAATCTCGGTTAGTGAGTCGTTGATGAATTCCAGCTCCTGACTTAAGGTATCCACTAAACAAATCATATTTGCTCTGTTAGTGAGGCATCTAACCAAATTTCTTTTGTAGTGGATAGGTGTGAAACTACAAAAGTGAGTGTATTGGCCTCCTCTATGTGCATTTACAAATTCAGCTGCTCCTGTGGAGATAGCTATATCGGGCGTACTTCCAGGCAACTTACACAACGAATGAGTGAACATCTCCCAGCATGGTTTACGAAGGGTCAGTCAAAAACGATATGCAGTTCTTTCTTAGCACACCTGGTAGATAGTGATCATACTATTAATGATCTACCCGTTTGAAATTTATTCACACTATTGAAAATCAGTTATCTGTTTAAATCATTCATTATATTTTAGTATTTAATTTGAAAATGGAATTTTTGAATATCAAATCTACTTGTTAATATTGTGGTGCGCTCTACTTATAAGTAGTATATGACGCGAGAGTAAACGTAATGTTTGGCAGCAGATGATGGGGGAAGATCAAGAAAGGAAGAGTTAGAAGAACACAATGGAATTTGTATGAAATGCACCAATAAGTGAAATGTCAGACAATGGATTGATGATGGATTGAAGATTTGCAAATTAACCGTTTACGATATGATTTTCCTATTTTACTGAGTAATTCTGTAATTTTCGTTAAATACAATTCGGTCGTCCTCACCTGTGTTCTCCTTCACTACAATACAAATACTTAGATTGTATGGAAAGTTATCAGCAGATAGTTAGTAGTTATTATTATCGTTATGGAAGTATGGTGTTCTTTTTTTTTAAGAACCAATCGTTGTACCAGTAAAAATATCTCAAAAAAAGAATATGATGGAAATCTAGCTAGTAGCAGTCTGTCATAAGGGCTTATCTAACGAGTAACAGAAGTTGCGGATGCGCACCGTCATTGATGACATGGCTCAAAATCGTTCGCAATGGCGCCGGTGCATTTATTCTTTGTGTTCTCTCAAATCCTAATCTTCTGGATTCTTCAACAACTCTAGTTTTGACTTTCTAAACTTTTCTCACTGAATCATATTTCTTGAATATCTTCTAATCCTAACCTCTCCGATTACTCCTAATATCTTTACTACCTCTTCGACTATTAGATTTGAATTGAAAATTATATCTCTGTGCTGATGTGGTATGGCGACATGAACTGATGTACTTGCGTACGAAGTTCTACGTTGCATCTGACTGACTGACTGACTGATCGTCATTGATGAGTCCCATACCAGGAGGAAATGGCCGTCCAGTGCTTCCAGGTTTCTCATGGCGGTATAACAATGATTCATTCATCATTTCAATATAAAACAACGATCTCCATAATACTATAATGCAAAATCACTATATATCTTGCACTACTTTCAAAGATATTACTCTGCGTTTTCCTTCTATCTATGAATTATTTGTTTTAAAGGTCGAACGTGTTGGATGATTGAGGTAAAAGGCGTTGAGTTTAAGTTCTACAGTGAAAATGAACACTTGGATGAAGATATATCATCTAGAAAGCGAACCTCGAATCGGTGGAGACACTCGTCTAACATTCTGCAGCTATCTAGTATTCAACTTTGTCTTAAAATACATTTCACCGATGATAATATCTAGGCCATTGGCTCATGATGTACATATACCAAAAAAGATTGATCAATAGCAATTCTAAGCACCAACAATGGGAGGATTCAAACCCTGATAACAAAAACTCACTTACTTATTTACTTACTTACTTAATTACTTACTTACGCCTGTTACACCCAATGGAGCCGCCGGCCATTATTCTTTAACCTACTCTGTCCTGGGCTTCCCTTTCCGATTCTGTTTGTCTCCAGTTCTCGGCCCGATATGTATCCTGATCTTCCTCTTTTCCTTTGACCTTGAGGGTTACAAGTTAGGGCCTGTCTTGTGATTCAGTTGGTTCCTTTCTTCAGTCAGTCAGTCAGATGCAACGTAGAAATTTGTACGTAAGTACATCAGTTCATGTCGCCATACCACATCAGCACAGAGATGTATTTGTCAATTCAAATCCAATAGTAAAAGAGGTAGTAAAGGTATTAGAAGTAATCGGAGAGGTTAGGATTAGAAGATATTATTCAAAAAGTATGATTCAGTGAGAAAAGTTTAGAAAGTCAAAACTAGAGTTGTTGAAGAATCCAGAAGATTAGGATTTGAGAGAACACAAAGAATCAATGCACCGAAGCCATTGCAGACGGATTTGAGCCATGTCATTCAGGGTCTCTAACCATCGATTATTATCATCTCGTGGACTCCAACCAGGTAGTCGACAACTACCGACATGGCTCACACCACCCGTCAATGACTTCATGGATTTGTGCCATGTTTTGGTTTGGCCGCCCCTAGCTTTCTTCCAACCTATTCCTACACTACAAAACAAAGCTCTTCGAGGCAATCGGTGGTTAGGCATACGTAACACATTTCCAAACCACCTCAACTGATGAAGTTTCAGCACTCCATACATTAGAAATGTTTTGACATCTGCATCATATCCACCTTGCTCAACAATAATGCCACCTAGATATATGATGTGGTAACAAGTGAAGAATTTAAATATGTAAAATCATGTGTTTGTTTAAATAAATTATTAAGACTTTAATAATTTTAAGTAATCATACAGAAGTTAGAAATAAACAATTTCTAGAAAATAACTACAGAGATTATGTTAAATATATGAATGAGTAAAATTAAATTTCTAGACAAAATTTTTCAATGTACGATGTGTGTGGTGGTTAAAGTCATTGAAAAAAATCAATCAACTTTGAAACACTGTACAATTTTTTGAGTTAGAGATGGCTCGATTGCTTTTGCTTTTATTATTATCATTGTTATTTGTAGTGACTCCACTTTTATGAAGAGAATGCGGTTAGTTTAATAGAAATGTGGTGCGAGCTACTTATAAGTAGTATATGATGTGAGTGTCAACGTAATGTCTGGCAGCAGAAGATGGGGGAAGATCAAGAAAGGAAGAGTTAGAAAACAATGGAATTTGTATGAAACGCATGAATAGTGAGTGACAATCGATTGATGTTTTGCAACAGGAACAGTCCAGTTCGATATGATGAACTGATATTTTGCAAATTAACGATTTACGATATGGTTTTCCAATTTTACTGAGTAACTCTGTAATTTTCGTTAAATACAATTCGGTTGCCCCACCTGTGTTCTCGTTCACTACAGAAACATTCATTATTCGAACCAATTGTACCAGTGATTGTTTTACTGAACCTTTTTGTTTATTCATTACTGTGCACACGCAAACTTTCGGTTTGTGTTTCTGCCATTTTGGTTATATTGCTCACTGTAACTTCGCCTTTTTTTCTCAGGCGCAATCCCTAACAACTTCATGGGTAAGTAATGAGTACTAAGTAAAATCCTAAATATCAATGTTCCTTGTTCTATTGTAGTGAAGTAGATCACGGGTAGGGCAACCGAATTGTATTTAACGAAAATTACAGAGTTACTCAGTAAAATTGGAAAACCATATCGTAAATCGTTCATTTGCACAATATCAATCCATCATCTCGAACTGGACTGTTCCTGTTGCTAAAACATCAATCCATTGTCATTCACTATTCATGCGTTTCATACTAAATTCCATTGTGTTCTACACTCTTCTTCCTTTCTTGAATCTTCCCCATCTTCTGCTGCCAGACATTACGTTCACACTCACGTCATATACTACTTATAAGTAGCTGACACCACACTACGAGTTCACTTTCTATCTATCTACACAATGTATTTCTTTTGACTAGAAGCCCTGTCTACTACCCTGTCTACCTGCCCGACATTACGTTGACGCTCACTTCATATACTACTTATAAGTAGCGCGCACCACACTATGATCAACATGCTATAAAGTAATATTAGAAATGTAGCTGAACACTTGTGATAACCAGTAGAATATTCTTATTGATTTTTTAAGTTAGCCACAAATTTCATTTTCATTGTTCAATGTTTTGAATCAAAATGTCTTGTTTTGTGGTAGGTAAACAAGCAAGTAAGTAAGTAAGTCAGTCAGTAAGCAAAATCAACTCATACTCTTATCACATTACCGATATTCATTCATAGTTGTTAACATGAATATCACTTGTTAAAAATAAATAAATAATATCAACCATTTTATTAAATTTTATTAAAAATTGATCGATCAATAGAAGGAATAAGCATTCTTCCTTACATAGTAAGTAGTCTATTGATTGGTTAATTAAAATTAGAAACAATTTGAAAGTAAAAAGACATTTGATAAAAAAAAGAGAAAAAAAAATGAAAATTGAATTCGAAAAATTTAGAAAATGCAAAAAGTATTTACCAGACGATTGATTGTATTTTCATTAAAAAATATGAGATGAAATGTGACATGAATTGTCATGTTGTGTATGCTAAGAGATGTTATGTAAAAGGGTATATAATTAGTAGTGATTATCTCTAGGTATTTGTTAACAGTTGTCTACGTAAAAAATATTTCGGATTCAGTGGACAGACACTATCAGCAACAACTTGCTGTGGGAGCGAACAAACCAGATTCTAGTGGAGAAAGAAATCAGGAAGAAGCGCTGGTAGGGGGCATAAGATACACATTGAGGAAAGCACCGAGATGAGTCAGTCACAAGATAGGCCCTAACTTGTCATCGTCAAGGCCAAAGTAGAAGAGGCATACCAAGATACATGTCAGGCCGAGAAATGGAGACAAACATGAGAAGAATGAACAAAAATTGGACAAAAATACAAAAGGAAAGCATAGGACAGAGTAAGTTGGAGAATAATCGTCGGCGGACTATGCTGTGTTACGGGTAACAGGCGTAAGTAAGCAAGTAACCTGTAGGTGTATATCAAATTCTTTGTTGACCAGCTTTTTCAAAACGTTTAATTCACTCTTTTTATTACTGAAATATTTTACCGTTATCAGTATATAATTAAAAAAAAATGATTTCATGTAAAATAATGTACCCGAGATAATGTGGTGTGCGCTACTTATAAGTAGTATATGACGCGAGTGAAAATGTAATGTTTGGCAGCAGAAGATGGGGGACCTAGTAAAGTGTAGAGAACAAAAAAGTAGCATAGCAGGGTGGGGAAAGCTGATCCCAAAGTGTGAAGGACCGTACATTATCACGGAGAGACGCGGCGCGGTTTACACGATCCGGAGAGAAGACAAGCAGAAGCGCGTAAATGCTAGTCAACTGCAGAGATGGTTTCAAGACTATCAAGTGTATGAGTCACGAAAAGCACCAAAGATGACAATGGTACGGCAATCAGAAAGACTACGACGACAGCTTATTAGAAGTGGGGACGAGTGTGGTGCGCGCTGCTTATAAGTAGTATATCACGCGAGTTAAAATGTAATGTTTGGCAGCAGAAGATGAGGGAAGATCAAAAAAGGAAGAGTGACAACACAATGGAATTTATATGAAACGCATGAATAGTGAAATGTCAGACAATGGATTGATGTTTTGCAAATTAACCGTTTACGATATGGTTTTCCTATTTTACCAATTAACTCTGTAATTTAGAATAAATACAATGCGTTTGCCCTCACATGTGTTCTCCTTCACTACAATAATACAAAAGTATTGCGAATGTTTTATGTGCAGCCTACTTGTTATAAACTAAGATCACAATTACATATTTCGATAGCATCTATTGATTGGTCAGGCCAACTTCTGATGTAGGTTCTATTGTCAAGAGCAATTTTACATTGGTTTTCAGAAGAACCAAGGAGACTGCCCACGTTTTAGCATTTCAACATGAACAGTTCGGCTTAATCATATAGTACAACCACCACACAAGTACTTGATACTTTGGTGGACCAAAGATACTTATTAGGTTTCAGTTATTCATTACACACTAAGTGTTATTATTCTTTGCCTACTAGTAGAATAAAAAGTATCCACTTGACTTAATTCTATCACGCTAGACAGCTAGTGATAACTTAAATCATTTTGAATTAGATAGGGTAGATGACCAATTGGTTTATATTGAACAAACTACAGAGATATTAACCTTGAGGGTCAATGAATACGTAGTGCTCTCAAACCCCCTTGTACGAACAAAAGTGGCGACACTTCTCTCTCTCTCTCGCTCGCCTTCTTGACATGCTCTCATATGGTCACGAAAAGTGAATGTCGAGCTACGGTTGGGTATAGTGGATCCATCTAGGGGAGTTAGAACACCATGGTTCTGAACCAATGGTGCCAATGGACTCCGGAATCCTGAAGAAATAGATGTATATGTGGTGTGAGCTACTTATAAGTAGTATATGACGTGAGTGCCAACGTAATGTCTGACAGCAGAAGATGGGGGAAGATCAAGAAAGGAAGAGTTAGAACACAATGGAATTTGTATGAAACGCATGAATAGTAGTGACAATGGATTGATGTTTTGCAACAGGAACAGTCCAGTTCGATATGATGGACTGATATTTTGCAAATGAACGATTTACGATATGGTTTTCCAATTTTACTGAGTAACTCTGTAAAATTGGAAAACCATATCGTAAACGGTTAATTTGCAAATCTTCAATCCACCATCAATCCATTGTCTGACATTTCACTATTCATGCGTTTCATACAAATTCCATTGTGTTTCCACTCTTCCTTTCTTGATCTTCCCCCATCTTCTGCTGCCAGACATTACGTTTACACTCGCGTCATATACTACTTATAAGTAGCACGCACCATATATAATAAAACTTACTAATAATATCCACGACTATGTAACAGGTTATAACAGCATGAAGAGTATCAGTTCATTTAAAATGACAGATAGATAAGCCATATTAATAAAGTCGTCTCAACGAATCCACCAGAATTACCCGCAGATTTTTATAGATTATCGTGTTTAAGGTGAGAAATTCATGTAACACAAACGAATATATATATATATATATATATATATATATATATATATATATATATATTAACTATGCTACAAATCAGTGTTTTCTGGCTAAGATATAAAAATTAAATAGTAACAATTACAACCTACACAGAGATGATTATCATTCCCATGTGTAGTAAGTAAGTAAGATAACGAAAAAAAGCATTTACTTAAATCATATGATTTTCGTCAAAATGTCTATTTTCTGTTGTTTCTTAATAGAAGCAAGCAAGCAAGCGAAAAAATTCTTTGTTTTTTAACTTGAACCCGGGATGAAGAATGCTGCTAAATGTGAAAATTTTTAACATGTTTGAAAAAAATAATAAGTAGACATTTTATGACCAACATTTAAAAATACAGCTTAAAACGGAAAGATAAATGGAGATTTAAGTTATGCTTTAAACTAGGTGCTTACACACACTTATCTCTCTTGGAAGAGGAACTCTTCATAAAAAGGCAGTGCGTGATCAGCCTCAGTCCAAGTTGTCTCTTGGACTCTGCGGTCACGCTTCCAGGTCGTTAAGACCAACACTAATCCACCTTGTTTTTCAGGTCCCTCAAGAAACAACCTTTCATTGTGTGGGCAGCCGTTAGTGACAAACGCCCTTATTTATACCCGTAACAGTATGCGGGATCAAATTGGTCAAAACCAAATCTCTAATTCCTCTTTATTAGCACGACTAACTCTACTCACATTCCTTTATCTCACTGCAGCGCTAATGCAAACGATGCGAGTTCACCAAAAATTATTCTTGGTCTCCTGAAATCCCGTTCTAGATTACATTTTGCAGTTTGTAATGTACGGCCGTTGTGTCAAACAGGTCAACACACGCTTCCTTAGCTAGAACATTAGAATATCGAGCCATCGATGTATGCTACGTCTCGGAAACGCGCATGCAGGATCCTAATAAAATCATTAATCTGATTTCACCTTGTCAGAACAAAGAAGCAACTCGATTAACTCTTCGTGTATCCGGTAGCCCTGATGCTGCTTCCCGTGGTCTTACTGGTGTAGGTATAGTATTGAGTCGTAGGGCTGAACTAGCGTTCCTAGACTGGATCCCTGTAGATAGTCGCTTGTGCGCTGTCCGACTGAACGGAACAGTAAGGACTCGGAAAGATAGGGACACCCGTCGCTGCCTCTTCGTCGTATCTGCTGCCTATGCCCCCAGTGACTGCAGTTCAGATGGGGTGAAAGATGAGTTCTACAGAAAGCTTTGAGACCTCCTCCAAAAAGCTAGGCGTTCTGATATAGTAATAATGGCTGGTGAGTTCAATGCTCAAGTAGGTAGACTAAGAGAAAATGAAAGACACCTAGGTGGATGTTATGGTGTCGTGGCTCAGAGAACAGATAATGGCAACCGTCTGTTGCAAGTATGCTCAGATAACCGCCTATTTTTAGCAAACACTAACTTTGGGCATAAGGAAAAGCATCTGTTGACCTGGCGACCCCCAAAGTCGTCTTAACGTTGGATCCAACTAGATCACATTGCTATCAGCCGCCGATGGAGGGGTTCGATAGAGGACTGTCTCTCGTTCTGGAGCAGTTGTTTCGACTCAGATCATGCTCTAGTACGAGAGCGTATTTGTTTGCGCTTTACTGGCCGAAAGAAAAATGTCGCAAGGAAACCACTTAGGGCTCTACTTAATGATAATAAAGCCAAGCGTATATTTCAGGAACAACTAGAAAGACAGGTGACCATGCAAGTGATTCCCATCCGGAGGCAGCTTGAAATGACATCAAAAAGGCTGTGGAAACAGCAGTGATATCTACTAGTAAGGTAAACCATAAGGCTAGAATGAAGCCGTGTATCTCCGTAGCATCTACCGAACTGATGGATGCTCGAAAACTCATCCCCCCTGGCTCTGAGGAGCGGAGTCAGCTTAGACGTAGGCTGATAAAAAGCCTACGCAATGATCGAGAACAGTGGTGGGTGGCGGGAGTGGGAGGGAGATGGAAAAGGCAGCGGCGATAGGCAACAGTAGGCAACTATTTAGACTCATCAAGGAAACTGGTATTAGGAACCCGAATGTGAGTGAGACTATTTCGGAAAAAAATGGTCTTATTATCCATTCTCAATCCAGGAGATTGAGTCGATGGGCAGAACACTTTAGAGATCAGTTCAACTGGCCTTCAGCAACACTGCAGTTACCCTCGATCTCAAGTTATTTTGAATGACGAATAGATGTAAGTCGTCTAACTCTTTAAGAACTTGAGAAAGCATTAGGAAATCTGAGGCGAGGGCGAGCGGCGGGTCCTGATAGATTGACCCCTGAGATGTTTAAGGATGGTGGTCCAGTTTTAGCAGCTAGATTGACTGAAATATTTGGTAGAACCTGGGAACTGGACGCAGTCCCATCCGGCTGATCTCAATCCCTAACTGTCCCAATCTATAAGAAATGAAAAAAGTCTTCTTGTGACAATCACAGGGGAATAAGTCTAACTAATATAGTATCTAAATTGTTAGCCTCGATAATCCTTAGACGCCTAACTAGAGCTGATGATGAGCAGACTGGAGAAGACCAGTCTGGTTTCAGACCTGGACGTGGCTGTGTAGACCACATTTTCACACTACGACAGGTCCTGGAACACAGACACACATTTAGGCGTCCTACAATAGTTGTCTTCCTGGACCTTAGGGCGGCATTTGACTCTGTGGATCGTGAGGTTCTGTGGTAGTGCCTGTTAGTAAAAAGTGAACCAAGGAAGTACATTAACCTTATACAAGCTCTCTACTCGAACACCACTGGTCGAGTGAGAGCTTACTGCGAACTGTCATCGGAATTCTTTACATCAAGTGGTGTCCGTCAGGGATTTCCACTATCACCATTCTTGTTTAATTTTGTCACAGACATACTCCTAGATATAACCTTATCCTCGTCTGAATTCTCAGGAGTAAACCTTCTACCGAGAAAATCGCTTGCTAACTTAGAATATGACGATGACAGTCCTATTTGGTGAAGATGCTGACAAAACTCGGAGTCTTCTGACCACTCTAAGCAACAATGCAAGCATATTCGGGATGCTGACCAAAGGACGAGTGTACTGTGCAGTAGTTCACTCCGTCCTACTATACGGATGCGAAACATGGCCAGTGAGAGTAGAGGACATTTGTAGGTTACTAGTCTTCGATCATCGGTGTCTCCAAAGCACTGCTCGTGTATCATAGGACAACCGAGTAAGCAATGCTGTCGTTAGGGAACGAGTTCTAGGTAGGGATGGCAGATCAATAGATGAAGTGGTGAAACTACATCAGTTGAGATGGTTGGGACATGTTCTGCGTATGCCCAACCACTGACTTCCTCGACGAGCTATGTTTTGTGGCGTAGGAGTAGGTTGGAAGAAAGCTAGGGGCGGCCAAACTAAAACATAGCAGAAATGCATGAAGTCACTGACAAGTGGACTGAGTCATGTTGGTAGATGTAGACAACCTGGTTGGGGTCCGCGAGACGAAAGTCATCAATGATTAGAGACCTTGAACGACATGGCTCAGAATCGTTTTCAATGGTGCAGATGCATCCACTCTTTGTGTTCTCTCTAATTCTAACCTTCTGAATTCCTCATAATCTTTATCTTTCTTCTAAATATATCTCACTGAAGTACACTTTTCTAATCATATCGTCGCTCCCTAATCTTCTACATTACTGCCAATACTTCTACTATCGCTATCACTCCTGGATTTGAATTGACAGTTGCGTCTCTGTGATGTGGTATGGCAACCTGAACTGATGTACTTACGTACGAAGTTCTGCGTTGTATTTCTCTGTCTGTCGACTACGGTATTCTTGTGACACCACGTGATTGCCAGCAAATATACTCTCCATTTGGACTATCTCTTCTTTCTTATTTTAGGTTCACAACAGGTTAAGACTAGGTAGTGATTGGTTTGTAGTGATGTTCTTAGTCAACCGAGACTCGAAATACTACAAACCAAAAATCTTTAGATAATTTCATGGACAGGTAACTACCCAGTCTGTTTGTGAACCAAATTATTTTCTATCTCAGTTCATTCGAACCATGAAATGAAGATCATTACCCAGTGATATTAGAAAAAAATTTAACTCAGTTCAGTCAAAAGATTGTATCCTTCTGCTACTCTAGCCGTTAGATATGTCTGGAAGTTAATTATCAATAAGTGTACGATTAATGCCTATTTGATTCCTTGTAACGAATATTAACCACATGATTTGGAAGCTTTTAGTTCAATACCGTTTGTATTCATATCTTGAAAATCCTAAACGAAACAACCATACAGTATTTCTTCTAGCCTTTTATATTTTTCAAGCTGATGTCAGTTGATAGTAGGAACTACTTGGACTTTTATGAGATGTTGATGAAGACTGTTGAGCTGTTCAGTTTATAATACAGACTAATCTTATTTGTACAGCCATCAGAAAATCGGAACTCAGTGGAAGGTTGTTTGTCCGAATACATGACTAATCGACTGTGCTCACCACTCATCAGTCCACCAGGGAATGAAACCGTGATCTTTAGTCCTGTAGCCAGCGCCTATACTTTAGACCAAGAACTCCATGTTTAACTGTTTAAATTTCTAATCCGAATAATTTGCGATAATGCGCAGCTGGTGAGTAATTGCTTTGCACTTCATATAGTTGAACTCTAATCTTTCCTCTCAAAATTAGTCACTCGTGAGCATAGTGTGGCCACCAATATCTTAATTGACTAAACTGGGAACATGTGAAACAAACTGTCATCATCGTGCCTAACGTGTATTCGGATTTCGTGACTGCGTTAAATCTGAAGAGGGGCTCACACCTTTAGTGGCCTGAGATGACTCCAATTCGGGCGAACGGTCGAGTACGCTGTGGATTAAATTTCCTCTTCGATTTGCATGTATCATACATAGGCGAACCGCGTTTGTGCGACGGTGGTAATGAGAAGTCAAGACGGTTTTCCGGATGAATTTATTCCCTGCATTCATTTAAGTGGACATAAGAATGAAAAGTGTACCAGTAGAACGAAGTGGAGAAGGTAAGTGAGTCAACTCAATGCGGTGAGGCATGGCTAAATGTTTACACAGATGAACACACATAATCGAATAAAAACTAAGAAATAAGCGAATAATTGGCAAGGTCGACAGAAGTGTGCATAATAACTCCGTAAGAAAAGGTTAATTAGTTTGTCCGAAAACTAGAGCAAGCCCTATGGGTTCGGTTATAACTACGCAACACAACACCTCGAAATAGAGCCAATTAATTTTACATGTCCACTATGGATGCTTAAATTTAAGCCGTTGAATCATCATTGCTAATTGCAGCCCAGTTCACAGAAACCCGACTCTAAAATCACATAAAAAGTGAACCCGAAGATAATTCTCTGATTGGTTTTGCGAGTCAAGTAAATCCTAATAGCCATACTATAGCTTTTGCCCTCGGCGCCTATTCTCTCATGTTCAAGATATTGTGCAGACCTAGTTTGAAGTTACCATACATGTGTATATGAAAATCTACCACCACAAGACCGGATACTCAACCTATAAGCTAGGCAGAGACTAGAATACCGCACTGCAGGACACGACTAAAAATTGTACTATGACGGACAACACTTAACACAATCACAAGCGGCCTAAACGCAATGAGCTTAAAGTAGAGATCGAGGAAATAACCTGTCAACTGATGTCTAACCACGCCAGTATAACAGGCTGACATCAGTAATACTTTAAAGAGACAATAAATTAATCTCATCATACCAATCACATCCAAATATTTAGAAACCAATCACGTCTAACTTCGTTCAACGGCTACATAAATAAGTTAAGTACGCAGTCCATGTTCTGTACCTAGATTCTTACATGCGGTTAGCAAACTAACATCTTACACGACTGACGAGAGACAGAAGTCAGAAAAAATGAGACCACCTTAGTGAGAACATAACCTTCACACGCATAAATACCAAACATGCGCAACTTGATGCGTCGTGTAATAAAAATTCATTGTTGCTGAGTCATTGCTCATTATTTGGCTAAGGTCAACATGATTAAGTCTACTAAATGATTTGAACAGACTAGGGTTCTTAATCGCTTGACAGCTTAAATAAACCTAAACATCATCTAGAACACTGTGAATAAATGCGGTCAAAAGTCTATTGCATTAATCGATAATTCATTTTTGCCACTGTAGCATGCACATTGACGTGAAGAGTGATTTGACAGCAATTCAAGAACTAACCAGAGTCAAAGACAAATTATTTCCAGAATATCGAAAATTTCTTATTGCAAATAATACAACTACCTGTAATTTTTGTAGGATGCTCCGGGGTATCGAAATATAAGAAATTATTGATGTTAGTAGGACATCGATGGAATAAAATAAAAAAATGCTTTAAAAAAACCTAAAGGGGAGGAGACACCGAAGAGATCTTAGCAAGGTTCCTGCTTATTTATCGCTCTATACCAAACCGTCAGACGATTAACAGTCTCCCCAGCAGAAGCTCTATTTGGCAGAAAAATACGGACACATTTTGATGTCATCCGTCCTACGCCAGCTACTGAGCCCCGACGAAACTTATCAATGGGGAAGCAGTCCAATCGACATCGTGAGGCGTAAAGACGGTCGTTCACAGATATGGCTCCTACAAAGCAGGCGGCTCGTAAGAGTACGGGTGGAAAGGCACACAGGAAGCAGTTGAACCCTAGCACCAGATCCTACGAATCTGCTCAAAGAGGGTGTTAGTAGGACACAGATGGAATAAAGCATGTCTACGTTGGCTGCACGCTAATTGACTAAATCTAATCGATCAGCGCTAGTCGGTCACGTGGATTATATTCCAGAAGCTTCTCATGTAAAAACTATAAAGATACTAACGTTGTTTTGTGTTTCGGATTCGCTTCGGCTTCTTATTTCCATTAATCTTGTGCTATTCGGAATATAATCTTTTCCTGTTCCACCTCGAGTGTATTGTTGTCAGAGAACACTAAGCGATAGGAATAGCTGAGTAGACTAAGAGAGTTTTATAACAATTGACCTGCTAGATTATCAGATTTACAAGTTCCGAAACATTTATTTACCTACACACTACTTGCGCGAAGAGTTTTTTCTCTTAAATCAATAACCCTTGAAATATTCAATGATGTGGCATTTGAGTAAAATTAACTCGCGGAAGCATAACTCTAGCCGCAATACAAATGTGCGACAATGAAATATACTATCTCAATGAATATAACTTATATTCCAAACATATGAGTGTGTGAGAATCGGCTTTATAACTCTTTGTATAAAGGACCCATTTAAAAAAAAAATATTATAACAAAAGTCAAACAGAGAAGTGAAGAGTTGGACAAAATGCTGAATGTATGTATCATTAAAAGATTTTAAAGAAATCACATCCCACATTAATCTAGGTCCATGTTTTCTTCATTATTATCAGCATTCTTTTTGGAATGATTTGTTTTTGGGTTACAATTTGTGTTTGAATTATTCACATCGTTGCATTGTGCAGAATCTTGACAGTTAGGATCAGATGTATTATTATTATTATTATTAGTATGAGACGCTGGTATCGGCTTTGGAGTATTGATAATGGGATGGCACACTGATTCCATGGCCTAAAAGCAAAATGAGAAGAAAACAAACGGTGTACTAATGAGACAAGTAGTAAGTGTTGTTGTTGTAACGGTTGCTTACGATATTTCCCGGCTAAATCTTATTGCCTAGTATTCTTGACACAAAACACTGGACAAGTAACCCAAATCAGAACACGGTTGAACAGTAAGGATTGTGTTCCAAAATAGCAAGGAAAAAGAAGCTGGAGGTGATGGCGAAAGCCAAGGCAAAGAAGGCTTGAAGGCAAAGATAAATACAATGCGAGTCTATTTATAGCCTTTAGATGAGAAAGCTTCTGGAAGAAAATTCACGTGACCGACTGGACTGGATTCGACCAATCAGTATGCAGCTAATAATACGAGAATTTTCTATCCTGTTCTCCAAGCTTCGATCAGGCGCTGATTGGGTAGGAAATTAGCCAATCAGCGCGCAGTGACGTAATCATGCTTTAAATCCATCTATGTCCCACTAACAGTTGTATCTGTGTGCGAAGTCGTACCACTGACTGCATAGTACACTCGTCCTTTCGTCAGCAAACGGATATCTCGCCTGCGCCATAAGTGACACAGGTTGGCAAAAGCTAATCGAGCATTCTGTCTCCGAGCTGAGATTTCGTCAGTCACCAGGCCATCAGCACTGATCAGACTTCCCAGATAAATGAAGCGGTCTACACGCTCGACTACTTCACTCTCTATCACTAGTTCAAGTACCGATGAAACTCAGTCTTGAAGCAACATTTTGCATTTCGAGGAGGAAAATCGCATCGCGAACATGCTTGCATTGTTGCTTAGGGTGGTCAGAAGACTCCGAGTTTTGTCAGCATCTTCACCAAATTGAACTGTCATCGGCATACTCTAAGTTAGCAAGCGATTTTCTCGGTAGAAGGTCCACTCCTGAGAATTCAGACGAGGATAAGGTTATATCTAGGAGTATGTCTATGACAACATTGAACAAGAATGGAGGGAGTGGACATCCCTATCGTTTTTAGTGTCATCGTTCTCCAATCGACCTGCCTGGCATGGTAGAACCTTCAGGAAACAAACTGGTCCCTTGAGAGGAGGTATCTCGCAGTAGGATAGAAAAATTAGAAACATAAATTACCCATACACACCTACAAAGAAGGGTTTAGAAAATGTCACACAACCTGATCCAACGGATTTCCGTTTCAGACGTTAAGGCCGTTTCAAAAGCACTTTAAAACGTCCCCTAAAAAAGCCATGAGTGACCGGCCTTAAATTGAGCCCAGCAACCACTAATGAGATTGAAAAGGCTATAAGAAATACAAAGAGGGAGTGCAACAGCTGCTGACAGATTAACTCGAGACTTTCAAGTATGATGATCGTCTTAGCAATGAGATTGACTGACATCCTAGGTACAATCCGGCAACTGGAGGCAATTCCATTTGACTGAACTCAATCACTGACTGTCCTGATCTATAAGAAAGGACAACAGTCCTCTTGTGACAATCACAGACGAGTCGGTTTAGTTCCAACAATACTTCCACGCCTAATCAGAGCTCGTGAGAGAACGAACTCGAAAAATGAGGCTGGTCTTCGACCTGGACGTGGCTGTATAGACCACATCTTCACACTACGACAGGTCTTGGAACACAGACACACATTTAGGCGTCTTACAATAGTTGTCTTCCTGGACCTGAAGGCGGCATTTGACTCCGTTGATCGTGAGGTTCTGTTGCAGTGTCTGTCATTGAAAGGTGTACTAAAGAAGTACATCAATCTTATACAGGCTCTCTATTGGAACACTGCTGGCCTACTCAAAGACAATAGCGAACAGCCATCCAAACCAATTACTTCAAGTGGTGTTCTACAAGGTTGTCCACTTTCTCCGACACGCTTTCAAAGACAACACTTTCATCGTCTGAATTTCCAGGGGTTGACCTTCTACCAGGAGGTTCTCTTGTTGACTTGAAATACGCCGACGACATATTTCTACTTGGTGAAGCTGACAAAATTCAGTCTTCTGACAACCATATGCAACAATGCAAGTAATGTTTGGGATGCGATCCTTTCCCTCGAAATACAAAATATTGCTTCAGAATTGGCTTGCATCGACACCTGGACGCTTTACTTATCACGGGAGTCACATCAGTCCTAACGACGAAATCTCGGCAGGTATATAGAAGGTTAGACTGGCGTTTTCCGACTTGCGTAACTTGTGGCATCGGCAAGATATCCGTCTCCTAACCAAAGGACGAGTTTACTGCACAGCAGTTCACTCCATCCTACTATACGGATGCGAAACATGGCCAATACTGATAGAGGATATTCATAGTTTATTAGTTTTTGATCATAGGTGTCCTTGAAGCATTGTTTGTATATCCTGAGAGGGCCGGGTAAGCAATGCTAGTGTGTTAGGGAACGGCTAACTAACAACCCTGAATTTCAAGCCAAGTATCCAAGGTTTAAAGTTTCTTCTCATCATTACAGCTACATTATTTCGATGCTATATTTTTACATCTTCATGCTAATATGGTCTGGCGATTTGGATTAATGCAAATCTGTCAGGTTATAAGCTGATGATACCTGCCATTACTAACCCTATGCCTCATTCGTATTGATCAGTTATAATGAACAGTCTAGTTGCGTTTGTAGATAGCTTCAAGTTGCCATATCTCAACACAAAGATGAGATAGTTAGGACGAATCCCACAATAGCAGTGGTAGTAACAGTATCAGTAGTGGTAAGAAACACTAAACATCGGTTTCAGAAAACGTAAATGGATCACCTTGTGCTGCCACACACAATTTCGAGTCATCATATCATTCGAAGTTTATAACTAGTGGTTTTTATAGACACACGGACCCCAACCAGGCAGTTGACGCCTACTGATATTTGTCTGAGAAATTTGTCCTCAACTTCAAGTAAAGTAAGACGTCGCACAAATCTGTGACACTTGTCTACCTACCATCGATATAGTAGATTCTAACTGACTACTAGTGGAACGCTGTTTCGAAATGATTTGATGAATCATGATTAGTAGATGTTTATTCAGTTGATTCTTACGACATATATGTATTCACAAGTTCATTCAAGGCATAGATAGATAGAATCAACCTCGATAAATTAGCAAAATAAATACTACTTACTTGTTGTTGAGCCACGATATCTGAAACTTTAAGCACAGGATCTGCAGTTTGTGGTCGAGGATTTTGCTGAATCATTTGTTGGTTCAACCAGGTCTCATACTGCACTATCATATCTTCTAGCTGTTTGACTTGTGCCTGTGTTAAGTGATCATAATTTGGTTCCCCGGCTGCAATACTGTCCAACACTTTCTTTATATGCTGTACAACAAGGAAAGTTAAACAAAGGAAATATGTTTAACCGAGATATCAACTGAAACAAGAAACTGCAAAAAAACTCATAACTGTACGATCATAAGGTTGCATATCTTCACTTGAACACAAATACTGGTATGAAATGGCATTTAAATATTTATGCGCCACAAATTATTGAGGTTTTGAATTACGACACTGCCTGGAACCCCAAAACTGAAGGCGGTTTTCCCGGGGGCCTCATCCCAAGCCTTTAACCCAAAAGTCTAATCCACAAGGTAATGGAGCAACGTAAACCGATGCAGTTCCATTGTGCCCGATGACCAACAATAGGTCTATACGCTATCAATCCCATCAAGATCCGAGAACCCATGTGAGCCATTGTTTTGGAATCAGTATTCCAACTCTCCTGGGTGGATTCTCCATACTTTCAGACCCGGATTAAGCTTTGACTAGAAACGCTTTCATTCTCACAACTTCATAACCAACACTTGTGCCACGAGAAAGCAGTGAGCAGGACTTCGCTGTCAGTGGCTATATACGAATGGCCATATGTGTGAGCATGTGGAGATGGAGAGCGGACCCACTTCACTCTCAACCTTATCACGGCATTTTGGGCAGGTTATATATATCTTTGCTACGGCACTTTTTAAACAAATATTGAATAGATGAAAATTTTCATTAGGGCATCACTGAGACGAAACTTAACATACATTGAATATCTTGAATGACTGAAGATACACGAAAATACACTTTGTACACTTTTAGAAGAAGTAATGTGAGCGAACTAAGATTTTTAAGAAAGTTGAGCAGTAAAACATTAACAGTAATAATAATCATGATCGTTTATTACTATTAAAATACGAACTTATGCTTGATGTATCGAGTAAAGTCTTTAATCAACTTAGGATATGTAATTGCCATAGTTAATTTGGATGATTTTTGGTAATCAGGGTGCCTGATTATATATTTTCGTAGCTAACAAATTTAATACGGTTTTAGTCATGACAGCGATTATTAGTCAGTGATTTATACAGATATCAAAGGACTTGACTGTTCGAGGGTGTATATACCAAATAAGCATTTATAGGAGATAGGATGAAATTCAGAACATTATTTTCAAGATGGCTAGATTTATTAACACCATAGCATGCGTATATAATGTTAGGTTCTTATTAAATACAGAGACAACAGGTTTGACGAATGAATTATTAAGGTATATTTATGCTTGCACGTAGACATTAATATGAGATGACTCACCACAAGTGATCGATTGAAATTCTCAACGGCTAAAGGACGATTGAGATGTTCGTGTGCACGATGGAAAATTGGATCTCCCTTGCTTTTCAACTCAGTGAGTTTTTCTAAATAAATTTGACGTTTCACATTTTCCCCCTCACCATATATCCACTCTTCCGTCATATCTAATAATTGAAGTAATGATTCAGACTCGGCCGTTGACACGAAAGGACTCAACGAGCTTTGAAGTTTAGACCGCATCTCATAAACATACTCTTCAACTGCATTTTTAGCATTTACCCTATCTCGTTCCAATCTATCTTGTTGAATGAGATTAGCCTATCAAAGAAAACAAAAGTACGATAGGAGGCGAGATTTACAAACATGGCATTTACATTTAGTACGTACAGATTACCACTAACCCTGGAATTTAAACACTAGTCTGAATTTCTATGAACTTGCATTAAAAACTATTTAGGGAGAATTTCTTCAAAATACTAAACTTCAAGACCTTACTTGCCTTTCAGTTTGAGGGATCACAGAAAGTCACGATACACAAATCTCCGTCTTATCATAAAAAGTCGAATCACTCAAAAAACTTAGATGTTTTCGAAGTGATTGAGATAATAGTACAAGGATATCAGTTAGTCTATCGTAGTGGTAGAAAACCATAATTAATATCGGTTTCTCCGCAAGTGGTTGTCAGTCAATGCTAAGCCTAATCTGCCAACTTGGATTGGCTAGGTGATGATTACCGCTAAGGTACAGATTTTGTTCCGCTAGATCAACTAGGACTAGAGATACTATGCAACGGAAGTCACAATGAATTATCAGAGAAATAATAACACCTTGTCCATGGATTTTATTAAGAGTCCGAAATTATTTGAACATAACGCGTTCATGGAGCTGGACAAATACAATATTTGAACGTTAAGAGCTTGAACTAGTACATCTCATTGTAGCCGACATTCTTATCTATCGTAGAAAAGATAGGTTATGACAATAAAAATATTTGAATTAGATTGCGGACTTGCACAATAACTTATAGAAAATGAACAATATGCACTTCTACGAGTATGCAAATACACTTGATTATGGATTCGAAACCAGATATGCTTCGATTTAGTCTTAAAAAATAGACTTTAAGTTTAGTGAACACCTTAATTCAACTACTTTCATTTTTTTCATTAAACATACCATACAAAGAAATAGGGTATACGTACTGGTTTTCACTTAATGAGTCGTGAAAAGATAAATACAAGGACTGAATGGAATTCTAATAGATGATATCTATTGTTTATAAGGATTCGTCTAACTTAAAACCATGTTGTTTCATTCAAGGAGGCTGGGTGAAAGTATACACAAAACCAGGTGGGAAAATATGTGACATACCAAAACTTCAGAGAACTCATTGAGTTGTTTTGTGGTGAACTGCATATTACTAACATCAATACTCAAATCATGATACTTGGTGAATTTTTTCTTTCTCATTACTGTTTTCTTTTTTGGCAAAGTAGAATCTTGTGTATTAGTTTGGTTGGTATCCACTGAAGGATTTTGACTCTCACTATCTTCATTGCTGCCAGTCACGGTTGCTTCTTGTTTAGGGTTTGTAGGCTCTTCAACCACAGGATTGTCTTCGGAAACACTAACCTCAACTTCTTTTTCATACTCTTCTACCAGTTGTGCTTGTGAAACATTGAAGATACCATGCGTATTCATACGCATTTTAAGCCTGATTTTCCGAGGCTCAGCGGATATCTGAGAAGCGTCTCCAATCCTGAAAGTTCCAATGACAACATTTTGATTTGGCAAGCTATCTTTATTCTCATAACGAGCCTCCAATATGAGGACACCACGTCGAGAAAGGACGATTTGGCGTGAAGAAGGAATAGGATGCAGAAATGGAAAAACTTCGATGCACATGTTTTTGCCTTGTGTTGATACCGTACCATCAATTTCATCTGTTTCCATGCACCGTTCATTACCTTCCTCTTGATCAAATTGTATTACAATAGGATACAGACATGGTTCAAGAACACTGAAGTCTTTCACTTTGAAAGCTGGGGAGCAAATGGCTGCCTAAAATATAAGAGTCAAAACCACTTTAAAACACCGAATTAAAAATTAGTTTTCGATCAGCTTGATGGAGATTACTTGGACCATTAATTACCTCTATTCACTGATAATACTATTCACATTGTGGGTTAATATGAATTTGGTTCAGAACAGAATTGATATGCGCAAAATGTTTACACGGTTTCTGGTATAACAAATTAGGTTTCTACACGCTTCGGGAAAATGTATCATTAAACTGTTGCAAATCAGTTGTTTTTCGAGAGTAAGCTTTCCTTTTTCAAACACTTGCTAACTTAGTGTAAGTTCTAATTAATGGAGACTGGAAAACTGCAGTCTCCCAAACACTGAGTGACAATTAACTAACGCTTCTTTGGGACCTAACATGTTGATTTCATGTGCATGATTGAACCTAGGTGTGAATAAGGAGGAAGATTTTGTCAATCTACGCCTGAAAAGCTAATTATCGGGTCATAATGATTACTTTAGATAAGAATTGCTAGTTCTTTGTTTGTATTGCGGCGAATACTTAGAAAACAGTAATCAAATTAATTAACTGTGATCACAGAACTTGTTTAAAATTAGGTTGAATCATAAGGCATACCTGAAATGCGCATCCTCGAGCGACAGCTTCATCACCATTTAAGCTAGTTCTGCCTTCCTGTTTGAAGACAGATGCGATGCATTTCTTTAGCATAGGGATACGTGAACTACCACCAATAAGCTCTACTGAGTGCACGTTTTCCGGCTTCAACTTGGCCAAGTCGAGGCATTTTGTAAGCAGCACTTGGAATCGTTCCACGAGGTCCGAGCACAGTTCTTCAAAGTCACTTCGTTTCATTTTGTTCGCCAAGTCCCGGTCTTCCGTCAGACACTCGATGTTAATAGGTAATTCAGAGGAATTCGCACTCATTGCTTTTTTAAGCTTTTCACATTCATAAAGCAATCTTACGGTCGCTTTTAATGATAGAGAAGCCTATAAAGGTGAAAACGTATAGTAAAAACTTACTTTCAACTTGTATTGTTGTTGGAATTCGCTGGCAAACTTATTGAAAAGCTTTGCGTCAAAATCCCGACCACCAAGGAAGGCATCACATATCGTCGCAAGGACTTTCATCTTACCTGTGTTATAACTGCAAATACCAATTTGCGTAGTACTATAACCAACACTGACAAATGCCACTATTTTTGGTGGCTGATCAGGTGGTGGTAATTCTGAGCAGTAAAATCCGTACGCGGTACCAACTGACGAGATTAAGTATGAAAGTAGGACTTACTTGCAGTCACATCGTTAACTAGCTTTACACAGTTGAGCCCTGCAATTTTTGTGGCATCTAATACAGATCTTCGTTCAGCATCTGTGTAGTAAGTGGGAACGTTGACAACAACGTCGACTACTTTAGAACAAATAGTAGTCTCTGCAATATCTTTGAGTTTATTCATCTGAATCGCAAGCACTTGTTCGGGAACGAAAGATGTTCGTTCGCCATTTACAGTAGCCTTAGTAGAATAAAACGGCGGGATGAAAAGACTTACTGGAAGGGTAATGCGACCATCATGGGTTTCTTCAATGTGACATGTCAAGTACTTCTTCTCGTTTAAAACGGCAAAATCTGATGGACATTTTCCGAGCAGCCGAGTAAAGTTTGAAAAAGTATTCGAGATGTTCATAACCTGTTGTAACTTGGCAGCCGTTCCTACAAGGATTGATTGGCCTGAAAAAGCAACACAAGTTCTGAAGAAATCATAGGGACACTAGAGACTTACGGCGTAGCCCTGTCACTAAACTCATTTGTGATCACTTCTATGCCACCACCTCTCGCAACACCAATGTAAGAAGTCAAAGTGCCGATATCGAAACCAACAACTGACACAGCCATGATCCAAACTGACCAGAAATATGTAGAAGAGAAAGTTTACGCGCTTCACAGTCTAGAAGGTGGTTCTACTAGGCTCTATGTAGTTAAACAAACTACCGTTATTTGATGTTTAGAAGGATGATGAAATGAGTGTTGGTACAAAGGAACTATGCTAACCAGTTTCAACCAAAGTTGTGAGCAAGTTCAGGTTTTCCCCACTTTTCGGAGAAAGTGTTTTATTTATTTAATTTATTATTTAATCGAATATTGGTGATGAAAACGGAAGAAACTGGTTTAAAAGTCGTTTCACTTCCCAGAATTTTAAAGCATCCTGAGAAGGGATGCACATCCATAGTTTGACAATACTTCAATGAGCAACAGCTCCACATGGGAGTATCCCGAACCCATTCAAACCAGAAGTATGAGCGAAGGAGACCGAATGTATATCAGGCAGGTGGTCATTATGCTTAAGAATGTGTGATCTAAGCTAGTTAGGGATGGATAATACGAAGTTCAGACTAGTTCTCTTGAGACGATGGGTGACCAAGTAGCCTTAAGTGTGCCTAGTAAAGCTAATTGGGTCACATGTCGTCCAATAATTATGTAAGTGAGAACGCTACGGATGGTCGGAGTTGATAGAAACTTTTGTCCGTAACAGCTTTTAAATCAACAATATGAGAATTGGTAAGAACAGAATTATTTTACTTTTGGCACAAAAATCGAGAATGCAGGAAGACCTTATGGGAATCCTCGTATGCAGGTTTGAGTGGTGGACGCAGTAAAAAGCCTGTAAGGCATGTTGAACAAAACATCTGTTGATTGCAGTCGAGTTTTTTAAGCGTGCTTGTGTATAAATCTGGGGATCCATCCTTGAAGTAGATGACAGACACCAGAATTCGTCTGGGAGTTGGAGTGCATTATTGCGAACGAGCTTGGCTGCAGTACATGCAGCATTGGCTATCACTGCATTGCGGACTCTTAGTAACACCAGTGGAAAAGCGTCAGTCCACTGCAATACGTTTGTAGCTTTCAAATATCTTTTAAATCGCAAATGATAGGCAGTCGTTCGGATTCATGTGACTTTCAGGAATGTAGTGAGACAGAGGAAAAGACCAAATTTGAGCGGGTGTACACGGTCATAGGTAATAGTTGAAGGGCGACTGAGGTTTTCTAACCATCGTTCAACGAAGGCATAGTCTACTGGTTTAGCAGCGATATCCTTGATAGGCACGATTTTACACACGTCTAGAGGTAAAAGTTTCCTTTCATCGACTTACGGTTGTACCAAGTCAAGATAAACAAGGTTGAAGCCAGCATCAGGAGTTGAGTAAGTGCCTAAGGGACATTGATTAGGTCCAATTACCTCCGATTTTAGCCAGCTTATATTAGATCAGCTAAATCGTTATCAGTACAGCAGAGAGTATATTATGGAGATCTCTCCACAATGTTTTACTGACCATGTTTTGTATATAACATTTCTCAAGACGCTTGTAACTATGTTTTATGTTCCGCACTCGTTATTGTTCGACTTCATTAGTTATGATAACATTAGTATTTATTCTCAAGTAACAGCGTGTTACATGAGAAATGCCAGTTTGTAGGCCAGACTAAATTTTTACAAATGCCACCACATTTACTATATTACGTTGATCAATAAGATAATTAATAATACCATTTGTTTTCCGACGTAGCAGGTTTGTGCCATTCTACAAACAATATCGGTGGAATCCAGTGACATTCAAAAGTAATTTACAAGACGGTGTTTCAGGAAATCCACTTACCAAGCATTTGAGTGATGAAACAGGTTAATGAGTTCATATGTGTTAGAAAGTTAGGCACTTGATATGGACCACAACTTTGACTAGCTTGTACGTAAGATGTATTTTTTGTAGAAGAAGAAGCTCTATGGTTGTTCGCTGCTGATAAAGTTCCGAAAAGAGTCAAAGGAGAAGCGGAAAAAAGAGGAATAAGGCAACTGGATATACGACCATATCGACTTCTAAGTGATCGTGATGAAGCAGACAAAGTAAAGGTAAATCAGTAGATAAAACTCGTAATGTCTTCTAAAGCTAACATAGTCTTCAAATTCGAGAGTGTGGTAGTAAAGAACAGTGAGTTTTGGAATATATGAAGGTGGATAGAGTCAGAATAGTGGAACAGAAGTTGAATTAGGGAGGTGGATGTCTTTTGATTGACGTCGAAGGGGCAGTATGAATCGTAAAGTTTGTGAAAAACATTGATAAGTATATCGTTTGTTGTCTGTCAACTTATTTATGGAATTCCGACGTCTAAGTCATACAGCAAGCATCTGAGTAAGCGTATTGTAGGTTATCTTAGTAGGGTTGTGATCCCATCATGAGGTTGGAAGTGTTAGTCTTGGGAGTAGCAAATGTACGGTAGCAACCTCAGGATCACTGATTAGTCACCCTATTCTAAACTAAAAAGAGCCCAATATTGACGAAACCTCCTGCCACACAAACATGAGTGGAATGAAGAAATCGTCTTTATTACCATTGTTTACTGGACACTATCTCTCCTGCTATTCCTTTATTCCCAGGATGAAACAGCTCTTCCATCGTCTCCCTAGCTAAGTAGTGGATCAAATGGAGTAAATGCAATTTATCGTCATCGACTCGGGGTTCGACATAAGTTTCAAATTGACGCATACATTTCCAGTATCCACGAGGTTGTCCATCAAAATAGCTTGACTCAAACTTTGGTAATTCTAAGCCTATAACCGGCGCTATAGACATCAATTTTTTCTAGGCACTTTAAGATCATCATTCAGACTACAACTTTTAGTGCCGTCTAACAATGGCTTACGATAAAATATACTACTATTTCGATCTTCCCTATCTGAGAGCGAACCGCTTAAACTAAGGTAGCTAAAAGGCACTTGCTTCAAAACAAAGGATTCGTAGTTCTGTTCGTCTTCATGGCTTCCAGCCAGACTTGAACTTGACTTCTTCTTACGAGAATTCATTGTAATACCTGCAATTCATGAAAAACGAAACTCCAAATTAATGATATTGCCTAGGGTTTTTAACTCCAATCTACCAATATTATTAAGAATTTACAATTCGCTGGTTCCGTCCTCTTGAATTATCGTTGAGAACTGGGACAACAAGAGGATTCTTCTTCTGTAGAATTGAGAGTGGATTCTGATTCCGGAAAAACAGTTCTAGAAGTTTAGATACGCGCCTTGCCCAGTTAATCCAAATAGAGAGCAATTTATCTGGGTAAGAAACGATTCTATTATTAATAAGACGATAAAAATAATTACCTAAAGAATATTACACTGTTATTCTTCATATTTAACGCAATATGTTTCTAATTCTGGAAGAATGCTTCCGTTTTGGTCCAAAATCGCACTCTTTCGGTCCAGACCTGCGTTTCACCCTCCAGGGTGTCAAATCCGATTTGACTGAGGCCATAATTAATAATTATACAGTTCAGTGGAAAACAGAAACTCCATTAAAGGTACAAAAAATAGAAACTATAACAAAATACAAATATTAACATCACAAAATGGGATTAAACAGAGTACCGAAATGTAGCACAGAAATAGTCAGTAAGAACATATTACAATCTAGTACATGGAGGGATTTTCCCAAAACAAAACTTCCAAAATGGATTCTGCAACGGCCCGCAAAATGCCTCCATACAAAACAAAGCCCCTTTTTATGCCTCAAATCATGGTTCACTCTCACAACCTAATCCACATCAGCAGAAGGAGTAGGACTTACAGCAGTACGCCCACCCGCCCTTCAACATGTATATGACCTATCAAGCTCACTATGCACATGTACTTTTCCCTCAGGTTCTTGATCCCTCTATCTATCATAGCGTGACCTAAAGGTCGTATAAACGTCATCCAGTTGAACCACATGAACATGAATTTACTCTCCATATTATAAAAAGGATGAAGCGTCAATCCACCACCAGTTGCTTCAAACGGCAAACACAATGAAGTCATTGATGCCGAATTATCAACAGAAGTCCTTGACCCATATATAATATGCAAGGGTTTGATCGCCAGTTTCGACATTTCCTCGTCTCCTGAAGACTCTGAATGGTATAAGGTAAGAACTGTTACGTCCAAGTTTTGCTCCTTCCCGTTATTGAAGTACAGTATGTCGATCTATTTGCAATTCACGAACCCAAATTAACAACAGAACCAAACTCCAAAGTAAGGTACCAAAGTTTATTCGCAATTCACAAATAGTTGACCAAAATGTCGTTCGCAATTCACAAACAGTTGACTAAAATGTCGTTCTTCAATTTTTTGTGCTCCTGGAGCAAAAACTCCTAATTACCAAACCAAGACAAATAGAAATCAAAATGTCCAAAAATAATAAATCAAACAAGTTCAGAAGTTAAGTAAAACAAATATACCCAAAAAACACAGTGAAGTTAATGACATTTATATAAAGGTTTTCATCAGCCAAATGTCTTCATTTCTCCCGTAACACTCCTGACCAAAAGAACCTTGGTTCTTTTCACCGACAAAAATTGGTAACAACAATCCAAGTATGTGCATCACAAGCAATGAACAACAGACATTCAATACAGATTCTACACCGGCCCGCAAAATCCCTCCATGCACAACAAGCACTTTCTGACATTTCAATTTAGGGTTCACTCTCAGCCCCTAATCCACACCGGAAGAACGAGTAGGACTTACAGCAGTACGCCTACACGCTCTCCAACGTGGATATGACCTATCAAGCTAACTAGGTACCTGTACCTTCCCATCAGGTCCTTGATTCCCCTATCTATCGTAGCATGACCTAACGGTAGTATAAACTTCATCCAGTTAACCCGCATGAACATGTATAACACGTCGTAAAGCTGGTCATATCCTATTCGGGATTTACATTCCACATCATAGGGATGAGTCGTCAATCCACCACTAATTGCTCCGAACGGCAGATACAATGAAGTCCGTGATGCTGACTTATCAACAGAAGTTCTTGACCCATAGATAATATGCAGGGTTGGGATCTCCAGTTTTGATAGTTCATTGTCTCCCGAAGACTCCAAATGACATAGCATAGGAATAATATTTAACTCTCCATCTCCTGATACAGAGGAGGTTGGATCAGCATTCGTCATCGTCGACCACTCATTTGTCACGTCAGTGACATCCAGATTATTATCATCGTCAACATGATTCCGCTCTGTCAGACAAGTCACGTTGTTTCTGTCTACACTAGCATCCGTAGAGTGAAACTCTTCCATTGTTGTATAACTCATCTCGCTATATGAAAGAACAGCATTAGTGTCACAACTTGAAACCGATGAACTCACTTGTTGTTCTTCATGTTCCGTTTTAGAGACACAAGACATATGCACATCAATAGCATCATTATCATGCAACACTGTAGACTGGCTGTTACCATCACACGCATTTTTCTCATCGTCACTCGATTGACAGTCAACCGGAGTAGAAACAGTCACAGTTGCACAACCTTGTGCATCTTCAATCAACTTAACATTTGAGGCAGGGTTCGATGACGTCAAAACACTAGAAGGCTCATTCGATGAAGTAGATCGACTAGTCAATATAGGTGGACTGCTCACACTTTCTGTCTCTTCACTATCGCTACCACTACTACGATTCTGATGACTACCATTTCGATTGCTAGTCACAGCATCCAAAAGGGAGCGAAGTTTACGCTTCTTAATACTAGTAGCATCATGTCGTTTCTCATGCTTCTTAGCTTGGGTAGCAGTATGTGAGCGTAACGTACGATTATTTCGACGACGATGAGTGCCTTTCAACTTCCGTCGATCACTATTACCCGCAGGAGTATTACCAATGCTATTATCATTAGTAGCCGCAGTTGTACAAGCAGCAGTACACTTCTCATGATATCCAGTTGACTCATACACAGTGTTCAACTTTACTCGATCAACATTACCTTCCTTACTAGGAATGCTCTTCACCTCATCTATCTTATCACTGTTTGTAGTGCTCATCCCGATACTTGTAGTACAAGTCAATGATGGTGGAGTGCGACAGGTGGACAATTCCATTCTCGATTCCTCATGTTGCATATTCAACACAACAGCATGTCCATTAAACCTAGATGACTCCTCATCGCACCTAGGGTACCGGATGTTAGCCCCCTCAGTAGTGCCATCACTGTGGCTGATGCTATTGCCACCGAGGCCTACATTCTCCTCGCTCAAACATCCAATTTCGTCTTGATCCGAAGTACTCAAAGAAGCTACATTAGCAACAGCAACCAAAGAAACAGCACTACCTATAGTGATTCCACTCTCGTTAGCATTACGTTTATTATTCACATCAACAATAGTATTCCAAAATAATCCCAGTGTGCGTTCCGTAGGAAGTCTTTCATAGTCAATCTCTTTTACGGCTTCTGCTCTCTCTTCTGGTTGAATTGATTCGAGAACCTGTAAACAGTTACTTATCCACTTGGTAGGTCTGAACCCACCTTTTCTGAGGAGTAAACCAAGGGTTTTTGCAAGCTCGATTGCATCCTGCACATTATCAATTGGAGTTAAATAGTTGTCGACATAAAAACTCTTATCTACAACTTCCTGGACATCTTTATTCAATTCCTTTCCGAATATATCTACCGTCTTCCTAAGAGCAAAATTAGCGCAAAAAGGAGAGGACGCGGCTCCAAATGGATGAACTGTCAAACAGTATTCCTTAGCCTTTCGTTCTATATCACCGTCTTCCCACAATAATAGTCGAAACGCTCCCCTATCTCGTCTCGGGATCTTTACTTGAAGAAACATCTCCTCGATGTCAGCGGCTAATACTACGTTGCATAATCTGAATCGTACAAGTATACCAATTAAACTATTTACAGTATTTGGTCCTCTCAAAAGCTGATCATTGAGAGAACAACCTTGATAGACAACCGCACAATCAAAAACAATTCTTAATTTTCCAGGCCTTTTATGGTTGATAACAGGATGATAAGAAATATACCAGCAAACAGCATCACAGCATCACACCCCGCTCATCTAATGAAAATACCACTAAATTTACTTCCAGACATTCACAAGTAGAAGTCCCATCCATAGTCGTCACCTTCATTGAAGTCTCCTTACCTTTGAGACGTAACCGATTAATTAACTCTTCGCATACAATAGAGGTATCTGAACCACTATCTAGGAGGGCGTATGTTTCCAGACATCCTTTGGGGCCATATAGTCTAACCGGAATGATACCCAAACAAACCCTTGAGAATTTCCAATCCTTAGCAAAGTTCACCACATGTTTGTTAGTAGCATCAACATGTAATAATGGATTATGCCGAATCTTACAATTATCAACGTCACACATTATGTCCGAGTTACACGACTTGGCTATGTGACCATTTCTTAAACACAGGTAACATAGACCACGCTTCCTCACTTCCTGCCTCCTCTCTGTAACATTCATTATTGATAACTTCATACAATCTTTCTCATTGTGATCACCAAAACAAATTTCGCAACTTAAAGCCTTGAATGAGTTGCTTGGTTCCCGCTTAACTACATTAAAGCGTGATCTCCTGTCAACTTGGCCTTCATAATTACTTTTACGGAACTTTGAGTTACAATGTACCAATCTACCAAAACGTGACCGCGCAATCCTGGCTCTTTCTTCTACAAACATCACTAATTCTTCAAAGATCGGCTCCCTACCGGTCATCATGATCCTATCAGCAGCTTCCACCCATTTATTCTGTAATTCTAGGGGTGAACGTGACACAATCATTTCCAGATTAGCCGTAGAATTCACATCAGACATGTACCCCACTTCCTTTAATATTATGCATACATTACGTAGCTTAATTGCGAAGTCAGTTAGGCCATCAGCGGATCCTTCAGCAGATTTGTGGCTAAGTAATTCAGTAATAAGATTACGGGCGACAAGATGTTCTTTACCAAATAGATCATACAAAATCTGCTTAGCTCTATCGTAACCCAAGTTACTGGGCAAGGAAATACAAGCTTTAATAGCCGTTCTGGCCTTTTCTTTACAATAGTATGACAAATATGACAACAACTGGCCCTTGTCAAACAGTTTACTCTCTATAATGCTTGTAAACTGACTAATAAAATGGTGGTACTGTCTTGGTTGTCCGTCAAAAAACATCATATCGATCTTAGGCAAAACTGTATTATTAACCGTAGCACGTAAAGTATCCTTTAATTCATCAATACAATCGCATTTTGAGGTATTAATTACCTTATTACACACAATATCACAATCCAAGTACCTTTTCACCTTAGAATTTATCTCAGCTTTGTCTACTGACAGTTGGTTATCGTTTTCTATGACCTTACATTCTAATTCGGCCATTTCAACCTACTCTTGAAGATGTAACATTTTAAGCTGTCTTTCTAACTCAAGTCTCTTTTCAAAATTCTTCTTCTTTATTAATGCCTTATCCGACCTCAATCTAGAAGTACTAAACTGAGCTGAGGACGTACTATTAACACTAATATCGTAACATGTATCCTTAATCAAATCAGACATACCACAGACAGCTTTAGAATCTTTACAATCCATTTCGTTATTTCCCTTCGGCGTTTTGCTTCTGGTTTCTATTGTATGCCTTTGTTGGAAAATCGGTTACCAAGCAAATGTGAATTAATCCAAACGAATTCGACCAATAAAACCAAAATTTGGACCCAAAATGTCCAGAGGTATACAATATACGGCAAAAGAACTAAATTTGAAGAACATTTTTACGTCCAAGTTTTGCTCCTTCCCGTTATTGAAGTACAGTATGTCGATCTATTTGCAATTCACGAACCCAAATTAACGACAGAACCAAACTCCAAAGTAGGTACCAAAGTTTATTTGCGATTCACAAATAATCGACCAAAATGTCGTTCGTCAATTTACAAATAGTCGACCAATGTCGTTCTGACAACAATAATTATAATAATTACAAATACCTTCAATTTTATAGGTTCCTGAAGCAAAAACTCCAAATGACCAAATCAAGACAAACAGAAATCAAGATGGCCGAAAATAATAAATCAGACAAGTTCATAAATTAAGTAAAACAAATATACCCAAAAAACACAGTGAAATTAATGATATTTATATAAAGGTTTTGATCAGCCAAATGTCTTCATTTCTTCCGTAACACTCCCGACCAAAAGAACCTTGGTTCTTTTCACTGACAAAAATAGGTAACAACAATCCAAGTATATGCATCACAAGAAATCAACAACAAACACTCAATATAGATTCTACACCGGCCCGCAAAATCCCTCCATGCAAAACAAGTCCTTTCTGACACTTCGATTTAGAGTTCACTCTCATCCCCTAATCCACACCGGAAGAACGTGTAGGACTTACAGCAGTACGCCTACCCGCCCTCCAACATGGATATGACCTATCAAGCTAACTAGGTACCTATACCTTCCCATCAGGCCCTTGATTCCCCTATCTATCGTTGCATGACCTAACGGTAGTATCAACTTCATCCAATTAACCCACATAAACATGTATAATACGTCGTAAAGCTGGTCATATCCTATCCGGGAATTATATTCCATATCATGGGGATGAGTCGTAAATCCACCACCACTTGCTCCGAACGGCAGACACAATGAAGTCCGTGATGCTGACTTATCAACAGAAGTTCTTGACCCATAGATAATATGCAAGGGTGGGATCTCCAATTTTGGTATTTCCTCGTCTCCTGAAGACTCTAACTAGCATAACGTAGGAATAATTTTTAACTCACCATCTCTTGGCACAGAGAAGGTGTGATCAGCATTCGTCATCGTTGACGACTCATTTGTCTCATCAGTGACATCAAGATTATTATCATCGCCATCATGATTCCGTTCTGTCAGACAAGTCACCTTGTTTGTGGCAACATTAGCATCCGTAGAGTGAAACTCTTCCATTGTTGTATAACTCATCTCTCTACACGAAAGAACAGCATTAGTATCGCAATTCGAAACCGATAAACTCACTTGTCGTTCTTCATGTTCCGTTTCAGAGACACAAGACATGTGCACATCAATAGAATCGTTATCAACACTGTAGACTGGCTGTTACCATCACACGCATTTTTCTCATCGTCACTCGACTGACAGTTAACCGGAGTAGAAACAGTCACTGTTGCACAACCTTGTGCATCTTCAATCAACTTTATATTTGAGGCAGGGTTCAATGAAGTCAAAACTCTAGAAGGCTCATTCGATGAAGTTGATCGACTAGTCACTATAGGTGGACTGCTCACACTTTCTGTCTCTTCACTATCGCTACCACTACTACGATCCTGATGACTACTATTTCCATTGCTAGTCACATCCGAAAGAGAACGAAGTTTACGCTTCTTAATAATAGTAGCATCATGTTGTTTCTTGTGCTTCTCACCTTGGGTAGCAGTATGTGAGCGTAACGTACGATCGTGTCGACGACGATGAGTGTCTTTCAACTTCCCTCGATCACTATTACCCGCAGGAGTATTATCAACGCTGTCATCATTAGTAGCCGCAGCTATACAAGCAGCAGTACAATTCTCATGATATCCAGTCGACTCATACACAGTGTCCAACTTTACTCGATCAACATTACTTTCCTTACTAGGAATGCTCGTAACCTCATCTATCTTATCACCGTTGGTAGTGCTCATCCCGAAACTTGTAGTACAAGCCAATGATGGTGGAGTGCGACAGGTGGACCATTCCATGTTCGATTCCTCATGCTGCATATTCAACACAACAGCATGTCCGTTGAACCTAGATGACTCCGCATGGCACCTAGGGTACCGAATGTTAGCCTTCTCAGTAGTGCCATCACTGTGGCTAACGCTATTGCCACCGAAGCCTACATTCTCCACGCTCAAACATCCAATTTCGTCTTGATCCGAAGTACTCAAATAAGTAACAGCAACCGAGGAAACAGCACTACCTATAGTGATTCCACTCTCGTTAGCATCACGTTCATTATTCACATCAACCATAGTATTCCAAAATAATCCCAATGTGCGTTCCGTAGGAAGTCTCTCAAAGTCAATCTCTTTTACGGCTTCTGCTCTCTCTTCTGGATGAATTGATTCGAGAACCTGTAAACAGTTACTTATCCACTTGGTAAGTCTGAACCCACCTTTTCTGAGTAGTAAACCAAGGGTTTTTGCAAGCTCGATTGCATCCTGTACATTATCAATTGATGTTAAATAGTCGTCGACATAGAAACTCTTATCTACAACTTCCTGAACATCTCTATTCAATTCTTTTCCAAATATATCTACCGTCTTCCTAACAGCGAAATTAGCGCAAAAAGGAGAGGACACGGCTCCAAACGGATGAACTGTCAAAAAGTATTCTTTAGCCTTTCGTCCTATAACACCGTCTTCCCACTATAATAGTCGAAACGCTCCCCCATCTCATCTCGAGATCTTTACTTGAAAAAACATCTCCTCGATGTCAGCGGCTAATACTACGTTGCATGATCTGAATCGTAGAAGTATACCAATTAAACTGTTTACAGTATTTGGTCCTCTCAAAAGCTGATCATTGAGAGAACAACCTTGATAGACAGCCGCACAATCAAAAACAATTCTTAATTTTCCAGGCCTTTTAGGGTTGATAACAGGATGATAAGAAATATACCAGCAAACAGCATCACAGCATCACACCCCGCTCATCTAATGAAAATACCACTAAATTTACTTCCAGACATTCACAAGTAGAAGTTCCATTCACAGTCGTCACCTTTATTGAAGTCTCCTTACCTTTGAGACCTAACCGATTAACTAACTCTTCGCATACAATAGAGGTATCTGAACCATTATCTAGAAGGGCGTATGTTTCCAGACATCCTTTGGGGCCATATAGTCTAACCGGAATGATACCCAAACAAACATTTGAGAATTTCCAATCCTTAGAAAAGTTCACCACATGTTTGTTGGTAGCATCAGCATGTAATAATGGATTATGCCGAATCTTACAATTATCAACGTCACACCTTATGTCCGAGTAACACGACTTGAGTACGTTACCCTTCCTTAAACACAGGTAGCATAGACCACACTTTCTCACTTCCTGCCTCCTCTCTGTAACATTCATTTTTGATAACTTCATACAGTCTTTCTCATTGTGATCACCAAAACAAATTTCGCAACTTAAAGCCTTGAATGAGTTGCTTGGTTCCCGCTTAACTACATTAAAGCGTGATCTCCTGTCAACTTGGCCTTCATAATTACTTTTACGGAACTTTGAGTTACAATGTACCAATCTAGCAAAACGTGACCGCGCAATCCCGGCTCTTTCTTCTACAAACATCACTAATTCTTCAAAGATCGGCTCCCTACCGGTCATCATGATCCTATCAGCAGCTTCCACCCATTTATTCTGTAATTCTAGGGGCAAACGTGACACTGTTATCTCCAGATTAGCCGTAGAATTCACATCAGATATATACCCCATTTCCTTCAATATTCTACAAACATTACGTAGCTTAATTGCAAATTCAGTTAGGCCATCGACGGATCCTTCAACAGATTTGTGGCTAAGTAATTCGGTAATAAGATTACGGGCGACAAGATGTTCTTTACCAAATAGATCATACAAAATCTGCTTAGCTCTATCGTAACCCAAGTTACTGGGCAAGGAAATACAAGCTTTAATAGCCGTTCTGGCCTTTTCTTTACAATAGTATGACAAATATGACAACAACTGGCCCTTGTCAAACAGTTTACTCTCTATAATGCTTGTAAACTGACTAATAAAATGGTGGTACTGTCTTGGTTGTCCGTCAAAAAACATCATATCGATCTTAGGCAAAACTGTATTATTAACCGTAGCACGTAAAGTATCCTTTAATTCATCAATACAATCGCATTTTGAGGTATTAATTACCTTATTACACGCAATATCACAATCCAAGTACCTTTTCACCTTAGAATTTATCTCAGCTTTGTCTACTGACAGTTGGTTATCGTTTTCTATGACCTTACATTCTAATTCGGCCATTTCAACCTACTCTTGAAGATGTAACATTTTAAGCTGTCTTTCTAACTCAAGTCTCTTTTCCAAATTCTTCTTCTTTATTAATGCCTTATCCGACCTCAATCTAGAAGTACTAAACTGAGCTGAGGACGTACTATTAACACTAATATCGTAACATGTATCCTTAATCAAATCAGACATACCATAGACAGCTTTAGAATCTTTACAATCCATTTCGTTATTTCCCTTCGGCTTTTTGCTTCTGGTTTCTATTGTATGCCTTTGTTGGAAAATCGGTTACCAAGCAAATGTGAATTAATCCAAACGAATTCGACCAATAAAACCAAAATTTGGACCCAAAATGTCCAGAGGTATCCAATATACGGCAAAAGAACTAAATTTGAAGAACATTTTTACGTCCAAGTTTTGCTCCTTCCCGTTATTGAAGTACAGTATGTCGATCTGTTTGCAATTCACGAACCCAAATTAACAACAGAATCAAACTCCAAAGTAAGGTACCAAAGTTTATTCGCAATTCACAAATAGTTGACCAAAATGTCGTTCGCAATTCACAAACAGTTGACTAAAATGTCGTTCTTCAATTTTTTGTGCTCCTGGAGCAAAAACTCCTAATTACCAAACCAAGACAAATAGAAATCAAAATGTCCAAAAATAATAAATCAAACAAGTTCAGAAGTTAAGTAAAACAAATATACCCAAAAAACACAGTGAAGTTAATGACATTTATATAAAGGTTTTCATCAGCCAAATGTCTTCATTTCTCCTGTAACAAGAACAAGATTCACATCTCCATCTCCTGGTACAGAGAGGGAGAATTTATTTGCGTTTGTAGATAGCTTCATGTTGCCATATCTCAACACAAAGATGAGATAGTTAGGACGAATCCCACAATAGCAGTGGTAGTAACAGTATCACTAGTGGTAAGAAACACTAAACATCGGTTTCAGAAAACGTAAATGGATCACCTTGTGCTGCCACACACAATTTCGAGTCATTTCATTCGAAGTTTATATATT